>CM038223.1:13094384-13230321 GCA_021442155.1 Cymbidium sinense | reverse complement strand
GACATATAGAAAAGAAGGAGGATCTATATGATATTTATTGATTTAGGAAAGCTTATGATAAAGTTTCAAGAGATGTTCTTTAGAGTGTTTTAGAGAAGAATGGAGTTAATATTGGTTATATTCAAGTCATTAAGGATATGTATACTAAAGCTATTACTTGTGTCCAAACACAAGGAAGATTAACAAAATATTTTTCTATTTCAGTTGGATTACATCAAGGATCAACTTTAAGCCCTTATCCTTTTTGCTTTAGTTATGGATGTTCTTACTTGGCATTTATAGAAAGATGTACCTTGATGTATGCTTTTTGCTAATGACATTCTTCTTGTTGATAAGACTAGAGAGAGAGTCAAAGAGAAACTTCAATTATGGAGGTCAACCTTAGAGTCTAAAGGTTTTTGTTTAAGTAGATGTAAAATTGAATATATGGAGTGTAATTTTAGTTGTAGAAGTTCTAGTGGTAGTGTTGTGAGATTGGGTAAACAAGTCATTAAAACGAGTGAGTGATTTAGATATCTAGGTAATATTGTTCAAAATGAGGGTGAAATAGATGGAGATGTTTATAGTAGAATTCAAGTTGGATGGTTAAAGTGGAGGAATGCATTTGGCCTATTGTGTGATAGTAAAGTACTACTTAAACTTAAGGGAAAATTATATAAAATAATGGTAAGACCTGCAATGATTTATGGTGCAGAATAATGGCCAATAAAAGAGAAGCATAATAATAAGTTAAGTGTTGCAGAGATGAGGATGCTTAGGTGGATGAGTGGCTTTACTCTGAGAGATAAAATGCAAAATGAGTATGCTCGTGAAAAAGTTGGAGTAGCTCCAATGGCAAATAAGATTAGAGAGAGTCGCCCTAAATGGTTTGTCCACATAAAGCATTGGCCGTCTGATGACCCGGTTAAGAGAGTAGATGCATTAGATTTGCCTTATGTTAAGAAAGGTAGAGGTAGACCTACAAATACTAGGTTAAGATGTATAAACCTTAGTATACTTGAATTAAATGAGAATTTGACACATAATATGACAGAGAAGAAGAATTCATGTAGCCGACCCCATAGTGGGATAAATGCTTGTTGTTATTGTATTCACAATAAATAAAAATAGAACCAAACAAATCAGACAGTCAAAACAAACACTTGGGCAATGTCTCATTCTATTCAGAAAATTAAGAATTTTTATATTTTGTTTTACAACAATAAAAATGAAATAAAAAGTAGAAAGAATTGAAGTTATTCCAAATTTTATTTTTTTTTCTTGATATCCCTCATATAAAGTAATGCAATTATAAAGTTGCAACCACTTCTACTTGTTTCACCCTCATCTTCCTAGTTACAATTGTAGTTCGGGTTAGTGCAGGCAAAGGTTCGCGCCATGCTTTTCTTTGAAATAGTCTGCATTGTCACAACATGAGAAAATAAACATAAATTGAAAATTAAAAAATTGGAAATAAAATAGAAATTAAATAAACATAAAATATATACAATCTAATTTACGTAATATTAAATCTTATTGTTTTATGTAGAAGAAAAGTAATTAAAGTAAAGCAAATAAAAATTTATGAACTATGTTCAATGAGTGATCAACACAAGGCTTGGATTAATGACATGCATGATTTAAAAATAATTTAAAGTAACTAACTTAAATAAATATATAAATAAAGAGGAGCTAAACAAGAAGAATACAATTTTTGGATGCAACAGGTAGGGCATCGGATACCCTCATCCTTAAGAATAGGAAGTGAGGGATCTTTAGAAGCATCTAGCAAGACCTGGTTTTTCCCCATCTTAGGTTGCTACTCGTCTTATCACCCTGTTGGTTTTAGATTCCTCCGCAAGTTAACAATAAAATTATACCAACTAAAATTGAAAAAAATTGCATGCATGCATGCATGCATATACATACATACATATACATACATCTATATATATATATATATATATATATATATATATATATATATATATATATATATATATATATAATATATATATATATAATTCTAGTAACAATCAATGCGGTAATTTGTATTGAGTAGGACTTTGCATTGCGTATCTTCTTTTGGATAGAGTAGGTTGTTGCTACATATACAAAAAACATACGTTTACAAAAGTTAATAGAATTTCTTTTTAATTATAATATCACATTTGAACAGTTAAATGAGGAAAACTCAATCTATATGAATCAATTTGGAGTAGTACTGCATTCTACCATTCGGGCAAAATTTCATGGGCGTAACGGCATCCATCACTTTTACAGTAGGCTCAAATGCTTGCTTTCTCTCTCTCTCTCTCTCTCTCTCTCTCTCTCTGGGAAATAGGGTAAGACATATCTTATGAGAAAGGCACAGTCAAAGCTCAATACAAATGAACTCGGACTCTATCGCTGGCCCTAATGGGTTTACTACCCATTTCTTCCAACATTGCTGGTCCACTATTAAAACTGATTTGATTAATGTGGTTTTTGATTTTTTTTAGGGAAACCCCCTTCCTAGAGCCTTCGCTAGTACCTCCATCATTCTTATCCCTAAAAATTCAAACCCGAATCCTGGGGTGATTTTAGACCTATCAGTCTTTGCACCTTTTTCAATAAATTAATTGCTAAACTAATCTCTAATTGAATTAGACCCCTGCTTCCCAATATTATCTCTCCTAATCAGTCAGGATTTATGAAAGGTAGAGCTATTTCTGATAACATCCTCCTTGCCCATGAATTAATCTATGACATGGCGTTCCCACCGAGGTGGAAACATTATCTTCAAACTTGATATATCTAAAGCTTTTGACAATCTATCTTGGGACTTTTTATTTAAGATTCTTCGCCTTTTTGGGTTCTCTGAAGCGATTATTCATCTTATTCAAAATTGTGCCACGAATGCTTGGTTTTCTGTAATCATCAATAGTGAGTCGACCGGTTTTTTCACATCTACCCATGGCTTGAGACAAGGAGACCCTCTTTCTCCTACTCTTTTTTATCATTGCTGTTGACTACCTATCCAGGTGTTTGAATGATATTTTCTTTTATAAACCCAACTTGCTTTATAAAACTCGTGGTGGCATTCCCGTTTCTCATCTTAGTTTTGCAGATGACTTTATCATCTTCTGCAATGCTTCTATCCCACATATAAAACAATCTTGAAATTGCTTAATAATTTTGGAAGGGAAAGTGGATTATTTCTTAACAAGACAAAATCTTTGCTTCCTTCATCCAAAATTGTCATCAATAGGATTAACCATATTCAGTAATCACTAATTTTAAGCAACATCAGTGGCCTCTTAAATACCTTGGTGCTCCTCTTTTCAAAGGACATAAAAGGTCACATCATTTCGATGATATAATCCAAAAGATCTCTAATCGTATTTCTTCTTGGGAATATAACTTTCTCTCTTTTGGCGGTAGGCTTACCCTGATTAAGAGCACCCTCAATTCCTTACCTATTTATCTCATTCAATCTATTGTGCCTACAAATTCTATCATCAACAGGATTGAGAGGCTTATAAATAAATTTTTTTGGGGCTCTAACACATCTACCAAAAAAATGCATTGGTCCAGTTGGCAAAAATGTTGTGGCTCCTTCGAGGAAGGTGGTCTTGGCTAAGACTATTAAAGATACAATCACGCATTTTCATACAAACTTTGGTGGAACTTTAGATGCAATAATAACCTTTGGGCTAACTTCATGAATGTTAAATATTGCCAAGGGAAGCACCCTATAACTTGTTCCTACAATTCTATAGACTCTCACTTTGAGAAGATTATGTAGCATTAAATGGATGGAGTCACAAATTACTTGGGGCATAAATTCGCAAGTATTTTTGGCAAGATAACTGGATTGGTAGGTCCATTGGAATTACTTTCTTCATTCTACTAATACCATTAGAGTTAACTTATTCGGCATAATAATAAGTGGAATATGTCTAAACTCCTTGAATACATCCCTCCTCTATAATAGATAAGCTTAATTTCATTCGGATCTCCTCACCCAACAAGGATCGGATCCTATTTAAACTATCACGAATGGTGAATTTAATTTAAAAATGTTTGGATATATAATAAAAGAAATGTTGAAATCTCTAATGTCTATGACAAAATATGGCATAACAATATTCCTACTACTCCATTCTTGTTTGGTATTCTTAAGAACTTTATCCCGGTTGATTCCTTAATGTGGAACAAAGGCTTCCACTTACCCTCTAAATGTTATTGTTGTTTTCACATCAAGAGGTTAATCATCTTTTGTTAATGGGGCCATTATTAAGGCGTGGTGGTATGATGATCTTTTTAACAATGACCTTTTCAATGGTTCCTTATCCATATACCAACTCCTTGATATTTATTTTAAAAACATCCCTAAAGGTCACATCAAAATTACAACTGCTAGTATTATTATTTGGTTTATATGGATGGCCAGAAACGAAGCCAAACACAACGGTATAGCTATGAATCACAGAAAAATTATGGCTAGAATAAAATACAAAATTAGTGAGCTATTTAATGCCAACATAATTAAGCAGAAACACTTCAAAGGTTGTATTATTGTGGCTGCCAAATTAGGTCTTCATCTACCTATTCAACTATATGTCATTACGAAAGGTAGTTTATTGGGTTAAACCCAAAACAATCTTATTAAAATTAAAATTAATGCAGTTGGTTGTGGTTATTTTAGTTTGGTAAAGCTCTTTATGCTTTTGCTTTTCCTCTCAAACCTGTTCGTTCCATGTCGAACTTATGGTCGTACTATGCCCTTGAGATTTGCCTTCAACAAGGTGGTTTAACATCTAGATTGAAGTGGATGCTTTCGATTATTGACCTCTTAACTTCTCAAAGCTACTAATGAATTGTTTTCGTGCTCAAGCATATCCAACCCTCCTTTCTAAATTGGTTATAAGATCTCCCATGTTTGGAGGAAGGCAATGCATGTGCCTACTAGCAAACTTAGGTGCTAGACTGAACAATAGAGCTATCTTTGATAACTTAACTCTACCTCATCATCTGAAAGGCCTAGTTAACCTTGATCGGACTGGGCTACCCTATTGCAGAGTATAAACAGCATGTCTACTGTTGGCTTGGTATTGCTTGGACCTGACGGTCCAACCCCCCTTAATTTATTTTCATGTTGCTGGTTCTATCCACTAATAGATGTTTCTGATTGTTCTTTAATTGTTTTCTGGCTGGTTCCTTTAATTTGGGATTGCGATTGTTTGTTTGAACGAGCCTTACATTAGAACTTATATGGAATTTTAAATGGGTTGTTGGTGTTGGATTCTCTTGTATATGCACGTGCAACCTATGGTGACATAAGCTTTTGGTATTGGTTGATAATAATGTAGGTATTTGTTATCTTGGTTTTGTTGGACTGGCTATCCTATTTCGAGTAATGTCTCTTGGCTGATGCAGTCCACGCTAGATGTTTATTTTCCTTGTTTTGTGGTTCCTTTATTTGGGGCTTGCGGTTGTTTAGGCGATCCGTGGAGCCTCGATTTTTTCATGTTCTTTGGTTCTAACCCGCTAGATGTTTCTGATTATTCTTTAATTGGTTTTAGGCTGGTTCCTTTAATTTGGGCTTGCGGTTGTTTGGCTGAACCGTGGAGCCTTCTGTTAGACCTTTATGGAAGTTTAAATGGGTTGTTAGTGTTTGGATTCTCAGATGCGCAACCTTGGTCAGATAAGCTTTTGGTGTTGGTTGGTCCGATAATAATCTGATGTATATGTTATCTTGGTTTTGTTGGGTGGCTACCCTATTTGAGTATAAACTACATGTCTCTTGTTGGCTGGTATTGCTTGGACCTTTGTCCAACCCCTTAAATTTTTTTTTTTCATGTCTCGTTTCATCCACCGCTAGATGTTTGATTTTCTCTGTTTGTTTTACGGTTCCTTTTATTGGGGCTTCGGTTGTTTGTTTGAACCGTGGAGCCTTCTTCACCTTATATGGAATTTTAAATGGGTTGTTGGTGTTTGGGATTCTCTGTCAAGTGCAATCTATGGTAATTGTTGTTTGGGATTCTCTCGATCTGTGGCTCTTTCTTTATTTCTTTGTTAATCCATTGCTTAGTAGTATTTGGATTGTGTTGGAATTGAATAACTTTCATTTTGATTCTCTCTTATCCTTGTGTTGGGGCATTGTCTCGGTTGCTTGATGTCTTGCACTTCCTTATCTTGGAAGGTACTTGCTGCTTTTTTCCCTATACACTAAATTGAGGCTGGATACCTTCATTGTTGAATTTTGTCCTTCCGACAGCATATATTATGTCTCAAATGACAATCACCAATAGCTCATATCTGGGTTTGTATAGGATGGTCGTGAGGATTTCACTTCACTTTGGTTGGTAGTTGCATTTATGGTATCCATCCATGTTTGGATGCTCATATTTTGCAATTGCCCCAAATTCTGAATGAGAAGCCTTCTTTATCCCTCTTCTTCACTAACAATTTCAAATTATCCGCATTGATTACATTTTGCTATCTAATTGGCTCAAACTTGTCTTTTGATTTTAAACTTGCGGTGTTTAGCTCTTTTTTTGTAGGTTGCTTAGTCATGGACTCTTTCTCCTTCCGTTACTTGACCTTAAGCTCATTGCCTTCAAATGGTTTGCGTTACTATTTTACTCTTAATAGTTTTATGCTCTCTTTGGATTTTGGATGTATTTAGCTTGGGGTTTTCTCCTTAGGTTGATTGTAGCTCTTTGATAGTTCTGGAGTGTAACCCCTTTTAAGGATCTTGTAACCTTGGTTTTGTGGCAATAAAATACCCCAGATAATGGGGTTTCCTTAAAAAAAAAAAAAAAAAAAAAAAAAAGCTCAATACAATGCGTGGATGCTCCCAAGTGTAACTATAGTACTTGTAGTTTGTAGGATCAAATTCATCAAAGTAAGAAAACTCAAGAATCTAAAGTATTGCTGGATCCAAATTAATCTTCGATAAATGCTAGAACCTTACTAAGAAAACTCAAGAATCTTGAAAAAGAAGATCAATTATTTTATTTTATTGTTGAAAGTCTAAGACTTAAGTGCAGAATGATCTGTCTTTGGTCTTTCTATATTTTAGAGTAAAAAAAACTCAATAAAATATTCTTGTCTCTTTAAATTTTTCCTTGACTTTGTATTTATATGTAAAGGCAATGTTGTATATAAAATTTATATTAAAGGAAAATTCATAAATTATGGAATATGACTTAGTAAATTTTTTTATAAAATATAGATATGCTAATAATATTTGTATATATACATGGGATATCGTTGGAATGTTTCATTTGTCAGTCTAACCCAGAGGATCATTCTCTATTAGCTAGCTTAGTTAACATGAATTTAACTTACGGAGTTTTGGGTACACTATGATTTAGATGTTTTTTGTATCCCTATTATTATAGGTTTAAATTCGATCACATTAATTTGTATTATTTCTATTAATTCATTAGCAATTTGTTAGATTTTAATTAAAAAACATATTGAGAAAAAGAGAATGATGTATAAAGACAAAAAAAAAAATTTGCATATAGTTTCATAAATTTTGAGTTTATTTAGAATTGCCTATTTGGAAAAATGGATACCAAAATATTAGGAAATTGTATGTATTAGCAATCAAGGGTGAAATACCTATATTTCTATTCATACCCCACATTTTTAAAGGTTATTTAGTACTAATAATAGAAATTATATAAATAAATTTATCTTGCCTCCTAATATTCAAAAACACCTTATTCTAAGCAATGGGTAACCTGCATTATCTTAATTTTTTTATTAACTTGATGGCATGTTTATGTATAAATATTTACCATGTATTTAGATGTAAACCTCACCTTGATCCTCTCCTCATCTCCTTTAGTGAAATATTTTATTCAAAGATTATTTCAAGTTATAAATGCATTTTTTACCACATCACACCCAACCATAGTTGCTTGATTATAGCAGCTATACAATTGTCGACCAACCACCATTGTTAGACCACTATCACTCATGGTCAAGTGCCATTAATGACCATTAGTGCCTAACCATTTTTGATAGCAATTAATATATACCAACTATCAAGATCTATCACTTTTTCCCTTAATATTTTATTTTATAATCTTACATGATTTCAAGCTAAATATCAAAATATTATAATCCTGCCCTTTTAGAGAAGGAAAAGTGAACTTTTAAAATCTTCTTTCACTTAATAGATTATTTTAGCTTAGTTAGTTCTAATGACTTCTTCTCTATCAAGGATTTTCTTCTTACGTCTTCCTGTCATAACCTAAAGCACCACCACATAGTGAAAACTAGTAAATGCCCACTGTGTCAATCCCAACATGCCTAATAAAAACTTTTAGCGCATGCCATGTTTTTCTATTTGACATCAATTAGCTTAACATATTTGTTAAGATATAGACAAATAGTATTTTGACATATTATATGATTTCTTACTTATTATCATTGGTAAAGGAGGGGCTCATTTGATTATTCATGGATAAAAATATTTTTTAAATTATATATATATATATATATATATATATATTTTAATGTCAAAAAATTTTTATATTGAAGATGAACTTAGATGCAATACGAATATCTACTAAATTTAATATAATTGATGGTATCTAGCATATTACTCTTTCTACAGCCCTTTTTTTAAAAAAATAAAATTAAACAATTAAGTAAATCTTGATTTTTGTAATTTAAATTTAAATTACTTATATATATATATATATATATATAATAATAATAATAATAATAATAATAATAATAATAATAATAATATAATAATTTTTCTTATGTAGTGATGAAAGCAAGACATAAAGTGAGAGGGTGTTGTTAAAAAACTAAAAAAATAAACCATAAATAAGTTAAAGAAAATTTTTCTATAATATAAGATCATTGTAAATATCATTTAGGCAAACAAGATGTTAGTGAGAGACATGATTGGGCACCTTATTTCTTTAGTATTGATATGGTTTATACATAAATCATTACTTCAACTAATTTATCATATTATGCAAGCCAAAAAATAACATTAATATTTTGTTCAAAATTGTATAAAATATTAGATCAACTAAGCACAAGCAACTCTACTTATATTTGGTTGGCATACTAAAATTTTACTAAAATGAAACCTTCAAGTTTTCTTATTCGTGCTCATTTAGGTCACTAGCATGTAGACTTCTATCTTCTTGACTTATCAAACCTTAGTCTTAGGTAAAGATTTTATTAACTTTAATTTTGCACTTTATGAATACTTTGGATGTGTTTAGAATTCTTCTTGGTTGAGGAAAGCTATATTTTTTTCACAAAAAGAGTGACTTCCTCATTCTAATATTTGACTTAAATATTTTAAATTTCTTATGACGAAGGTTCATACTAAAATATTTTATTTCTCCATTTTGCTTATTGCTTAGTTGACTAAAATATAAAATTGATAAAACATTAGTTTGTAGCAAGTCTTTGTGACCCTAAATACAATGATAAGAATACTCTAGAATGATGGTTCTCCATTAAAAAAATGTTTGGGTTGTTAAATAAGATCCCACTAAAATATAGGAACAAGTTGGTTTAATTTCAAAATTTTTGGAGTTAGCAATTTTGTAGTTGATCATATTCTCATTAATCTAATGCAGAACCATAATTTCATAATTCTAATTAATCAAATGCCAAAAAGTTGGTCAAGGTTGGGAATGTCTTCAAGTTTGTCATCATCATCATGAATATTTTCTTCTACTTTATACTTAACAATTCTACAAAAAAAAGTGTTTGAGTAGCTATCTAGATGCCATGAAATCATCATCGCCTCCTTAAAAATTAATAACATCCATTGACTACAAATTATAAAAGACAATTAAAGCAAAGTAAAAAAATTAAAAGGAACTAAAGATAACATTATATTCATTGTGTATATGTTTTCTTTGTATGAAGTTACATAGTTTTGATGAATACATGCCTAGTAGTCACATGGTCTTTTATATTGATGGTAGGGTTTTTTGGTGTGGCCTAAGTTTGTTATGTTCGGATAGTTTTGTTCCTTATTGTTGTCATTCGCATGCATGTTTATGATCAACTAACATGTTAAAAATTAGATAAATTATGTTGTTGGATAGAACCTTGGTGATGATGTCTACTATCTAATCCTGAGTGAATATATGGTTAACGATTATATCATTGTGCTTGATATAGTCATAGATGAATATGATGGTCCACTTTTAAATGCTTGACACGCGAATGAAAGATGAGTGACTTGCAAGTTATTTGCTGATAAATTGTCATAATATAAGTGCGAGTGGGGAGGTTGACCTAGAAGTCTTGTAGTAGAAACCCGGATGATGTTAGTAACTATAGTATTGAGACTAAAATAATAAGTTTCTATAGATAATCTTGCTACCATTATGAGATTTTTATTTGGAACACTATGTAGATCTTGGGGATTCTTTTTTGGGTGGCCAAATGTTTTATTATGGGTTTTCATGCACTAAAGATTGTTCCCTAAACTACATAAAAAGTAGAAAATAATTTCTTTTATATTGGGTTCATCGTTCCCTATAAGGGTAAGCTCTTATAGTTAATTATATCTTAGAAGAAAGAAAATTCTTCCAAAGAATACTCTTGATTAAAGAAATTGACTTATATCTCTATAAATTTTAAAGTTGGTTTTCAAAGGTTAGTTAATTTGGAAAAAGGATTGATCCAAAAGGGGAGAGTTCTTTTTAGATGCCAATCTAGAATAAGTAAGAAATACTTTATAGATTGAAAAGTCCAATAAGCATTTCAACCTATTATATTATTTCGTTTTATAAGTTTGAAAATGAAGTTATTTAGATTCAAAGTTTAACATTTTATTAGAAAAGTTGGACTTAAATTTTTATAACACAAGATAATAGAGAGCCTAAAAGATGAAGACTTACTCCAATAAGAATTATTGGTCTTCATCCCACTTAGTCAGAAACTTGACTTAGTCTAATCCATGGGAATTATGGGTCTTCATCTCACTTGAGACTGAAAATATATCCCTAACTCTTATGGACTTTCTTTCCACCTAGAAGGGTTGTCAGCTACCACCTCTTGAATAATTTTGTATCTATGAATCAAGTCTTATGCTATGCATGGTCGAGATATTATTATTTTACAAAGGGAAGCTAAGAATTTGGTCTTTAATTCTAAGATCATGCTCATATACTATGCATCTAACTAATGCAACAAGTTTTAATTTTATTGTGCATTTTGACTCATACTTTCATTTTAAGGTTCAGGGTATACAAATCATGCCTAAGATGAGATGTAGTTAGAAATGAGTGATGAACTAAATCAATAAGAGAAGGCACACTTCCTTAGGAAGGGTGGTTATTCTCACATGTCAAATGCCTCATTATATGCAATGGGTGAAGCACTTGATTCAAGAACTTGAGAAGAAATATGCAATCATGGCTCACAATTCAAATTATTTCTAGTTGTTTTTAGTTATTTATGCTAAGACTCTAACTAAGCAAGGTTATGAGTTGACTATTCCTTATGTTTAAGTTGAATTAATTTAATGGGGTAGAAAATTTGATTTTCCTATGAGCCTAACATATCTAGGCTTTTAAACATGAGTACAACAATCATAAAAGAACCTTATGAAAAGCATTGTGGTGTTTATTTTTTTGGATGTCTGACACCACACCGATTTGAGGGTACTCATTAAAGTGACTGACTATATTGAGGTATGATATACTATCTCAAAAGATATAGATATCACCCATCAATGGACCTAATCACCTAATGAGGACTCTAAGGCATGATGGGTCTTGAATACACGGAGATTTTTTCTCACTTTACATGGATGAATAAAGTAGGGTTTATATTAAATCGGGTTCTAAAGTTCCCTATAGACCCAAGCCCCATAGTTAATTACATTCTAAGGTGAATTCCTTAGAAATACTCTCAATTAAAGTAGCAATTATTGTCTTCAAAGATTTTAAGGGTAAGACTATCAATAAATTAGCTATATTTGAAAAATTAATTGGGATAGGTCAAAAGGAGAGACTTATTTATCGAAGTCAAAAGAAATGAGATGAGCATGCTCATGATACTAGGAAACCTAGTGAGCATTCCAATTTATCTTATGGTTGGGCTTTATATGTTTGGAATTGAAGAGAATTTTATTTGAGTTAAATTTTATTATATTACTAGGACTTATAATCCATCAACACAAGGTTGTGGAAAAGCCTAAGAGGTGAGGATTTATGCTTGTAGCCCAAAAAAATAGCTATCTTAGATCCAAAATTTAGGGAGCAGCATGCATTAAATCTAAGTGAAGATGGGTATATGGTTTTCCTCCATAAGAGAGAGTAAACCACCTAATTGCTGGACTTATAACCACTTGGAGTGGTAGCCACCTAACTCCTCCTATGCTTTAAAACCATGTAGGAAAGTCATATGATTTTGCAGGATAGTTGAGTTGTTATTATTTAGAAAGAGATTAAAGTCCTTAAACTCACTCCCTAAAAGACTAGAGCATGAGTGGTATGAGCAATGACTTAGTCTAATGCAAATCTTTTCAATTTTTATTTGATTTTGGAAATTTCATTTTGACCAAGGCCATAGGATTTTTGTATGCCTAAATCCATGTTGAAATGAGTTATGGGCCAAATCAAGAGAAAAGAGGTGAAGCTTGTAGGGTTTCTCTCACAAGTCAAGCATTCCCTATATGTGTAAAGAAGGAGGCCCTCATTTTACAAGAGTGATTCAATATGATATGTATGTTGTGAGACAAACAACATTCACTAAGGGTTGCTAAATCTTTTAATTATCGATTTAATGTCTAAGCTTAATGTGAGGTTATGAATTATGTAAAACTTTAGTTATGAATTGTAGTTGGATAAAAATTTATTTTTCCCTAAGAGCCTAATCTATCACATTAAATCATAATTCATAAAGAAATTAAAAAAGCATGATATTTTTATTGTACAATTTAAATAAAACATATCTCAATTTTATAAATCTAACTCAAAAGAATAAGAGGGTGCGGTGGGCGTCTTTACAAAAGAAAAAATGTGTAGCTCTACCCTTATAGAAGCATATGAAAGAATAATTATAGTTTACAAATAAATGTTATAGGGGTCTTCAAATCTTCAATGTCTCTTTCATTTTCTCATCTTTCTTCCTTTGATTTTGTAGGCTTCAAGGCATCACATGACATCCTAAGACTAAGCCTTCTGGCCAATTTTCATCTTTATCCTTCCCATAACACCAATCCTAATTTCTAATGCAAAAGTACATTAAAAGGAAAGAAATAAATCTACATGTAAAATAAATATTAGCTAAGCAGAACAACTCAAGCATATATGCATAATTTAAACTTAGCACCCTACACATGGATAACCAAACCCTGTCTTGGATTGTGCTTAGGGTTTACACAACCCACAAAGAGAGCATTTATATTTATTTTAAGCACCCTTAAGCACAATCCCTGTACTAATCACTAACATCTAGTCTATGAAATATACACTCTAGCATTCAGTGTAAAATAATACACCATAAAATCAAATATACATCACACCATGCACTATCCTTACATAAAGCTAAAAATGGTGACTTACTTCTAATGTGTGTATTAAGGCTTGTGTGGTATGCCTTAACTAAGCTTCGTTATGATTTTCTAAGTATGAAAGGGTGTTTAATCATAAGAGGTTGATTTCATTTTAAGTGATTTAATTGATTTGAGAATTTTACTTAGTATTTTCTTTTATTTCATTTGACTTACACTTAGCAACTAAGTGTTATAAAGAGAAGAAAAAGAGATGATTACTCTCTTTCATCCCTACCTTAAGTCATTTCTAAATAATGAATGGTTTATTACATATTTTAAATTAATCCTAAGTTTAGGTTCACTTTAAATAATTTTATTCAATGTGAAAGGCATCTTAAGACTAATTTGATTGAATTACTATCACATGACACATGCTCAATCATTCCTTTCCATCATATGTAACATGCATATGATTAAGTCTTAAGTATACCTACACATACACTATGTTTTAGCACTTAAATGATGGATATGAGTATGTATATTTAGAGTTTATATTTTCCTTTTGATTGAATTATTTTATCATATTAATTTAAAGCTCTATCTAAATTCTTATACAAGAATACATAGGGATTAAATTAAATAGGTACGTGTCATTGTAAACTAGGGAAGTGAGGTAATCAAATGACCTCCTTGGGGCTAGTTAAAGCCTCATATTTTTGGGATGTCCACACTATATACCATTACATTCAACCAAATGTAAATTTGCATACATGAACTTAAGAAAGAGAGCTCCAATTCACATGGTCAATTAATTCAATCATTTGAACAATTGCAAATGCATGTATTTTAATAAAAAAGGGGTTCTAATTCCATAATTAAGTACACACTGTATAGAATACATAAGCTAGTACATGCTATTGTTAACTGGAAGTGAGGTAATCAAAACCTCCTTGGGGCTACTTAAAGCCTTGTATTACAGGGATGTCCAGACTAAATATTTTTTTTTTTGCAAATACATATGGATGTATACATGAATAAAGTAATAGAAACCATGCAAAGGTTGTATTTTATTTGATTGAAACATTTATGCATATTGAGTAAAGTCTTATCCAAATTCTAATATTGAAATACATATGAATGAAATAAAATGGAGTATGCATTGCCATTGTTAAACCAAGGAAGTGAGGTAATCAAATGAACTTCTTGGGGCTAACTAAAGTCTCGTATTCTTGGGATGTCCATGCTATATACCCATTAGCATTCATACTTACATAAAATAATACATGAATGAAAGAAAAGAAATTTAACCTCACACACTTAAGCTATAATCACATACATCTCTTATGTATTTATAACTAGCATTCATAGAATATGTAATCATTCATTTATAATCTTTGAAAAATAGATTTAGGTTTAATAGTGATAATAGTCACATATATATTAGATTAAATCAATACATGCAAGCTTGACATAAAGAAAATCATTTGATTTAATTAATTTTGCAAGAGATGAATGCATGAGTCAAATGACATACAACATTTAATATGATTTGAGAGGAATAACTAAACATAAACATATGATTTTATTCATTTAAATTAATTCCTAAGGACAATCATATCAAGTAAAATCATTTAAAAGCAAACCAAAGCTTTTTTAATTTCATGTTTAATTTGATTTGAGAAATGTGAGAACAAGTTTGCTAATCTTAATCCCATCCCATGTTTGTAAGTTACTTTTATTTAATGAGAGGTAATTATGTCGATTTTATGGAGTAATTAAGTTTAGGTATGAATTAAATCAATTAATTAACCCTTACCTATGTTATCTTAAAGTAATTAACTAAATAACTAAGAGCAAATATGATATGCAAATGAATTAAAAAGTAAATTAGCAATGGTCCTATGAAATGAAAGGGACCTTATACAATTGGCTTACAATTAATAGTTAATTAAGCTTGAGAAACTTAATTAAGTACATTTATGGTTTTATGACACATGTGAGCTAACCATAATTTCCTTAAATATCTTTAGGCTATTGAACACCTAAAGATCTACCCCTCAATTAATTAATTAGGTTCATATGTTTCTTGAATTTTAATTAAACTAATTAAGTAATGTTGACCTCACTTTTAGAGTGAGCTCTTAACCTCCTTTTCTTAGACTTAGGACTCTTCTAGACACTAAGAACTCCTTAGTCATAAGACACTTCTAGTGATTAGTTAAACACTTAACCTAAATTTAGAGACTTAGGAGTGTTAATCATAAGATTAGGCTATGCCTTAGGGCTTAAGAAATTACCTATCTTATAGCCAATCTAAATACACTTTCTCAAATCAAACCGAGACTCAATTCTCAAACCAAATCTCAAATTCAAATTCAAATTCAAATTCCAAATCTAATTTCAAAAATTAACTCCAAATGATTGAAACCCAAAATCAAATTCAAATCCTAAGACCCTTTCTAAGCCATATGAATCACATTCATAAGCTTAGCCAAAACTCTCATAGACCAAATCAAAACTTAATTGATCTCTTTATAAATCAATTATTCCTTCATTTATATTCAAATGACCAAAACTATATTGAAAATCAAATCCAATTCTTTATCCAAATCAAGTCAAAATTAATGGATTTTCTCTCGAATTAATCATTCATTCAATCATTTATCCAAATATAAATAAAACCACAATCATCAAACCAAATTCAAGTCAACCCAAGTTAAGCCTAACATAGCCCTTTTGACTTAAAATTTTCAATTGAGCCAAAACCCATTGGACTACAAACTGATTATCGCTTTATCAATCTAGGGCTCATATATAAGTTCAACTAAACTCAAACAAACCTAAACCAATTGACCACTTAGGTCCAATTGACCCAAACTGACCTAAAGGACTCATTTGAGCCAACTTCCAATCCAACCCAAATTGGATTGAACCAAGCTCCCCAAAACCTTCTACCATGATTATTGATCACCCTAGGATGATCAATTGCAATCAATTGGGCCAAACCAAGCCCAATTGGTCATTTGATCCAAATTGACCCATATTGGCCTAAAGGACCAAATTGGGTCAAATCATGATCTAAATCAAATTGATTGCAACCAATGACACAAGTTCATTCCAAATTGATTATTGAACTTAACCAAAACCATGATTTAATCGAGCCTAATTGGTCAACTTGACAACTAGTTGGCCTAAAGGGTCAATTTGGCCTAAATCCAAATTAATTCAAATCAAAGACCACATTCATCTTCAATTAGCCAATTGAACATGAATCAACCTATAACCCATGCTAATTTGGGCAATTTTGGTCAAATGGGTTAATTTGACCCAATATGACCCATATGACCCAAATTGGGCTAAATCCCTTGAAACCAAGCCAAGACCCATTGGGGGCTGATCAAACTCAACCCAAACCTATTTGGGATCAGCCCAAAATCAACCCAATCCTCCCCCACATAGGATTCCACCCAACCTCATTTAATTCTTCCCCATCACATGCACTTAAGTCCTCCCCAACATTTGCATTTAATAGGGCTGATCATATGGCAAGAGAGGACTTTAGAGCAAAAATTCAAAATCCTCAATCAATCTATCATCCACCCCAGCCACCCCAAGCAAGATGACAATCAATTTGGAGCCAAAAAACTCAAAAAAATATTGGATTTTCGGCCATTATAAAAGAAGTGGGATATGAGGCTTTAGATCACTTCCTCCCACCACCATTCAGCCCCCAAAAGCTCACTAAAGAAAAAAGGAACCCATCCCCACCTCTTTGAGCCATTTTTGAGCTCAAAAACACAAATAATTGCTCTTCCGATGAGACGATGGTAGGCATCGAGAATGCGATGTTCCAAAGGGAGGCAAGGGCTAAAGATCACTCCAAAGCTTTCCTCATATACCTAGGAGTTTGCTTGGATCTTCACCGCCACCGAAAACCATCCCCGGTGAGGTAAATTTCATCAAACTGTAGCCGGCCTTAGGATTTCACGCATTTTGTGTTAATTTTCTTACGATTTTATGAATTTCCCCTAGATAATCTCACATTTTTACTTTAAATCATCCCAATTAGAAAATGGAATTTATTCGGTGCGAATCAACGCAAAAATGGGTCCATTTGGACAAGTTTTGGCTTAAAAACCCTCATTTTTCCCTTTAAAAAGCCTGAAAATACTATTCATCGCTGGTGGGCTAAAGCCGCTGTCCAATCCCGCGGTTCGCTAGATCGACGGGAGTGTGGATCATGATCGGCTTTGATTGCTTGATGCGACGGACCGTCCGATCGCGCGATTTGCCGATCATATGGCTCGAGATCGCGTCGATCGCGATCTCGGCCTCTCGCTACTGATCCGATCGATCGGCGATCGGACGAAGCGAGCATGTCATTTTCCCTTTCCTTTAGTCGTATGCATATTTCTTTTTAAAAAAAATTTAAAACACCTAAAACTTCAAAAAATTTTATAAAAAATAAAATATTTAGCAAAACATTACAAATAAAGGCTTTGGATTTGACATTCGAGATGAATCTAATAAACCCAAAATCCCAATATTTTGATCTTAATTTGAGTTTTAGTGAAAATCAAATTTCATTACTTAAATCAAAAATATATATCAAATTAAGTTGAAATTTTTAAGGATTAAAATTAAAGTTAAAACACACCCACCATAAAAATTTCAAGTGAAAAGGACTTCTGGATTGGGAGAAATTAAATATTGAAATTATGATCATCTATTTTAATAAAATAAATCAAATAAAAATTCAAAAATTTACCAAAATCTTCAAAATGGCTTAAATCACTTCAATTGACATCTAGGACTCTTAAGAAAATAATGTGATCTTACAATCCTAATGAACCCCAAACAAACACTTAAGAGTAGAGTTTAATCAATTAAGGAGTTAATTAAAACATAATCTAAAAAAATTTAAATATCAAATTAAAATCAAAAAATGTAATAGCACTTAAGCAATCATTAATCAAACCTCAAATCAAAAAAATATCATCTTTATAGGAAATTAAATTAAATATAATTAAAGCTATTTAAGTTAATAAAACTCAATTAAATTATTAAATCTTAAATCAAAGTCAAAATTCAACAAAATTAGGAAACTTTAATCATTTGATACTAATCGAATTAAATCAAATAAAATTAAAGTAAACTTAATTAACATATGATTAAATCACGTCTATTTGGAATAAGATAATCAATTAATCATTAAATATTTCAACCTAATAATTAAATCAAACATGTTAATGAAATCAAACAAACATAATAAATGAATCAAATCAAATAAAACTCTAATCATAAATTGTCAAACCTAATTGAAATGAAATAAATAATTAATTTGCTGGTAATAATAATAATAATCCAAATCAAACTTAAGGAAAACACTTAACTAAATCAAATCACTCACATGTGGGAAATTAAGCCCTCAATCTCTAATTAAACAAACCCTTGATTAATCTAATAATTTAAAATTTTAATTACCCTTAATCAAACTTAATTAATCAAACATCTAATTAATGCAAACTTAATAAATTAATCCATCATCTTAATTAGTCAAATTAATTTAAGTAAGTTACATCAAAGCTAATTTTAAAATTAAGCTTAAATCAAACCCCTAATTAAATTTAATACTCACACCCCTCAAGTAAACTAATTAAGTTAATCAAATTAATTAAATTAAACCAAAGCAAACAAACATTAAGATACAATTAAATACTAATCATAACCTAAATTAAACCTAAATCATTAAGTCATTAATTACATCATTAAGAATTATATAAATCTTTATTTAATTTGATAATTAACTTAAACACACTCCTTAATTAAACTAATTACCCTTAATCAAACTTAATTAATCAAACATTTAATTAATGCAAACTTAATAAACTAATCCACCATTTTAATAAACCAAATTAACTTTATAAATCAGATTAAAATTAATTCAAATCAAACACTTAATTAATCTACTAATTAATTTGATCATACATCATAAGGAAACTAATTAAAGTCAATTAAATTAATCATATGAAACTTAATCAAACATAAATGCAATTAAATACCAATCAATTCTTAATTTAAACTTAAATCATTAAACCATTAATTACATCATTTACCTAAATAAATATAAAATCAAATTTAAAAAAAATTAAACAATCTTTACTTAATTTAATAATTGATCACACCTCTTAAACAAACTAATTAAGGTAATCAAATTAATCATATTAAACTTAAACTTAATCAAACATGAATTCAATTAAATACTAATCAAAACCTAAATTAAACCTAAATTATTAAGTCAATAATTATATCATTAACCTAAATTATTAAGTCAATAATTATATCATTAAACCTATATTTCATGCATGTTCTTATAACATACAATCATTCAACTAAGAAGTTTCTAAATCTTTTATTATCTTTTTTATATACCTTGAGTGAGGTTATGAGTTGTATTAAAATTTAGTTATGAGTTATTTAGTGAGGATAGAAATTTTAATTTTATCCTAAAGAGCCTATCACATCCAGGCCACACATCAGACATACACACATTAATAAACCTATGAAAAGCATGTTATTTCTATTGCATAATCTAAACATAATGATAAAACATTTAGATTTTTTGTAAGAGAATAAAAGGTGTGTGGTGTATACACCCTAAAAAAGAAAAGAATTTGGATAGCCAAGCCCTACCCTTATACAACTCGGATTGTAATTAAACTTTACAAGTGGAATAAATAGTATGAGGATCTTCAATTCTCGTTCTTCTTTCCTTCTTTGTATTAGCTTGCTCCATGCTTCACAAGGTCTCCCAAGTCTTTGCCTTCTAACCACTCCTCATCCTAAACCCCCATAGCACTAATCCTAATCCTATTACAAAATTTATATTTTTATAAATAAAATAAAATCTAACTACACCTACAAAACAGTTGTTAGATAAAACAAACATATGAAAGTGTATTTCATATATTTGGACTTAAAACCTTGCACTTGAGTAACCAAGCCCACTTATCCTAACTGATTATGCTTAAGAAAATAAATAGCATGCAGCAAGAGCATTTATATTCATTTATTTTTTTACACATCCCTCAAGCACAATTCCAAAAATATCATTGCTAATAATAACATAACATATAATCTATGCACAAATAATCCTAACATCTAGTCTAAAATATTACATCACAAAATAAAATATGCCACCACAACATTCATCGACCTAACCTAATACTAGGATCCATAACTTAATATTCTAAGGTGTGTGTTAGGGCTTAGTGTGGTATGTCTTGATTGAGCTTTAGGATTATGATTCTCTAAGATAGGATTATTTAAATTACTCATTTAGGGTGGTTTCACTTTCAGTCTTTTAGTTGCTTGATTGAGTTTAAGCTTATGCATTTTTACATTTTTTTCACTTCTTACTTAAGATCTAATTATTATGAAGAGAAGAAAGAGACTTGATTCTTTCATCCCTAACCAAAGTTGATTTCTAAAGGTAGATCATTATTGCTTTAACTTTTTAACAGGCCATTTAAGAATTTTATTTTAGCCTAAATTTAGATTATCCTTAATGAATCTTATCCAAACATGAAAGGCATCTTAAGACTAATGAAATTAAGTCACAATCATATGAGTAATACTCCACTACTTCCTTTCATTATCAATTACATTTACATTCTTTCCTTTTTTTTAGTTTCTTCAATGTTTATATATATATATATGAAATGTACTCATATTTTTGCACATTAATAAATTTAGATGCATGGATTTGATAAAAAAAGGGGGTTTCATCTCATATTTAAACATATATATAAGGAATTTAAGCATGTATGAGCTATTGTTAAACTAGGGAAGTGAGATTATCTAACACCTCCTTGGGATTACTTAAAGCCTCATATTCTATGGATGTCCAGACTATATACTTGCCAATTCACATACACATAAGCATATACATAAACATAGAAATAAAATCTTGAAAAGGTTATGTATAAATATATTTTACTTATGTAATGCTTAATGGAGAAAAGGAAAAGGGTTTTACTTTATGTTCTAATATATGCACCCACATAAATGAAATTAAGCAAGTACGTGCCATTGTTAAACCAGGGAAGTGAGATTATCTAAGACCTCCTTGGGGCTACTTAAAGCCTCGTATTCCTGGGATGTCCATACTATATACTTGCCAATTCAAATACATGAATACATAAGTATGAGCATATGAATAAGACCATTAATTACCAACTTTTGATTACAAGTAAATGAATATTTTATTTTATTTACATTATTAACTAATTATAAAAAGTATTGATTTAAGATTCATAATTAGCATATAATTTCAAAATAGATTGAGACTTATTAATGATAATAGCCACACCATATGATAACATTTGTCCAACTAATATAATTTAAATGCAATCATATTCTTTAGTTTTAAAACATGAATACATGGCTCATGGCAAAACATTTATGAAAATTTGAAAGGAAGTAATTGAACATCACTACACAACATACTAAATTTCATTGGAACTTAAAGACAATCAAGTTAGATAAGCATCCCGTAAATATAATCAAAGTTTTTTTAATGCTTAATTTAAATATTTGTGTTCTTGAAAACCTAAAGAGGACAAACAAAACTTAGAGTTCACTCCATCCCATGTTGGTTATTTAATATGTTAAAGGATAGAAATTAGATATATTTTATGGATTAATTAAGTTTAATATTAAATACATCAATTTGATCACCCTTCCAAAGCTATTTGAATTTAATTAACTACTTAAAGGAAGCCATTAGAGAAAGGGTCTTAATGAATTCTCATGTTATCCCTACTATTATCATTAATTAATTAACCTTAATTACTTATTTTTACTATTCATTAATTTTAATAGTTATTAAATCATTTAAAAATGGCAATTGGGATTAAAAATTTAGAATTTCTCAACCCAGATGATATATAATTTCAAGAAAAATATGGGAGGTAGAAGACATCCCCTTGAATCAACATGCCAAATTTGAAATTAATTAGCAAAGTAATTTGACTTTAATTAAAATAATTAGCCTATCATTCAAACTTTAATTAAGTACTATTCATTAAATATTAATTAGGGATTTTATTTATATTAAATTCTTCTCTATCTAAGATTTCCAAAATGGGTTTATTTGCATTTTTTGATTTTCTATAATTAGTTATAATTTTTAATGTTCTAACTATTTAATTACATTTTAAACCAAATTACGTTGTTTTAAAACCTTGTGATTGTCATGCTTGTGGCACTTTCAAAATGCTATGGTATTAGTTTTAAAATGTAGCAGACTTGGGGTGGATGTGATTTGGTCATGCTATCCAATCTCGGATCAGATAGTGGAGATAAATCAAGTGATTATTAAGGGATTAAATTGATATTTCTAGTATGATAAATCATTTCTCAATATATTCACCATGATGGACAACTAGTGATCATCATCTATAAGCGCCAAAATAGACACCATGGTTTTTGGCATTCGATTTCGTCGAAGCTCATTTGATGGTAATTGATCCAAAATGATGGGGAAGAGATCTCTAGATCTCTGAAAATCATATGAAACCACATTTCTCTTAAAAAAAAAGACCAACACCTAGTGGTTAAATATACAATTGCTATATTTTTTACCTCCGCTAGAATGGAGGACCATAAAGGTAGCTTATCTTGAAGAGATGAAGCCCTATTGAAAATATTTTGAGTTACCTGAGGTGAGGAGCACCATTGTAGAAGTCATCGAGTTGGTCTAGGGATGCTTTTGGTGGTTGAATCATTCTGAATAAATTTATTTTCATTGAGGCCAAATGTAGGAAGAGTTAATTTTAATTTTATGGAGTTTATTGAGGTTGGATAGACAGGGCTCTTGGACTTGGGTGGAGTTTGGTCTCACAGGCAATAGAGAGCACAAGGACTCCAGGAAAGCTTGTGGACTGCTTAAAATGCTCTGAAGAAGGTGTATGTCAAGTTTGAATGAATGGGAAGGAATATACTCTCCTCAACTAAACTAAATGTTGAGATTTGGCTCATTTTTTGTAGTCTTCTAGAACTGGTGGGGAGGTGGCGGGACTACTAAGGTGGATGTGTGTGAGAGGCTGAGGGAGTGTAGTGGAGTACTATGGAGTGAACACACATCTTTAAGTGGATCAATGCTTACTCATGGGTGAACTCACCCTCTCTTAGCCAAAAGCTGAACCCAACAACCTTAAGATAGGTTGGAGCAATGATCCTTTCTCCCAAAAGGGCTAAAGATGACTGATAATGAGTGGGGAGGTGGAGAACCCTTCAAAATAGATATTTTATCTCATTTGTAAGGCTTGGTTCAATAGGTGTGCTAACCAGGTTCACCATGGGTTGGGACAAGTTGGCAAGCCCATGGTGACTGGATGAGTCATGCCAGGTGGTGGGGATACAGGTAGAATGTGAGAGGTGATGTGGTGGCTTCAGAGTGGACACTCTTCTTTAGGTAGACCAATGGTTGATCATGGGTGAATTCATGCTCTCTTGCTGAACAACATCATAGTTTGGGTCGGTGGTCCTTGTCCAAGGGCAAAGATGGTTGTCAGGAGTGAGGTGGTGAACCCTTCCAAATTGGGATTTTATCTCATTTAGAGGGTTGGTTTAATGGGTTTTGAACCAGGCCATGGGTTTGGCTCAGGCATGCCCATGGTGACATGTCATGCTAAGTTTGGTTGGGTTTGGCTCAATTTGATTCATGTAGGTTCTAGCTAAAATCACCATTTTGACCAAATTGGGTGAAGTTGGAGTTTTGTTAAGTTTAATTGGTCATTTGGAATGAGTTAGTGTAATTAGTTTGGCTCAATTTGGATTATATTTAGATTTGGTTCATATAGTTCAATTTATTCGAATGGGTCATGTTGACCAATTTAATCAATTTAGTCAAATTAGAGCATGGGTTAGGACACTTTAATTGATCATTAATTGATTGGAAGAGTTGATTTGAATTAATATGGCTTAGAGTGATTTGGTTCAATTGGGCTAGAATGGGTCAATTGGGTTGTGTTGACTAAGTTAGGTCTAATTAAAGGTTGGATCATGTCCAACATCCAATTGGTGATTGGTTAGAAGCATAGGCTTCAACCTATTTTCTTTAGGATTTAATTTGGTCCAATTTGTCCTTTTAGGTCACATTGGGTCAACTTGGATCAAGAGGCCAAATTGGCTTGGATAGGTTCAATTAATTGTAGTGTAGTGTTCAATAGTGACTCAATCATCAATGAAGAGGTGATAACTTGACTTGATACAATGGAATTTTGATTGAAGTTTGTCTAATTATGTCTTTTAGGTCACATTGAGTTAAGTGGTTTGGTCAAGTTAATTTGAACTAATTGAGGCTATAGATGGTTGGAATATATTCAATGATGAATTTGAAGTTGGTGGTGGCTCTTTATAATTGATTTAGGATTGTTTAGCTCATTAGAACGTTTAGGTCAAATGGGAACTTGCTAATTAAGTCTAATTGATTTAATTTGCTTGATTGCAAGTATTAGAATATTTCAAAATGATCCATTAGATAATTAGAATGATTGAGAATTGAATTGATTTGGTTTGCTTGAATTGGTTTGAATGGGTTATAGGATTGAAGTGGGTTAACTTGGGTTAAGATTCAAATTAATTTGGCTTGGAGCATGAATTAAAGCCAAATTTAAAACAAGGTTAATTGATTGGCATTGTGGTGAGGTGTCAATCATTTGGTTTAGATTTAAATTAATTGATCTAATTTGGTCTTTAGGGTAGGTGAAGCCCACTTGTCTTAAGGTAAGGTCTAGACTAGTAATTCCTACATGTCTCTAAAACCTAGGTTTTAAAATATTAAATTTACCATTTTAGAAATAAAAAAAATTAAACCTTAAGAAAAATTCATGAATTATACCACGATTATGAGCTAGTTACAATTTAAATAAATAAAATATGCAAATTTATAAATGAAGAGGATCTCACATGGAAGAATGCAATTTTGAATCTAAGTCTTATAAGCGTTCAGGAATACAATTCACATTGATTGATTATATTTCTATACGCAGTTGCTTTTTTGCCACCTCCTACAATTTATTACTTCATTTTATTTAGTGCCAACTCCCATCAAAACTAAAGAATATATATATATATATATATATATATATATATATATATTTTACATATATATATATATATATATATATATATATATATATATATATATTTTTAGAGATAAAATGTAAAAACACGCATCAATAGGATCTTGCGTTTTATCTACGTTTGAAGGTTGTTGCTGGATGAACACAGATATTTGTTATTCATAAATGTTATTAAAACTTATTTAAACATTAATTTTGCAAGATATTTACAATGATGATAAATTTAAGTTCTACCATTCGACAAAATTTCATTATTCATTGGTACCACCACGGTCGTCAAGCTTTAATGCCTACAAATTTTTTTTAAGAGAGAAAAAAATTTTATGGCTACATGAAATGGTTTTGACTATAGGCAATCTAACCTATAAGAGGAGCTGCGAAGAATAAGAAATGGAGAGAAGGTTTGAAACGAGAACTCAATATAGATGTGATTCAAGCTTGCTCTCTCCCACATATTTATTTGGAATGAAGTATGGCTTTAAAATATTAAAAAAAATTATTTAATGTTAAATACATGAATTATAGAATATGACATGATAAATATTATCATGAAATAAAAATATAGTAATCATATCTTCATAATTACAGGATATGCATTTATAGTTTCCATATTTATGATTTGCCAACCTAAAGAAATTTATTTTTACGAGTCAGATGTTGCGAATATAAGGAATTGCCTTAATGTTTGTCATTCAATGATTGCATTTTCTTTATTTGAAAGTATGATGGCTCATGCACATAAAATTCTCTTGAAAGGAACTCCTTGATCATTGTGTTTTGATATAAGATGCAATTTTATCCCAGACTGATGTTTAATAGATATAAGATCTAATTTTTATCCCAAATACACTCAAGATTTGGCCGTGAAGAGCAGTTTGATTATTTTTCATATCTTGGAAGTTGAGAACTCAAATGATAAGCTATGCCTCCAGGCTTGTTCTCTAGCCACTATTTAACTAGAATAGACGTATAACTTTAAGAAACAAATTATAGTAAAAATAATTATATTTTATTGTAGAATATATCAGAGTACAATATTCATAAATAAAATTGTATTAATCATCTCCATAATTACAAAAGAAATGCATAAAGGGTCTCCATATAAGATTTGCTTACATACAACCATTAATCAGTTTAGACTAATCCAAATTGACCTTGAAAGATGGCTAGTTTAATATAAACTTAACCAAAGTGAATTTTAGATATGTGTAGTGGTTGAGAGGCTTTTCTTTCTATCATCATGAGATTTAAATTGAGTAGTTTTATTGAAACTAATTTTATTTTATTTATTACTATATTTATAAATTTATTTAGAAAATAATGTGAAAAGAGTTATGATGTGAAAATCGTAAAATAAGTTTATTTCATAAATGCAAATATCTTATATTTTATTTAGGATTTACATAAAAATGGCTATAAAACTTGAGAAAATTATGATCTAAAAAGAATGTTAAAAGTGTTCTATCTCAATTCACATCGACATTTATCAATTTGTTTTAGCAATATTAATAGTAATTAGATATGCATCATTCTTAAAGATTTATTATAAATGAAAATAAATTCCACAAAATTCCTCATTATGACGTAAAATTGATATTTCAACAAGAACATAATGAAATTTATCAAATGAATCTTGAATTTAATAGTGGATTTTAGTCAAATAACAAGACTCTATTTTGAAGAAATTTTTGCATCAACAGTTCATCTTGAAGCCATCAAATTACTAGCTTTAATATAATTTAAGGTCATTGAAATTTATCAAATGGTTGTGAAGAATGTTATTTTGCATAGCATTGTTGAGGAAGATGTTATCGTTCAAAAACCTCTTGGATTTAGAAATATATTTTAAATATAATAAAAATATAAAAGAGTACTTTTCATCTCAAGTAAATTGAAAAGTTTTTTTAACTAGAAAACTGATTCTATAAGAAGATAATTTTTATCATCTTTTTACAAAAAATAAAAGAAGCTAACATCTTTTTAGATTCATAGGTAAAATATGTGAAAGAGGTCATGTTTGTTTGTCAAATTAAACATATTTGTGAACATATTAAAATAATTGATTAAAGAACGTAGTAACTCTAGTCCACCTAACTAGATATAAATATAAAGGAAAATTTTTATTGATTATATGTTATATGAGTATGGAAGGCACTTTATTGTATCTAGTTATAGGTAGAATATAACATTTGGTGCTTGCTTATGGGCCATTTTAACTGAGTCACATCAAACACAATGCAATTTTATTTAATATCTTTTAGGTATACCTATATGTGTTCAGTACCCTATGTAAATGTCTTATTTTATTTTGTTATATTTTGAATTTTTTTCTGTATTAGTTGTTAAACGGATAAAAAAAACACATCAATAACAAATAAATTTAATGTTATTTTAATTATCTTGGTCTAATAAGAAGTGAAATTCAATTGCACCATTCACTAAACATGTGAAATATGTTATAACTTAGAGTTGTATTTTATAAGTCAATGACTCAAGTTATAGTTATTAAATTTAGAAATTCTTTTCTTAAATTTTAAATGAAAGTATAGTTCTAAAGCCTTACATAAATCTTTAATGGTTCTCCTTTGGCAATACATAATTGTTATTAAGAATAAATTTAAGTCAATAGACTTTCTAGTGATAGGAATAACCTCCAATCCAATAAATCTTAGACACTTTATAAAACTTTTTTTTCTATCAGAATAGAGTTTGTCATTGTGAATATCCTCAAATAGAAGCTCAACCATCATAGGTTACAAAATAGTGGAAAACTCCAGGACTCGATTTTGACCGAATCAAATTCTGTTGATTTAGATAAAGGGACAAGAGACAATGTAGCCCTTTATTAGATTTTGAGGTTGGAAAGATAATATACCTATTTTAGGATTTATGTTTGTGTATAGAATGTCCAAAAGAGTCCAATTTATTATCCAAAAATCTTTTTATAATGTGTAATTATTTGATAAAGATCATATTTATAAAAAGATGTGATAATTATCATGGTCATTGAAATAAAACTTTTCTTACAAATAAATTTACAAAATGCATTTGTTATGGTAAATATTATTCATTACATACTCTATTAATTAAAATTGATATGAGTACATGATCAAAATATAAATTTATTAATTTAGTTTATTTTTCTAAAATTTTAATCCTTTTTCTAATAATATTTTCACATGTTTATCAAAATTTAATCTCACTTTCATAATAGTTGTTTCTTAAAATTTTTAATGTGGACGATTGTATAATATGATTAGTTATTGATGGTATGCCCCAAACAATAATCTAATAAATTATATAGTTTTTGAATTTTAAATTACTATAGACTTGGTCATTAGTGCGCATATATTATATTGGACTAATCTAGCTATGAATTATTATACTAAGCTCTTATATATATATATATATATATATATATATATATATATATATATATATATATATATATATATATATATATATATATATATATATATATACTATTACTTACTACTCCAAAATTCTTTCTCTCTAAAATGTGAATTCATTATATTGTTCAAATTTTTAAGCAAATGTTCAAGACATAGGATAATTTGTCTTATGGGACATTCAGATTTAAACATTTGAAGAATAGAAATCTTATGATTTTCTTTTTTAAGCAAAACTAAGTATTCTTTTAAAAAAATAAGTGAAGTACAAAGGTCAATGCCAACAAAATAGAGGCTAAAGAGTAAAGGACCAGTCCTATAAAAGCAAAAGTTGAGAAACAAAGAAGTTTAAACCTAAAAGGATTGGTCCCAATTATAATATTGATATTAAAATATAATGAAAGATATTTATAAATATATATATGAACTACAAGATTGTTTAGAGTCCCAATGGCAATAATAATCTTCTTTAGATAAAACTTGAAATCTTGTATTTAAGTGTTGCACAATCTTTGAGCTTTGAAGATTCCCTTCAATGTTGAAATCTAGTACCATTCTAATCATATTAGTTCCTTAGATTGAATGGTTTTTCTTAGTTACCTATAATCTCAAAAAGAATAAAGGCATTAGAAGGTGAAAATAATTAGATTATCTTAATGTGGATGAGTTGAACCATGCCATAGATTGACATATCGATTAGAGTGAAGTTTATCATATAGTGAGCTCTTGATTTGCTCCTGAAACTTTACATCCTAGATTAATAATTCAACATATGAACACTATCACTTACAAATGATGAAAGTACCAAAGAAGTAGAAGAGATCTAATTTTTGATGTCAATACATCAAGTTCAGAAAATAACATTTTTAAACCTCTAAGGTGCAAAGAAATCTCATTAATTGTATTAATAGCATGTACGGTTTATGCTCAGTTTCCAACAAAATAAAATATTTCAAGTGTAGTATCAAGTATAATTGATCATTCTACCTACAAAAGGGAGAATTTGATCTTTGGAAGGGCACTAGCTTTAAAGAAGAAAGGCATCTAAATCAACGGTTAGCTTCCAGCTTCATATACACATTCTTCTACAAATTAATAGATTCATCATAACTTTCCAACTCCTAAAACCAAGAGCATCACTACAACAATCGAAGTAACTGAAATCCATCTCAACATTGTTAAGCTCTTCACCCATCTAAACTATCAATTTAAAGAGAAACTCCTAAAAATTTTCATGGAATAGAAAAATCGTAAATGAAAAAAAATTAGTACAATATGTATAGAATAATTATGGCAATTTATGAGACTGACACAAAGAATAAAAAAAATAAAAGTTCATCAATATCTACATTTTCTAAAATTGGATAATTATCTTTATAGAGTAATAAACACAATTCACAAAAAGATGAGAAGCAATAGTACTAAAAACAACGAAAGCATTTCATGCATAGATTTAGGATAGGATTACAAGATAACTTGGTAGCATCTTTAGCTTTCTTGAGTTTTAACTGTGAAGAATCTCTCTCCATGTCTCCACACATAATCTCTCTCTCTCTCTCTCTCTCTCTCTCTCTTCTATCTATCTATCTCTATCTTGAATAATTGGTTTCATAATTGGGGCATAAGTAGATGATCACTGGTGGAAATGACCTTCAATTGCAAAATTGGAGGCCACAACTGTCATGTACGTGGCCACATGAACTTAGCTCCCTACTCCGATTGTAGAAATGACTACCCAAAGAATAAAGCTATCAAGATGTTTTTGATGTGGAATATTGTGGAATCCATAAGGAATATGCTGGAGGCCTGTGTCTGTGAAATTTATACTATCTTAAACATCTATGCTACATAGCAGTAATGTGTTTCCTACACTATTCACTCTCATGTTGTAAGGGTTAAATCTCAAACCACGAGGAGGATTTATGAACCTCCACAATAGTTTAGGCGCATGAAGAAAATAGGAAGATTTTTTCAAGGACTATCATGTCGACTAATAATATTGCTACACACTTTCATGAGCCAAGTACTACAGTTCAATAATTTATTAGGCATTAATGTTTATAGTACTTTCCATGTTTCATGTAAATCTACATTATCACTAACAAAATTTAATTTTCACAAATGTTTAATATTAAGACTCTTGTACTATCTAATTTGACTTTCTTCTTTGAAGTTCAATTTCATCCTCATTTCCATAAGAAGGAGACCAAATTTGATGTAAATGTTCTACATGTTTATGTTTAATATTAGGTGGATAAGATTACTCACATGTATTTGATTTAAAATTTTATGAACATATTAAATAAAACTTCATTGGCATAGGAATGAAACACCTATTTTATGTTTATTTTAATATAGAACCAAACTCAACTCATATAGAAAGATATTTAAACATTTTTTTAGCTCATGTAAACCTAGAAGAGCTCAACAAACCTAATCAAAATGGCAAATTGGAAATATTGAATAAACCAAACACATATAATATGTTTAACAAAAAATAATTTTTTAATAACAAGATTAATAATCCAATTATTATGATTAATAAAAATAAGACTGAACTAGTTAATCAGAGTTAATTTTTTAGAAAACTTTAAGTTAAAAACATTCAATGCTATAAAACTAAATGAACCTGTTGTTCTTATTCAAAACAAGATCAAGATTTTGTTGAGGCCAACAATTAAATTGAAAGTAATGCTTTTGAAAAAAAAATGTGTTGATTTTAAACTTAATGACAATTAAGTTATCAAAAATCTTCTAGGTTATAAAGGTTTTTAATATATTTTAGTCGTATGTTATTAAAAATGAAGATATAAAAGGTGCAAAGATAAACATATAGATTTTGAAAAAATCATGAATTTTCTAATCATATGTTGAAGCATTGATTTGATAAAAAGTTTCCATCCATTCATATTAAATGTTTCATGTGGATCTTAAATTACTAAAATTATGAATTGACAACTTCTGAAAATATTTAAACATATCTTAGCCTATTGATTGGAAGCTTAGGCATTCTTCTAAAAATCTCTTTTAATCATTTATTTTTAAAATTATTTATTTTGTACAATGTTGTATGTTGTTCTATATAAATTCTATTATTTGCTTTTTCATAGTTCTATATAGGTGTTTTATAGAAAACTTTTTCTTCTATTATTTTGCATTCAAGCATGTAAATTGATATACTCAATTAATGTATGGTGCTAGTTACTCCACTTTTTTTTTTTTTTAAAAGGATTATTTGTACTAGGAAGAAGATATCATAAATTTAAGAGAACTAAAAAGAGCATTCTAAAGATAACATCTTCTTTTACTATGTTTAGTTTGTAGTTGAACTTTGTAATTTTGTTGTTAAAAATAATGGTTTTATTATATTATGTTTTTTATTTAGTTTACAATATAAATTAAAATTGATTTTAAATTTTACAAACATATTCGAAACGAAAAAATTGTAGATTTTATTTTTACCCTTGGGACTTATTTTGGTCTCTAAATTATTACTTTTTATTATTAATGACATGGATTGTGATCTTAAGTACATGTATCATGGTTGGAAAAGTAATCACCTAATAAATGTTTTATTAGAAGTAACCATTTCCTTAGTTTCATAAATGAAAAAGATATTCTTAAATGTAATTAACTCTTTTTTTGGCTTAAAATGTGATAATAATATCATTCTCACATGTGACTATTATTATTCTTCATTACTAAAGTTTGGATGAAAGTTTTTTTTTTAATATGATATGCTTATTGAAAGACAGGTATGATAAGTAGTATAGATTGAATATTACAAAAATCTTTGAGCATGAAACCAATATTAATATGATGAACGATTATTAAGGTCCATAAGGTGCAAATATGTCTAATTTACAAATGTGATGCAATAAATTTTAAGATTCTAAACAAAGATTATATTTTTTTAGAAATATTTGAGGTGTAATAAAATATGATTAAGAGATAAAAAAGGTTAAATTACATGTCGTGAACCAAAATAAGCTTAAGCAAAAGTTCTAGCACAAAGATTAAGAAAGTGATAAAAAAGAAGCTTAACAAAGGCTCATTTTAAAAGCCCAACGAGGAAGAAATAACTCGTCACTAAATATTTTTAATATTTAAATGTTAGATTTTAAATTTAAAATTTTATTTTAGGAAACACTTTTGATAGAAGAATAAAATAAATTAATAATGGTGCTTTCCTTCTTCCATCCTTAGTAGCCACTATATATTTAAATGATGATAATTCAAGAATCCAAACAAATTTTATAGATAGTGTTGACATATAATAAGGAACTTTCACAATACAACAACGAACAAGCCTTTATCCCACTATATGGGATCAGCTACATGAATCCTTCTACTCTATTTTATCCTATTATGTGTCAACTTTTTTACATTAAAATAATACAAATATTGAAAATTTTGTTCTATTTTGGCTAATGCTTGATGGCATATTTTAATCAATCTTGGCAAAATTGATTTTCTCTAGCATCTTTCTTTGCACTTAGCCATGTTCCTACGCCTACTATTCATAATATAAAACAAAACGTTGTAAACCTTGTCTAATTCTCCACAATTCAAAATACATTGGAAAAATATAAAGCAACATTAAAAAAGCTCTATATCATAACTTTATTTGCTAATCTTTCCCTTTATATCCATATTTATATATTTAGACTAATTTAAGCTATTCTCTAATGTACTAACATAAATTAGATTAAATTAGCCCGACTTATTCTAGCCTTGGCTCTAAATATCTTCACATCTTAAAATAATAATTCATATTCACTTTTAGCAATTAATTTTGTCATAAATTCTATTATCATCATCAAAATGTATATTAATGATAAAAAATTTGTGGCAATGAAAATGTAGTACTTTTGTGGAGTGGAAAGGAGCATCTTATGGGCCTAAAAACCATTAGAAGATGATTGATATCTATTTATTCATTCTTGATCATTTAAATTATAGAGATTAAAGATGATTCATTTGCATATATGTAATAAAAGATTTTGGTGATTCTTTTCTTTTCGTTGGAGAAATGTAATTAGTTCTTTAAACTTACCTCTAATTTGATTTTCTTATTTTTTTTATCAACATAACCACACCTTGGCCACTTTCTTCTAATAATATGCCTTTTCTTGCAATCATCCTTGAATTTATTGTATTCATTGATTCTCTGATTTGGGATGCCATATTTGAATGGTTGATTATAATATTTTTTGATTTCATAAGAAAGTAGTAGTTCAAATTAGATTATATTTGAAATATTTTTTAGTATATTCATATTTCATATTTGATCTCTTATAATTATCATCAAATTAATTTTATGAGATAATATTCTTAATGAAGTAGAATTATAATACAATATGATTATATATGGAGATTATATTTTCTTATGAATAAAACAAAGTGAAATAAAAATATATGATTGATATAAGAGAGTGAAATTATCATATCATAGTCAAGTAGTCCATATAAGAAAATTAAATAAAAGAAGTGAACAGAAGAGCACAAGTGTGAATCCAATATGCCCATTTTAAAAGCCCGTTTGATAAAAAAAAATATAGTTTAAATTTAATAATTTAAAATTTAGGTTTTAAATTATAAGTTTTATTTTAAATAACGATTATGGGCTAGCATTTAATAACTTTTAGAAGATAAAATGAATTATTGAAGCTGCGCCACTTTTCTCCATTAATGAGTCCATCATTCTTTTAGTTTTACCTTTTTATTTACAACAAACCAAGAGGTAATATAAACTTTATAACTAGTGCTAATATTTAATAAAAGAATTTAGCATTAGAATGATTAAAATAGTAGAGAAGTATAATGTTTTGTTAATGCTAGGTGGCCTATTTGTACTATTATAAAATTTAATTGAAGAATTTGTTTATTTTAATTATTTGGCATACATTTTAGATGATAGAGATAATGTCATCCAAAATAGAGGGGCAATGATATGAACTAAAATTTCACTATTGAAGCACGAATCTTGATGTCGAGCAATCGATCCTAAGTCGAAACTAGCCCAGATCAAGCACTTAAAATATCATTGAAAATTTTGGGATATCAGTTGAATTCCTAAAAAGTTCTTAAATATGGAGTGTTTATTATCAAATCGAGCGTCTTGTGAGCGGATCTAACAAGCCCAAGATCCCTTGATTACGTCGATCCTAAGTCAAAACTAGCCCAGATCAAGCACTTAAAATATCATTGGAAATTTTGGGATATCAGTTGAATTCCTAAAAAGTTCTTAAATTTGGAGTGTTTATTATCAAATCGAGCGTCTTGACGAGCCGGATCTAACAAGCCCAAGATCCCTTGATTCTGACTTCATTTGAGTATTTAAATATTTAAAATATAATAGATGATCAAGGGAATCATTTTGAGCCGTCCCATGGAGTGGTTTGGATTTTGCACGTATTTACAGAAACTCCATTCCTTTATTACATAAATAGTCTATCATTCTTCACATGAGGGGAGCCTAAGCAAAAGAGAAGAGAGAGGTCTTAGGCTTGAAGATCCTCATAGCATAATCGTGCCACCACTCGATGGTCGCCGACCACCGATGTCGGTCATCGCCACCAACCACCGCCGGCCGCCACCATCGGCCACCACCGTCGGTCCTCGCTGCCATCAACCACTCCTACCGATCATCATCGCCGATCACCATCACCAGTCACCGCCACCGACCACCATCGCTGGTCTCCATCGCCGACCACCGCCGACTGCCTCCGTCGGCCACCACCATCGATCCTCGTTATCATCAACCACCATCGCCGGTCATCACTGCCGACCATCATCGCCCGTCGCCGCTGACCACGCTCGCTGACCACCATATCACGGCGCCGCCGCCATCGGGCTGCCGGCTACCACAATTCATCATCATTATTGACCACGCTGATCACCGCCGTACCACCGATCATCATTCGGAATCCTGGCTGGTCATCACCACGACCATCGCTGCGGTAACCTGTTCACCATCACCAACAACTGATTCTAACCACTTCATATTTGTTACTGATTCTGAGATTTCCATTGTAAGGCTTTTTCATATACAATTTTGTGATCCTATTATTAGGAAAACTTAAACTTTATACTCCGAAACAGATATATAGTGGAAGATTTTTATTGGGCTAGGCCCCATGGTTTTTTCCACCTCTTCAGAAGTTTTTCCACATAAAAATCCTTGAGTTTATTATTCACTCTTCAAATACTGTGTATTGTCTTTGGATTTCATAGCGGGGTTATGAACTTTATTCTACCTGGTTTTGAGCACGCATAACAAAAATAATATTTTCCATGCCTTTTGGAACTACGTAAGTTATTAACTGGTCTGTCGAATTTTATAATTAGTAAGCTATCACTTACAAAATATATTTGAGATTTTCTTTTCCACTCACCTTAGCTCCAATGAAATGCCCATCTTTTTCCCAAATTAAAGAAGCAAATCCATTGCCTTTTGTATCAAAATCACATTGTTAACTTAACTCTATATGTTGAGCACGCTCCCTCTCTCAACCCTAGCGCGTTCCTGGCGGCTCCCGTGTTTTCCTTGCTTCCGACTGCAATCAACCGTTGTTCTTCCACGATTTGGTATCGATCTCTCCCCCTCTAGTTGGTAATGTAAACCGCTCTCTTGGGATGGCGAAAAAGCTTTTCAGCTTTCGACAAAACGCACCGATGCGCTTCGATGATCCTTACCTACGGCTTGTAAATCTTTCAAGGATGCTCTCTCGTAAATCCGTTCCCCTCTTGGTTAAACTAATGTCTCGATTTTCGTGGTATGCCCGCAATAATGTGTTCGATTGATGTGGAAATTCTTGCTAAGCCATTTGAATTTCGTTGGTGGGTAAATTCAACTTGAAGCTTAACTTAGAAAATATCATCTTTTTTTCATAGTCTAAAGCTCACGGGCACTTTTTCTATGGGATTGATCGATCCAAGGCATGTGCTAATTCAATTATCAAATGATTTGGATTATTCAAGAGTTTTGCGTCGTTCTTATTTCATTTTAAGCGCCAAATCGACTTCTTAAGTGGACACCTAGTTTTGATATTAAAGAGGAATCACCAATTGTTCCTATTTGGCTCGCTTTATAATATTTACACTTTGTTACGCATCGGTTTTGTTCTTTGTGGGCTATCTTTGGGCGCCTCTTCAAATTGATCAAGCTACTCGTGAGATCCGCCCGTAGCTTCGGATACTTGTTGAAGTTTATATAACTAAAAACATCCAAAAGAAATATTGGATCGAAAAAATGGGTTATAATCAAAAGGTTGAATTTGAAAACTTTCCCTCTTTCTGTACACACTGCAAAATTCATGGGCATGAACACACAGATTGTTTTATCTTACATCCACATCTCAAAAAAAACAATCTTCCTATTCCTACTATTTCGGTGACTAAGGAACAACCAACTAAAATGGCATATGTGCCAAAAGCTAACCAAAATAATCATACTCCACAAAATCACTCTTTACCTAGAAGCGAATTGCAAAGGAGGCTAATCAGTGTTGAAAAATGACATTGATGACACTTGGTTTTGGGAACTTAGAAAATATGCCTACTACTATTCCCATTGGTAACATGCGTGTTACAACCAATGACCCAAAACAAAGAAATTCGATGAACTTAGGCTTGGGAACATCACCTCAGTAAATCTTAGTTTGGATCAGCAACAAAATAAAATAAAATAAACCATTAATCTAGAAAAGAAGATGAAACTATTCCTACATCCCCTAACACTTTGAATGGCCAAAATGATAGCATAACTAATCGTCATTCTCGATATGGAAGAAGGGAAATTACCATCACGATTCCTTTGCTTAATAATGAAACTTTGGATCACACTAACTACTCTTTTTGAGATACCTTGGACACAGACCATTTCAAACTGTTATAAACAAAAAAATCATTCAAATCCAAAAAACAACTCTAAAATGCAACTGAAATCACAAGATCTTCATCAACCCTACATCAACAATAATTTCCTTTCTACTCATTCTCATCCAATCAGTTTTTCCATTCCAACAATTATGATTAATTTCATCATTTGGAACATTTGGTATTGGGACTACTCTAGTTTGAAGTTAGAAGCCTCGTCGCATTCATAACATATCTCTCCTTACTATCTTGAACCACTTATCCACTCTTCTAAGATAGCGGCTACTACTAGAACACTAGGTTTCCCTAATTTTTCTCACAACATTAACAACAAAATTTGGTTGTTTTGGAATAATTCTATCAGCATCAATATCCTTGACAACCAACAACAATTGATTAATGCTTAGATTTACGTGGGTGTTTTCACCGATGTGCTCTTTTATTTATGCATCTTGTAATAGAGCGGTAGGAACATTCTATAGAATAACTTAAGATCTTTAGCTTCCTCTCACTCAACGGATGGTTGGCGATTTCAACACCATCCTCTCTACTTGAAAGAAGGGAGGGTCATCTCCAAATATTAATTTTATGGAAGATTTCGCTAATATGATTCTGGACTGTAACCTTACCGATATAGGGTTCTCAGGTTCCAACTACACGTGGAACAATTCTAGACTTTGGCAACGTCTCGATCGTATCCTTGTTAACCACCTTTGGATTGATCAATGGCCTAATACCTCAGTAGAACACTTAAGTAGAACATTGTCTGATCACGCTCCTTGATCACTGTGAAAACACCCCTACTTCAATACGCCGGTCCCTTTCGTTTCCAAAATATGTGGTTGCAACATAATGACTTTATGTCTTGTTTTGACTAACTGCCCCTATTCACCCACGATAACTCCTTTAAAGGCATGATCCGTTTTGGCTTAAACTTAAAAGATTAAAACAAACTCTCGGTGGAATAAACATCATTTTAAAAACATTTTTGCAAATCTTAAAACTATGGAAGATCTTGTTTGCTCTCTTGAAGAAGCTGTCGTTTCAAACCCTAATAAAAATGATGAACTCAACGGAAGCTAGAGATAACTTATTAAATATCAAAACATGGAGGAAACTTATTGGCGGCAAAAAGCTGCTACTAAACATATTGCAGATGGCGACAGAAACACAAAATATTTCCATGCTCTTTTCAACAAAAGAAAAGTTATAAACTCGATTAAGAAAATTAAAAACAACAATGATAATTGGATATCGGATAAAAATGATATTAAAGACTCGGTTATCCATCATTTCCAAAATTTGTTAAACAACAACATTAACATGGAACCTATTGCTAACCCTCACCTGATTCCCTCAAAAATTACTTCTGATCAAAACATCTCTCTTTGTAGGTGTCCGGATTACGAAATTAGTAATGTTCTCCAAAGCATGAATTGGTGATTCTTGGCGGATGGTTACTACTATATTCTTCCAACAATGTTGGTCCATTATTAAGTCTTAATTGAAGCCGTTATTGACTTTTCAATGGCAACCCCTTCCTAGATTCTTCTAGCACCTCCATAATTCTTATCCTAAAACAACCATCCGAACATGGAATGACTTTAGACCGATTAGTCTATGCACCTTTTTTAACAAGCTAATATCCAAAATAATCGCCAAGTATCATCCCTCTTCAACATTATCTCCCAGAATCAAACTGGTTTCATTAAAGGGAGAACCATACCTGATAATATCCTTTTAGCACAAGAAATGATTCATGATATTGATGTTCCTATTAGAGGCGGTAACATTGCTTTCAAACTGAACATTTCTAAAGCCTTTGACAATCTCTCTTGGGAATTCCTCGTTTCTATACTCCAAATTTTCATTCTCAAACAATTTATTATCATTAAAACTCGTATCACTAATGTTTGGTTCTCGATTATCGTTAATGGAGAATCGGTTTCTTCACTTCTAAACACGCTTCAAGGAGATCCATTATCGCCATTGCTTTTTTATTATAGTAGATTATTTATCCGTGAGCACAGCGATCTTTTCTAAAATAAGCCAAGTATGATTTACAAAACTCAAGGTGGATTTCCCATTACTCATCTTTGCTTTGACGATTTTATCATTTTTTGCAATGCTTCTATACACGTCAAAACCATTATGAAATTCTTTAAAAAATTTGGCAAAGAAAGCGGTCTCCTCTTTAACAAAAATAAATGTTGCTTCATAACCGCTAATAAAATCAACAATAATAGGATTAATCAGATAACGAGGATCACTAACTTTCATCAACATCATCTTCCGATCAATTATCTAGGTACTCCTCTTTTCAAAGGACATAAACGATCTTACCTTTTTGACGATTTAATCCACAAAATATCCAACCGTATCTCCTCTTGGGAATATCATTTTCTATCCTTTGGAGGAGGTTAACTCGATTAAGAGTACCCTTAATTCGATGCCTCTTTATCTTATTCAAACTATCGTTCCAACCAATTTTTGTATTAATAGAATTGAGAGGCTAATTAATAAATTTTTTTGGGGGTCTAATACCTCTTCCTCAAAATAACACTGGTCCTCTTGGCACAAAATCTTGGCATCTCGAGGAAGGTGGTCTGAAAATCTATCAAAGACACCATCAACGCATTCTCTTATAAACTTTGGTGGAATTTTAGAAGCAACAATAGCCTTGGGGCTAACTTCATGACAAACAAATATTGCCTATCTAAGCACCCATTGAACTCCTCTTATAAAACTAACGCTTCTCCTATTTGGAAAAGACTTTGTAATATCAAATGGAATCTTTAATTTTGGGGCATTAACTCGCAACTCTTTCTTCGGCAAGATAACGGCTTGGAAATAACTCTTTTGATGAATTAATTTCCTCATGTTCTATTGATACCATCAAAGTCAAATCTTTGGAATAATAACAAATGGAACTTTTCCAGCTCATTGATTATATCCCTTCATCCTTTTAGACAAACTCAATAACATAAATATTACATCCAATAAAAAAACGATTCTTTTAAACTCTCTCACAATGGCGAATTCGCTTTAAAATGTTTGGCTAATGATCAAAGAACCTCGATTATTCCAAAGTGTATGCTCGACTTTGGCATAATAATATTCCCACCTCATATTCCATAATCACTTGGCATATCTTAAAAAGCTTTGTCCCTATTGATTCCTTGATGTGGGGTAAAGGTTTTTATCTCCCATCAAAATGTCATTGTTGCTCCCATATTGAAAATGTAAATCACCAATTAGGTAGTGGGCGATTGCATCTAAACTTTGGATTTGACGATAATCTTTTCTCCATTGACAAATATACGCTTTCTATTTATCAACTCCTCGAGATATATTTTGAAAACAATATAAAAGGTCATATTAAAATTATTCTGCGATCATTATTCTCGTTCATTTGGATGGCTAGAAATGATGCTAAGCATAACGATATTTCTATGAATCATTCCAAAATAATTGCCAAAATTAAATTCAAAATCCGTGATCTATTTAAAGCCAACCTTATTAAATATAAACACTTAAAAGGGTGTAAATTTGTCGCCTCTAAATTGGGTTTGCATTTGCCTGATACAAACACCTCTAATCAAGCCAAAATACTTTATTGGGCCAAACCACATGATAACGTTATCAAAATTAACACCGATGGAGCTGTATCCCCTAATGCTTCTAGTTGTGGTGGCATCTTTAGAAATTTCAAGGGTGATGTTCTCATGGCCTTTGCTAATCCTATTATTACTAACTCAATTCCTTTTGCTGAACTTATGGCAGTGTATAATGCTCTTAACATTGCATTACAGAAAGGTTGGCTTAATATCTGGCTTGAAGTGGATGCCTTACTACTTATTGAACTCCTACAATCTGAAAAAAATGGCAATGTGGAATTATATTATTTAATCAAGCAAACTAAAATTCTGCTCAATCAATTTTGTTACAAAATCACTCATATATGGAGGGAAGGAAATGCTTGTGCTGATTACCTTGCTAACTTAGGAACTAGATTGAATGAGCCCACTAATTTTGATAAACATTCTATTCTAAACACTTACAAGGATTGGTTAACGGACAAGACGGGTTTGCCTTACATTAGATCATGACATTTTCTGACTTGGTAGCTTGTCTTCATATTTTCTAAATCAAGCACCCTATCTCGCTTTATGTTATTGTTGATCTTGGATTGATCCGCATTAAGCATTGTTGCCTCTTTTCATTCGTAAGATCTGCGGGTTGTTGGCCGTGAATATCTCGATTTATGGCTGTTTGTGTTTGATGTTATCGTCTGTGGGAATATGTATTGTTCCGGGTTAATTTTGATCTCGATTACGTATGGCCTATCTGCTTGGGAACTGCTACTCTAAACGATTTTTCTGGATAATTTTTTGGGTTGTTTGTTACAACTGGAAGCATTGCGTTAGGCCTTGCACCTTTTTTTTCTGAAAGATTTGATTGTTTTTTACTTTCATCATGTATTGGTTTTGCTGTTTTCTAATCCCACATTTGGATAAGTTTCCTTTGGCTGTGAGTAATTGTTATCCGGTTTACTGCTTGTGGATGCAATTCTTCTTTGGTGATTATGGTGCTTATATTGTCCTTTTATCTCGATCGATTGATATGAATTATCGGAAAATTTTTTGATTATGGGCAATCGCTTGGAACAGATCTACGATTTTCCTAGAAACTTGTGGTCTTGTTCCTATAATGTTCATATGGGAATTACTCTAAGTGCATTTCTTTGGGTTTATACTTTGGTTAGTTGTTACATTTGGCTGTTGCACATATTACCTTCCTGCATTTTGTCACTTCGCATGATTGCTGGGTTGAGTTAGGCTTTCATTTTTTCGTGCCGCTTGGCTAGATCTAAACTTTTCTCAAACTTGTGGTCTGTTCTGCTAAATTCATATGGGAATTGCTACTCTAAGTGCATTAAGGTTTATACTTGGTTAGTTGTTACCTTTGGTTCGCATATATTACCTTGCGCATTTTGTCACTTATGATTCTTTGGGTTAAATTGGGCTTTCATTTCTTCAATATGTTGGTTATCGCCTTCTCATCTTTCGGTTGGAAAAAGCCGTCCTGGCCGTGAATATCTCTTCCCCTGTTTGCTGCTTGTGGTTGACGATCCCATCAGCTAATTATGATATTCTCCGGATTACTAAGCTCTCTTATCCGGTTGTTTCGCTGAATTACCTATATGGCACCCCGAATCTTCTATTGGTATTCGCTCTATACGGATATATTTTGATGTTTGTATTTCATACCCTGTGAAATACAATGCTTTACTTACCACCGCTATCCCGTGTCATTTATAAGGGGAGGGTTTCAGGACTTTTTCGCGATATATATTCTATTGGGATGGTGTTAATCTCGAGATGAGCTTGATTAGGTTTTGCGGTTATAAAGCTCACTTATCTATCAACAACCGGATGTTGCCTTCTCTCAGTTTGTTGGCTATGATGGTGGTGGCGATCTCACTTCCTATTGGTTCTAGTAGCTCCCTGATGTAACCCTTCAAGTTCGATGCTCATACTTGCATCTGCCCCCATCAGGATGTGATTGAGCCTGAGCCTTTTCTATCACATTTCCTTAATATCATTCTCACTTTATGGTGTTTTCCTCCACTTATTGTCGGCATTACCTTAACCGCTATATCTTTTTGCTGCTCTCTTATTGTTTTGCAGGTTTGCTCTAGTTACTATTTTACTTTTAATTGTTTTAATGCTTTCTTTGGATTTTGGATGTATTTAGATTGGGGTTTTTCTCCTTAGGTTGATTGTAGCTCTTTGAGCAGTAGTTCTGGAGTGTAACCCCTTTTAAGGATTGTAACCTTGTTTTTGTGGCAATAAAATATCCCCGTATCATGGGGTTTCCTTAAAAAAAAAAAAAACTTAACTCTATATGCAAAAGACTACATAACATATGAATTTTTGTTTTATTAAAAATTTTAATACAAAATGTAAACAATATTTAATTAAAAAGAAATATTTTTGGTAAATTTTTGAACTCTTAAACTGAGTTTCAGCACATTACCTTATTTGAGTATAAATAAATAAGTTGTGCTTGTACAATTGATTTTGTTAGTGATTATGCAATGATAGTTATGAGAAAATTTGTCATTTTAAAGGTTGTATGCATCATTATAAGGTATTAATCATGTTTTACTGAATTAATATCTAATCTAAAAATATCTTAACAATTCTAAGACACATAACATTGGATGTTGATCTTAAAAATATAATAATAATGATTATAGCTTAACTTGAATTCATTAGTTATAATTCCCCAATATTAATTGATGTGTAGAGCACTTTGACCTAATATATATTTTTATTTAGATCCTAACATAAATTTTTTTATTTCTATTATTTTTCTAAAGATATCTTCCATTCTAGCTTCTGAATGTTTTATCATGCATTGGACCTGAATAATTAATCGTCTTGAAAGAAATATAAATCCATTCAGAAAATTAATTTTATTATCAGTTATTTCAACAGATACAAATATTGTTCTATTAAATGAACCTCAAATTAAAAAACTCCACCACATCTAAAAATTTTTAACAAATTCTGCGCACTCTTACGTAGTAATAATACTTGTAACTCTATCAAGCATAGCTTTACATGTAGAGGTAGAGGTAGAGGAAGAGTTATTTAAAGACAAGGAATGTGGCCTCTCCTTTGAACAATTTTAAAGGGTAATTATCATTATAGTTAACTGTATTTTATTTTAATTTTAATTTGGAAAATATAATATATAATATTGACATAATATTTTAAATTTAAATTTTACTTTTAGAAACATATAAATTATGCTATGTAAAATGATTAGATCTATCAAATTTGCATGAAAAGATTTTGGTATTAACTTAAAAGGCTTAAGCAAACTCTTATTTTGTAAAATAAAAATCATTTTAAGTTTATATATTTGCTAATATTATAGAGGTTGAGACAAGAATATGCAAATTAGAAAATAATTTAAGAGATTTACAATCTAGTAATAATATTGATCTTTTTTTTAGTCTAAGAGTGAACTTTCTAAATTGCATGACATGGACAAAACCTAGTGGATACAAAAAGTGGCCTTCAAATTTATTGCTGAGGGTGAGCATAACACTAAGTATTTTCATGTTTTGGCCAATAAAAGGAAATCTTTAAATTTTATCAATAAAATTAAACTTGATAACAACGGTCAATGTGAAGGACAAAATTGTTACGTGCTAGAAACCCAATTGCGGTAGAATAAAACTTTACACATTAGTCTTATTGAGAAATCCAGCACACACACAAATATTTGAAGAGAGAATGATAAACTCCATGATTTTTACGTGAAAAACCCCAAAAGAGGAAAAAGTCAGGCCTAGTAAAATATATCTGTTTTGAAGTACAAAGTTTAAGTTTTCCCGATAATGGGATTACATAGTTGTATGTGAGAAAGCCTGACAACGAAAATCCCAGAATCATGTGATAATAACTATACAGTGGTAGTTGGGCTGTAACAGTGGTTAGTGATAGTCGGCGATAGGAATGACGATTGTCGGTGATGATCTGGCGACTATCAATCATCACCGAAAGTCAGGTGATGGTAGCTGGCGGTGGTGACCGGTGACGACGGTCGGTGGTGACCAACAACAATGGCCGATGGTGGCGGCCATCGGTGGTCGACGGTGGTGGTCGACGGCGATGACCAACGGCGGTCGGTGGCAACCAACGGCGGTGGTCGACGGCGGCGAGGACCGGCGGTGGTGGCCGACGGCGGTGGTCGGCGGTGGTGACCAATGGTTGTGGTCGACGGAATAAGGGAATAAGGGAATAAAAATTTACATATATTAAAATGTTAATATGTTATGAATAATATCTTGACGCCCACACACTAGAAAGTTCTCTATTTATAATCTTTTTTTTTTAGTTTATCGATTTCATGTATTGAATAGAATTAAGGTGGGGGCAACTTTGACATTTTTTTGCTAGTTTATCAATATGATTTTTACCACTGGTATATTCTAACTATGACTTCTATTGTGCTATAGTTTCATGACTAGTAAATGGAGTGATGTTCACTATCATGTCTACTTAAATGTTAGCTTTGAAATACTTACCTAACTTTTGTGCGATGTATTTTAGTCTTTATTTTTGGGTAATTTTGAGATAGAGTGGAGGGGAAAATTTATATACTTTGTCTATCATGTTTTGTATCTACACTTTTATTTATTTTTTTATGAAAAGAGTTTCTTCTTATGATGTTTTATGGCATAACATCAAGGACTACTTGAGAACAATTTCGTTATATTTTTTAGGATTTAGGCAGGTAAAGGGGGCGGGGGTGATGTTAACATTTTCTTATGCTAGTTTGATATTATGATTTTTACCACTTGTCTATTTTAACTATGACTTCTTTTGTGCTATAGTTTCTTGACTAGCAAATCGAGTGATGTTGATTGTCTTGTCTAGTAAAGAAAACGAAACAAAGAAAGTTTGTCCATGAAGTTAGCTTTGCAATACATACCTAACTTCTGTGTAATATATTTTAGTCTTTTTTTTGGTAGCTTTGAGATAGTGTGGAGTAGAAAATTTATATACGTTTTTATCATGTTTTGTATCAACACCTTTTTTTATGGAAAGGGTTCCATGTTATGATGTTTTATTCCATAACATGAATGGAGTACTTGCAAATGATTATTGTTATATTAATTTCTATCACTAAATGTTGATAATTTTTTAATATAGTTTTGTATTAAAGTTCGACTTGACTAAATGACATCAAAATAGTTAGGCATAATAGATTTACTTTTAATGTATATGCAAGAATGATTACAATCACTATTTGGTGCTAAAAATATAATCTTTGCATGATTTTCCTTCATTCATTTATGCATACGTTCATGTGTATTCAAGAAACATAAGTATATAGTCTAGACATCCAGGAAATATGAGGCTTTAGCTTGCCCCAAAGAGGTTTTTTGACTACCTCCCCGATTTAACAATGGCACATACTTGTTTATGTCTTTATACATGTGTATGTATATGCGATTAATGAATGAAAATTCTCTTTTATATCAAAATTGCATGCATTCATAATTGACTAAGTGGTTGAATTAATTAGTCATATGATGTGGAGCTTACTTCCTATGTTCATGTATACAAACTCATATATGTTTGAAAATAATGGGTATATAGTCTAGACATCCTGGGAATACGAGGCTTTAGCTAGCCTTAAGGAGGTCATTTAATTACCTCACTTTCCTTATTTAACAATGACACGTACCTTTTCAATTTCATTCTTATGTCTTTTTGTATAAGAATCTAGATAAAGGTTTAAATTAATATGTTTAAATAATTCGATCAAATAAAAATATAAATTCTAAGCATTCACATACATTCATCATTTAAGTATGTTAAAATATATTGCATGTATAGATACACTTAGGATTAAATCATATGCATGTTACATGTGATGGAGAGGAATGGTTTGTTACATGTCATGTGGTAGTAGTTCAATTAAATTAATCTTAAGAAGCCTTTCATCTTAAATAAGATTATTTAAAGTGAACCTATACTTCAGATCAATTAAATAATTTAATAAGCCATTCACTCAAGAGAACTAAATTAAATTAATATGCTTTAGAAATGGCTTAAGGTAGGGATGAAAGAGAGTAATCCTTATCCTTCTCTTTATAACACTTAGTTGCTAAGTGTAAAATCATATGAAATAAAAGAAAGCACAAATTAAAACTCACAAATCCATTAAATAACTTCAAGGGAAATCAACCCTTTATGTTAAATTGAACCCTTCTAAACTTAGAAAAATACAACTCTAATGCCTAGTTAAGACATACCACATAAGACCTTAACACACACATTAGAATTAAGTCACTACTTCTAGCTCTATGTTAAGGCGTTGTATGATGTGATAATTATTTTATTTTATGATGTAATATTTTAGACTAGATGTTAGGGTGTATGCTTCATAGACTAGATGTTAGGCCACTCTTAGCCTAATCATATTTTCTATAGGAAATTGTGCTTATAGGGGTGCTTAATATTAAATATGAATGCTCTCTTTACAGGTTGCTTAAATCTCTAAGCATAATCTAAGTTAGGATAGGTGGGTTTGGTTACCCATGTGTGAGGTGCTAACTCCAAATTATATATATAATTGCTTGGGATTGTATGTATATTTAGCTAACCTCTATTTTTGTAGGTTTAGTTAGATTGACTTTTCCTATTTTTAATGTAATGTTGCATTAGAAATTAGGATGGGTGCTATGTGGGATTAGGATGAGCAATGGTTAGAAGGCTTTGTCGTGGGGTGCCCTATGATGCCTTTGGAGCAAGCATATCCAAATCAAGAAAAGGAAGAAAGAAGATATGCATAAATGGAGAAATGAAGACCCCCCATAACATTTATTTAATATAAATTGTAATTATTCTTTCATATACTGAGTTGTATAAGGGTAGAGATCAGCTACCCATCTTTTTTTTTTGAGTTGTATGGCGGAGCCTGACTGTACCAGCCTCTTATTCTTTTATGCCAGTTTTATGAAATTGTTTGACGTTATGTTTATCTTGCGCATTAGAACTACATATTTTTCATAGTTTCTTGTGATTGATGCTTTAATGTGTGGCATGGATACGATTAGGTTCTTAGGATAAAATAAATTTTATACCCCAATTAATCACTCATAACTAATTTTTAAATAATTCACAACCTCACCATAAAGCTTAGGCCTTAAAAAAGATAATTAAAAGATTTATCAACCCCTTAGATGTATGTTGTATGTCTCACATCATGCATATCATATTCTTTCTTTCTTAAATATGGGGGATCTCCATCCTTGCACGATAAGGGAATGTTTGACCTGTGAGGGCATCCCTTGTGGTGAAAAACACTCCTTCTTGCTGATTTAGCCAACAACTTTATTTCATCATGCATGTAGACATCAAAAATCCTAAAGCCATTGTCTAAATGAAGTGTCAAAAATTAAATACTATCTGAAAAGATTTTACATTAGATTAAATCATTACTCATACCACTCATGTCTAGTCTCTTAGAGGATGGGTTTAAGGACTTTAGTCTCTTTCTAAATTAATAATAGCCCAACTATCTTATAATTTTATAAGACCAGACTACATGGTCTTAAAATCCTAGGAGGACTTAGCTGGCAACGACTCCAAGTGATTGTAAGCCCAGAAGTCGGACGGTTTATTCTCTCTTATGGAGGTAAACCATTGTGTCCACCTATCGCTTAGATTTAGGTCATGCTTTAACTCTTACTAAAGAACCATAGATTTATGATATGAGGTAGCTATTTTCTTCAGGCTACAAGCATAAATCCTCACCTCTTAGGCATTTTCATGACCTTGTGTTGGTGGATTATAAGCCCTAGCAATCTAATAAGATTCAACTCAAATAATTAAATCTATTAACTTTCAAATATATAAAGTTGAATCATATGATAGACGGAATGCTCACTGGGCTTGTTAGTATCATGAGCATTTCCTACTTCGTCCCTTTGAATTCCAAAAATAAGTCTTCTCCTTGAACTTTCCTAAGTGATTTTCTACACATAACCAATCGTTTGATAGTCTAATTATGAAATCTTTGGAGATGATAATTGTCTACTTTAATTGAGAGTATTGTTAGATAATTTTATTCCCTAAGATGTAATTAACTTATCTTCCATAGGGAACTTTAGAACCCGATTTAATATAAACCCTTTTTTTCATCCATGTAAAGCAGGGGAAAAATCTCAAGTATATTTGAAGACCCATCATGCCTTAGGAGTCTTTATTAGGTGATTATGCTCATTGAAGGGTGATGCCTCTATTTTTCAAGATAGTACATCCTCAATGTCATACCCGATTACTTCACTATATACCCCCTACCATCTGCGTGGAGTCCTTGGACCCCAATATACTCCCAAAATGAACACCATAAGTATCCTTATAAAGTGATAAGAAATCTATGAACTAACTATGTACAATGGTATTACCTTGGACTGAGTTTAAGATGAAGGTTAGCACCTCCAACAGGGTTCAATAAAAGGTCATGGTTTATTCAAAATATTCTATGAATATACATTTTAAACCTCATCCAATCAACACTCAATATAACTGCATAGAATATTTTCATTACGTGTAACTAACTATGCTACTTAATGAGCTACTTTCTTAGATTATCTTTGTCATACTTTCCAAATTTAATGTAACCAACTATATAATGCCTAAGGTCAATCCAAACTAATAAATAAGAGAAGACCCCAAAAGTTCAATGTTTTTTCCTCAATATAGATTTAGAAGGTTTTATTCTTTGTATTCTCTATTTCCTCTATTTCATTCTCTCTATGTTTTCTTTCATTACCCTCATACTTGCTTGCTAGGTGGCTTGAGACCACAAATGATTATGGATTTAACATTAATATTTTTTTTTAATAGTGACATAATATTTAAAAATCAGAACACACTATATAAAATTTTGGAAAATTTTATAATTAATTTAACTATTATTTAAATAAAATATTTAAAAATATATAAAAAGTAGCATTAAAATGATTAGTAAGCAATTTTACTAAATTCTCTTAATTTAATTATATTTTTGTAAAAAATTATTTCAATTTGGTGAACTAATTATATCTTTACAAAAATCAAAATAACATACTAGAAATCCCAACTTAATTATCTTTTATTATTAGATCTTATTTAAATAAAATTCAATAATCTATATGTGGTGTTTCAATTTGGAGTCGTATGGACACCATGTAGATCATAGGGAGTACTTATTGATAAGATCGAGTATGACATTAAGGTATGATGCACTATCTCGAAAGATAGAAACATCACCCTACAATGGGCTTGATCACCTAATAAGGACTCCTAGATGGGTCTTCATATATACCAGAGATCTTTCCACCACTTTACATAGATAAAGTAGAGTCAGGTTTATTTAAGTCAGGTTTATTAGTTCACTAAGGAGGAAAGCCCCCATAGTTAATTACATCCTGGGAAATATAAATTTCTTAAGAACACTCTTAATTAAAGTAGTCAATAAATGTCTCTAAAAAATTCAAAGCTAGACTATCAAAGAATTGATTGTTATTAGAAATCAAATGAGAAAAGTTCAAATATGAAGACTTATTATGGACTCCATAAGAAGATAAGTAAGGAGCATCCAAGATATTAGGTAACCTAGTGAATGCTCCAATCTACCCTATGATGAGGCTTTATTTTTTGAAGAGGAAATTTATTTTTGTTTAAGTTGAAATTTTATTAGAGTGCTAGAACTTTTAATCCAACAATATAAGTTTATGGATATGCCTATGAAGTGAGAACTTATACCTATAGCAAAAGAAAAATAAGCTGTCTCAGAACCTAACTCTAAAATGCTTTAGCACAAGCTAGAAGCACGTCCTAAGTCTAATCAAGAAGAATTAGATATAATGGTTCACTTTTATAAGAGAGAATGAACACATCCCGACTCTTCTAGACTTACAACAGCCTAGAGTGGGTACTATCTAACACCTACGCTTTTAAACCATGTAGGTCAGTCTTATGTAAATGCAAGATAGTTAGGCTGTTATTTATTTAGGAAGGAAGCTAGAATCCTAATTTTACTCCCTAAAAGACTACATAATGCTTGCTATGCAAATATGACTTAGACTAATGTTAAAATTTTAAAAGTTTTTGGATTATTTTGACACATTTATTTTGGACCAAGGCTTTGGACAATTATGCCTACATGTATGATGAAGTTCAGTTGTGGGCTAAATTAGCTATAAGAGGTATTCTCCACTACAAGGGACCACAATCAAAGGCCAAGCTTGTCCCTTATCATGCAAGAGTGGAGATCCTCTATATTTAAAAATGGAATAATATGTCATGCATGTTCTATTAACATACAATCATTCAGCTAAGAAGTTTCTAAATCTTTTATTATCTTTTTTATATACATAGGCTTTAGAGTGAGATTATGAGTTATATTAAAATTTAATTATGAGTTATTTAGTGAGAATAAAAAATTTAATTTTATCCTAAAGAGCCTGTCACATCCAAGCTACACATCAAACATACACACTTTAATAAACTTATGAAAAGCTTGTTATTTCTATTGCACAATCTAAACATACTGATCAAACATTTAAATTTTTTTGTAAATGAATAAAAGGTCGGTGTGGTCGGGTATCTCCATACACCCCAAAAAAGAAAAGAATTTGGATAGCCAAGCTCTACCCTTATACAACTCGGATTGTAATTAAACTTTACAAGTAGAATAAATTTTATGAGGATCTTCAATTTGAGTTCTTCTTTCCTTTGTTGGATTAGCTTGCTCCATGCTTCACAAGGTCTCCCAAGTATTTTCCTTCTAGTCACTGCTCATCCTAAATCCCCATAGCATTAATCCTAATCCTATTACAAAATTTATATCTTTATAAATAAAATAAAATATAACTACACCTACAAAATAGATGTTAGATAAAACAAACATATGAACCAAGCAGCAATATTTCATATATTTGGACTTAACACCCTGCACTTGAGTAACCAAGCCCACTTATCCTAACTGGATTATGCTTAAAGAAATAAATAGCATCTACAAGCAAGAGCATTTATATTCATTTATTTTTACAGCGATCCCTCAAGCACAATTCTGTGCTTAAAATATCATTAGGCAAATAGCAACATAACATATAGTCTATGGACAAACAATCCTAACATATAGTCTAAAATATTACATCACAAAATAAAATATGCCACCACAATATTCATCGACCAAACCTAATACTAGGATCTGTGACTTAATATTCTAATGTGTGTGTTAAGGCTTAGTGTCGTATGTCTTGATTGAGCTTTAGGATTATGATTCTCTAAGGTTTAGGATTATTTAAATTACCCATTAAGGGTGGTTTCTCTTTCAGTCTTTTAGTAGCATGATTGAGTTTAAGCTTATGCATTATTATATTTTATTCACATCTTACTTAAGATCTAATTATTATGAAGAGAAGAAAGAGACTAGACTCTTTCATCCCTAACCAAAGTTCATTTCTAAAGGTAGATCATTATTGCTTTAGCTTTTTTAGGAGACCATTTAAGAATCTTATTTTAGCCTAAATTTAGATTATCCTTAATGAATCTTATCCAAACATGAAAGACATCTTAAGACCAATGAAATTAAATCACAATCACATGAATAATACTCCACTACTTCTTTTCATTATCAATACCATTTACATTCTTTCCTTTTTTTAGTTTCTTCAATGTTTGATTATATATAGATATATATATATATATATATATATATATGTGCAATGTACTCATATTTTTGCTTACTTAATAAATGTAAATGCATGGATTTGATAGAAAAAGATGATTTCATCTCATATTTAAGCATATGTAAACATATATAAGGAATTTAAGCAATTACGTGTCATTGTTAAACTAGGAAAGTGAGATTATATAAGACCTCTTTGGGGCTTCTTAAAGCCTCGTGTTCTCGAGATGCCTAAACTATATGCTTGCCAATTCAAATACACATAAGAATATACATAAACATAGAGATAAAATCATAAAAAGGTTGTGTATAAATATATTTACTTATGTAAAGCTTAATGGAAAAAAGGAAAAGGATTTTACTTTATGTTCTAATATATGCACCCACATAAAAGAAATTAAGCAAGTATGTGCCATTGTTAAACTAGGGAAGTGAGATTATCTAACTTAAAGCCTCGTATTCTTGGGATGTTCATACTATATACTTGCCAGTTCAAATACATGAATACATAAGTATGAACATATGAATAAGACCATCAATTGTGTACTTTTGATTACAAGTAAATGAATATTTTATTTTATTTACATTATTAACTATTTATAAAAAGCATTGATTTAAGATTCATAATTAACATATAGTTTCAAAATAGTATGAGATATATTAATGATAATAGCCACACCATATGATAACATTTATCCAACTCATGTAATTTAAATGCAATCATATTATTTTAGTTTTAAAACATGAATACATGAAGCTCATGGCAAGCACATTTATGAAAATTTGAAAGGAAGTAATTGAACATCACTACACAAAATACTTGATTTCATTAGAACTTAAAGACAATCAAGTTAGATAAACATCCTGTAAATCTAATCAAAGTTTGTGTAATGCTTAATTTTAATATTTGAGTTCTTGAAAACCTAAAGAGGAGAAACAAAACTTAGAATTCACTCCATCCCATGTTGGTTATTTAATATTTTAAAGGAGGGAAATTAGATATATTTTATGGATTAATTAAGTTTAATATTAAATACATCAATTTGATCACCTTTCCAAAGCTTTTTGAATTTAATTAACTACCTAAAGAAAACCATTAGGAGAAAGGGACCTAATGAATTCTCATGTTATCCCCACTATTTTCATTAATTAATTAACCTTAATTACTTATTTTTACTATTCATTAATTTTAATAGTTATTAAATCATTTAAAATGGCAATGAGGATTAAAAATTTAGAATTTCTCAACCTAGATGATAAATAATTTCAAGAAAAATATGAGAGGCAGAAGACATCCCCTTGAATCAACATGCCAAATTTGAAATTAATTAGCCAAGTAATTTAACTTTAATTAATATAATTAGCCTATGATTCAAACCTTAATTAAGTACTATTCATTAAATATAAATTATGGATTTATTTATATTAAATTCTTCTCTATCTAAGATTTCCAAAATGGGTTTATTTGCATTTTTTGGTATTTTCTATAATTAGTTATGATTTTTTAAAGTTCTAACTATTTAATTACATTTTAAACCTAATTACATTGTTTTAAACCATCGATGTCACATGGATGCTAATATGCTAGCACTTTTCACATGGTGCCATGGTATTGGTTTTTAAAACATCTAATGCAGCTGCTGCGATGGTGGACGCGATTTCGTCATGGTTGTCCAATATCTGATCAGACTGTGGAGATAAATCAAGTGATTATGAAAAGATTAAATTGATATTTCTAGTATGATTAATCACTTGTTCGATATAATCACGCAGAATGGACAACTAGTGATCCATCATCCAACAAGCGCCAAAAAATAGACACTGTCCTATTTTAGCCATTCGATTTAGGCTCATCGAAGCTCATTTGATGGTAAAATCGAATCCAAAATGATCAGGGAAGAGATTTTACTAGATCCTACAATGGAAATCGTATGAACCCACATTTTGCTTAACAAAAAGACAAACACCTAGTGGCCAAATATACGATTGCTATATTTTTACCTCCGAGCTAGAGATTGGAGGTCCATTGATAAAGGTAGCTTATCTTAAAGAGATGAAGCCCTATTGAAAAAATTTTGAGCTGCCTCCCCGCCGATTGGTCTGTGGACCAAGCACCATTGTAGAAGTCATCGGAGTTGGTCTAGGGATGCATTTTGGTGGTTGAATCATTCATGAATTAATTTATTTTCATTCGTTGAGGCTTGGGAAATGTTTAGGAAGATTTAATTTTGATTTTATGGAGTTTTACTGAAGTTGGACAGACAGGGATCTCAGACTTGGGTGGAGCTTGGTCTCACAGGCAATAGGGAGCACAAGGACTGCATGAAAGCTTGTGGACTGCTTAGAATGCTTTGGAGAAGGTGTATGTCGAGTTCGAATGAATGGGAAGGAATATACTCTCCTCCCCAACTAAATTAAATGTTGAGATTGGCTCAGCCTTCAGTAGTCTTCTAGCTAAAGTAGGTCGGAAGTGGGGGACTGAGGTGGATGTGTGTGAGGGAGTGTAGTGGGCTAATATGGAGTGCACACTCATCTTTAGGTGTATCAATGGTTGCTCATGGGTGAACTCACCCTCTCTTAGCCTAAAGTTGAACCCTACAACCTTAGGTTAGGTTGGAGCAGTGGTCCTTTATCCCAAAAGGGCTAAAGATGGTTGATAATGAGTGGGGAGGTGGAGAACACTTCAAAATAGAGATTTTATCTCATTTGTAAGGCTTAGTTAAATAGGTTTGAGCTAACTCGGGTTCACAATGGGTTGAAAAAACCTAGGTAAGCCCATAATGACATAAGGATGAGTCATGCCAGGGGTGGTAGGGGACTACTGAGGTAGATGTGTGTGAGAGGCTGAGGGAGTGTAGTGGCTTGCATAGAGTGGACACTCCTCCTTAGGTCGACAATTGGTTGCTCATGGGTGAATTCATGCTCTCTTGGCCAAATGCTGAATAAAACAGCCATAGTTTATGTTGGGTCAGTGGTCCTTTGTCTTAAAGGGCCAAAGATGGTTGTGAAGGAGTGGGAAGGTGGTGAACCCTTCCAAATGTGGATTTTGTCTCATTTGGAGGGCTTGGTTTAATGGGTTTGACCCAACCAGAGTTCACCATGGGTTTGGCCTACTTGGGCAGGCCCATGGTGACCCAAGGATGAGTCATGCTATGTTTGGTTAGGTTTGGCTCAATTTGATTCATGTAGATCAAATGGGTTCAATTGGGTCGAAGTTGGAGTTTTGTTAAGATTAATTGGTCATTTGAAATGAGTTAGTGTAATTGGTTTGATTCAATTTTGATTATATTTAGATTTGGTTCATATAGTTCAATTTGGGTCAAATAGGTCATGTTGACCAATTTGACTAAATTAGTCAAATTAGCTTGAGCATGGGTTAGGTCCGGTTCAATTGATCATTAGAGATTGATTGGAAGAGTTGATTTGAATTAATATGGCTTAGGGAGTGATTTGGTTGAATTTGATCTTTTAAGTCAAATTGGGCTAAATAGGTCAATTGAGTTGTGTTGACTAAGTTAGGTCTAATTAAAGGTTGGATCATGTCCAACATCCAATTGGTGATTGGTTAGAAGCATATTTTTCAACCTATTTTATTTAGTATTTGATTTGGACTCATTTTTTTCTTTAGGTCACATTGGGTCAACTTTGGTCAAGAGGCCAAGTTGGCTTGGTTAGATTCAATTGATTGTAGTGGAGTGTTCAATAGTGACCGACAATCATCCATGAAGAGGTTGGATAACTTGATTTGATCCAATGGGATTTTGATTGAAGTTTGTCTAATTATGTCTTTTAGGTCACATTGAGTTAAGTGGTTTGGTCAAGTTACTTTGAACTAATTGAGGCTATAAGTGGTTGGAATATATTCAATGATGAATTTGAAGTTGATTGGTGGCTTTGACTGCAATTGATTTAAGATCGATTGTTTGGCTCATTAGAACGTTTTAGGTCAAATGGGAACTTGGGCTAATTAAGTCTAATTGATTAGTTTGCTTGATTGCAAGTATTGGAATAGTTTGAAATGATCCATTAGATAATTAGAATGATTGAGAGAATTGAATTGAATTTGGTTTTGCTTGGTTTGAATGGGTTATAGGAGGTTGGTTAAAACCAAATTTAAACCAAATTTAATAATTAATTGATTGGTTGAGGTTTCAATCATTTGGTTTAAATTAATTGATGGGCCTGAGTGTCAGTTTAGGCCTTAGGGTAGGTGAAGCCCACTTATCTTAAGGTAAGCTCTAGAGTATGGGTAATGCCCTACAAGTCTCTAGGCCTAGGTTTAGTGTCCTCTTAACTACTAGAACTATCCTAGCACTAAGGGAACCTAAGTGTCTAGAAGAATCCTAGACCTATGATGGAAGTGACCAATCCTCACTCCAAATTGAGGTCAATACCATAAGTCATCTTCTTCTTCACACTGGGGAATGAACTAATGTTTTGAGATGATTTGAGGTCACATATGTTCACTCCATGAGCTCCATGATATAATTATTTTACTTTGTTGATAAAAATATATGATTTGATGATGCTAACTACTTATTTAAAGTTTTAAGGAAATTCACAAGACTCAATTTGTTTGATTAGCTCAGTAAAATCAAAGTTGATTTGACTTGGATAGTTTTAAAATTCTTTTAGGAATTGAATAATAAGATAAATAAAAATAACTACTAAAATATTTTTTATCACACTTATTTTGATTTTGAAATATTTTTGCCAAATTAATTTGCATTTTTTTAAAAATTTCTTGAAATTATCCATTTTGGAAAATTTGATCACATATATTGATTGAAGTTGTACTCATTACATCTAAAATTAAGTTTCTTTATAACTTCACAACAATTCTTGAGTATCTCTTGGAAGTGTCCTTGACTATCATTATCCTTAAGGTGCTTAGTAGTTGTAGGAGATAGATGAACCTAGATTTTTTATTTGACTTGAATTAATATGAACTTAATGACATAATTTCTCATAATTATTTAGTATTATTTAAATATAATTTGTTGTTCATATCTTAATGGACCTTTCTTGAACCTATTCTTATGTTATCTCTTATAAGAATAAAGCACTCTTGTATTATTTATTTTTAAAAAGTTTTTTTTTACTCAATCTATGTGTTTACTAATTTTTTTAGCAGAGCCTAAGCTCTTCTAGCTTGTTGTGTTTTGAGGATAAACTGAAGAAGTTAATGGGTCTATAACATTCTAATTTTGAAAAAGGTATTTAGTGATCATTGATATAAAGGCCATACAAAATATCACTTAGCAGGGTTCATGTAGAAAGGAGAACAAAAAATATACCAAATCATGTCAAAATAAGAGAAGAAAAGATATTATGTTACACGAGCAAAATGTTAAGCCATATTCCATAAAAATCATGATTTTAAGCCATATATAAATGGCATCTATTTTGTTGTGTCTTGAGGATAACCTTTTTTTTTTGCGTGAAAGGAGGGGAGTGTAGAGCTATTTTTCCGACCAAATAAGTAGCTCTTGTGTTTGGATTGAAAAGTAATAAATGCTATACAATTAAAAATTATTTTTATCATCGCCATCATCATCACCAAGATTACTTTTATAATAATAATAATTAATTATTATTATTATTATTATTATTATTATTTGCATATTAGAGTAAACAGCTTCAATCACTATAAATGGCATCTATTTTAATAGATGAATTTGGCCAATCAAAACAACTTAATTAATGCATGTAATAAATTTCCTTTTAGAATATCACATGATATAACAAATTACATGAATAAACTTGGAAACCACAAGTATAGATGACAACTAATAATTCTTTTAATTTGGTAAAGGACCTATAAAGAAGAGTTCCTTATAGGTGTTACTTTTATTTTTATTAATTTTTTTTTATTTTCTTTTTTTTAGTTTTCAAACTCACATGTAAATTGATACAATTAGTAAAGACTATGTAATCTTAAACCAATTTTACAGTTGTGACCGCAGCTCGGGCTGCAACAGGCATAATTCCGAGCCAAGCTTTCCCTTGGATTAGCCTACAATGCACAGAAAAATGCAATAAAAAAAATTAAAAAACATAAAATTTATAAAACTACAGTTCTTCAATTACTTTACAATGTAATACCAGATAATTACTACAAAAATAGGAAAAAATCACTGTTATACACTAAAAATCTAATATTTTATATACTTTCCATTGAAAGTTACATTTTGGCTATATATATATATATATATATAGAGCCAAGCTTTCCCTTGGATTAGCCTACAATGCACAGAAAAATACAATAAAAAAATTAAAAAACATAAAATTTATAAAACTACTGTTCTTCAATTACTTTACAATGTAATACCAGATAATTACTACAAAAATAGGAAAAAATCACCGTTATACACTAAAAATTTAATATTTTATATACTTTCCATTGAAAGTTACATTTTGGCTATATATATATATATATATATATATATATATATATATATATATATATATATATATATATATATATATATATAATAAACACGTAAATAAAGTTTTAAAATATTAAATTTACCATTTTGCGTAAATAAAAAAATTAAACCTAACCAGAAAAATTCATGAATTATACCATGAGTGATATGCATGAGCTAGTTACAAATTAAATAAAATAAAATATGCAAATTTATAAATGAAGAGGATCTCACAAGGAAGAATGCAACTTTTGAATGGCCGCAGAGACGACACACGACCCCTTTTGCTCGGGGAAGTGTGGGATCTTCATAAGCGTTCGGCAATACCCGAGGCTTCACATTGATTTGCCGTATAACATTTCTATTGACGCAGTTGCTTTTTGCCACCTCCTACAATTCATTACTTCATTTATTTAGTGCGAACTCCCATCAAAAACTAAAAGTATATATATATATATGGAACCGTATAGCTACAAGTGCGGCAGGCATCGAGTAGGATCTTGCGTTCCTTATCTACACGTGCATATGTTGCTGGATGAACAAAGATATGCATTATTCATAAATGTTATTAAAAAATTTTTAAACATTAATTTTGCATGAAAATCAATTAAAAAAGAAAAAGATATCTGCAAGAGTGATGATGAAGTGTTTATGAGTTCTACCATTCTGGACAAAATTTCATTGGATTCATTGCCGCTACCACCACCGTTGTCACGCTTTAATGCTTATAAATTTTCTTTTGAGAGAGAGAAAAACTTTTATGGCTACATGAAATGGTTTTTGACTGTAGGCGACAATCTAACCTTATAAGAGCAGCTGCAAAGAATTGAGAAATGGAGAGAAGGTTTGAAACTTGAGAACTCAATAGGATAAGATGTGATTTAGGCTTGCTCTCTGACCCCTTATTTATTGGTGGGATAAAGTATGACTTTAAAAATTAAAAAATTGTTAATGTTAAATACATGAGTTATCATGAAATAAAAATATAGTAATCATATCTTCATAATTACAGGATATATTAACAATTTCCAAATTATGATCTGTGATAAATAAATTTATTTTAAGTCCGATATTGCGAATATAAAGAATTGCCTTAATGTTTGTCATCTTTCAATTATCTTGTTTTCCTTATTTGAAAGTTATGATGGGCTCATGCACATAAAATTTTCGTGAAAGGAACTCATGCACATAAATTTAATTGCTCGCTCTGAGTAAAACCTCGCGCAAGGTTACCTGCCAAGAAAGCTTCATTTTATTATAGCTCGAAAGTTGATAACAGTTGCTCTCCGACCCAATAAATTATTGGTGGAGATTAAATCATTCGTTTAAAACAAAATTATGCTATTGGGACATAGATGTTTTTTGCCACTTATTGCCATTTATTAATTCATTTATTTAGTGCCAATTCACCATCAAAATTAACAATAAATACACATGAATAAAAAATTAAAATTTTTTGCAAAATATTAATATCACATGAAGATCAATTAAATGAGAAAAGGTTATCTACAAGAATATAGATGAAGAAGTAATGCATTCAACCATTTAGGTCAAAATTTCATGAGACTTGCTGTCATATGCATGCTGAGTTGTGAGAAACTCTGATCCTTGTAATTATGTGGTCGGATGAAATTCTAAGAATTAAGAATAGAATGCAGAATTGAAATTTATCTATAGACAATGCTAGAACTGTACTAAATGACCTTCAATTGCAAAATTGGAGGCCACAACTATCATGGACGTGGCCACGTGAACTTAGTTCTACTTATTGTAGAAAACTGAAGAATAAAGCTATCAAGAAGTTTTTACTATGGAATATTGTGGAATCTATAAGGAATGTCTAGGAAGCTTGTGTCTATGAAATTTATACTATCTCAAAATCTATGCTACATAGTAGTAATGTGTTTCCTACTATCCATTCTCATGTTGAAAGGGTTAGATCTCAAACCAAGGATTCATGAACTTCCACAATAGTTTAGGCACTTGAAGAAAATAGGAAGATGTTGTCAAGGACTACCATCTCATTTTTGCTATTACACTTGCTTGAGCCAAGTACTAGATAGTTTCAATAATTTATTAGACATTACTTTTTGTAGTACTTTTCATGTTTCATGTAAATCTGAAACTGCATTTTTACTAGCAAAATTTAACTTTCACAAATGTTGAATTTTAAGACTCTTGTTGTATCTAATTTGACTTTCTTCTTTGAAGTTCCATTTCATCCTCATTTCCATAAGAAGGAGAGCAAATTTGATGTAAATGTTCTACATGTTTATGTTTAATATTAGGTGGATAAGTTTACTCACACATATTTGATTTAAAATTTTATGAACATATTAAATAGACCAAAACTTAATTGGCATAAATGAAACATTTTTATGTTTATTTTAAATATAGACCAAACTCAACTCATATAGAAAGATATTTAAACATTTTTTAGCTCATGTAAACCTAGAAGAGTTCAACAAACCTAAACAAAATGGAAAATTGGAAATATTAAATAAACCAAACACATATAATATGTTTAACAAAAAATATATTTTTAATAACAAGATTAATGACCAAATTGTTATCATTAATAAAAAAAAAGATTAAACTAGTTAATGGGAGTAAATTTAAGAAACCTTTGTAAAAGCATTCAATGCTATAAAGCTAAATGAATTTTGTTCTTATTCAAAATAAGATCAAGATTTTGTTGAGACCAACAATCAAAATGAAAGTAATGCTTTTGAGAAAATTGTCTTGATTTTAAGCTTAATGACAATTAAGTTATCAAAATCATCTAGGTTATAAAGATTTTAATTTATTTTAATATGTTATGAAAAATGAAGATTTAAAAGTTTCAATTATAAAATATATAGATTTTGAAAATCATGAATTTTGGATAATATGTTGAAGCATTGATTTGATAAAAATTTCCATCCATTCATATTAAATGTTTCATGTAAATTATGGATCTTAAATTATTAAAAATATGAATTGACAACTTCTGAAAATAGATAAACACATCTTATCCTATTGATTGGAAGCTAAGGCATTCTTCTAAAAATCTCTTTTAATCATTTATTTTTAAAATGATTTATTTTGTATAATGTTGTGTGTTGTTCTATATAAATTCTATTATTTGGTTCTTCATAGTTCTATATAGGTGTTTTATAGAAAACTTTTATTTCTTTCTTTTGCATACAAGCATGTACATTGATATACTCAATTAATGTATTGTCTAGTTCCTCTACATTTTTTATTGTAAAGGATTATTTGAACTAGGAAGAAGATATCATAAATTTAAGAGAATTAAAAAGAGCATTTTAAAGATAACATATTCTTTTACTAGATTTAGTTGGTTATGAACTTTGAAAATATGTTGTTAAAAATAAAAGTTTTATTATATTATGTTTTTAATTAGTTCAATATATAAATTAAAATTGATTTTAAATTTTACAAACATATTAGAAACTACAAAAATGTAGATTTTATTTTTACACTTGGGACTTATTTTGGTCTCTAAATTATTATTTTTATTATTAATGACATGGATTGTGATCTTAAGTACATGTATCATGGTTGGAAAAGTAATCACCTAATAAATGATTTTATTATTAGACTATAACCATTTCCTTAGTTTCATAAATGAAAAGATATTCTTAAATAAAATTATTTTTTTTTTTTGCTTTAAAATGTGATAATAACAACATTCTCACATGTGACAATATTATTATTCATCCTTACCAAAGTTTGGATGAAAATTTATTTTAAATATGATATGTCTATTAAGAGTCAAGTATAATAAGTAGTATAGAGTGAATATTACAATAATCCTTCAATCATGAAACAAATATTAATATGATGAAAATTATTAAAGCCCATAAGACCATAGTGCAATTATGTCTAATTTACATATATGATGTAATAAATTTTAAGATTCTAAACAAAGATTGTATTTTTCTTATTAAAAAAGATTTGAGTGGTGTAATAAAATATGATTAAGAGATAAAAGGTTAAATTAGATGTGCTGAACCAAAATATGCTTAAACAAGTTGCACAATGTTAAGAAAAGATAAAAAAGAAGCCTCAAAGGCTCATTTTAAGACCTCAAAAAGGAATAAATAACTAGTTACCAAATATATTTTAATATTTAAAAGTTAGATTTTAAATTTGAATTTTTATTTTAGGAAACACTTATGATAGAAGAAAAAAAATAACTAATGTGCTTACCATCTTCAGATATATATTTGAATGATGATAATTCAGAGTCCAAACAAATTTTATAAATAGTGTTGACATATTATAAGGAAACATTACAACAACAACAACAATTAATTTTGTTATAAATTATATTATCATCATCAAAATTAATATCAATGATAAAACATTTATGCCAATGAAAATGTAGTAGTTTTGTGTGGAAAGGAGCATTGTCTTCAACAATGGCTAAACCATTGAGAAGATGATTGATATCTAGTTATTCATTCTTCATCATTTAAATTATAGAGATCAAAGCTGATTCATTTGCATATATGTAAAAAAGAGTTTGGTGATTCTTTTCTTTTTTTTCGGAGAAATGCAATTAGTTCTTTAAACTTACCAAATTTTATTTTCTTATTTTTTTTATCAACATAACCATAGCTTGGCTGCTTTCTTCTAATAATATGTCTTTTTTTGTAATCATCCTTGAATTTATTATAATCATTGATTCTCTGATTTGGGATACCATATTTGAATGGTTGATTATAGTAAATTTTTTGATTTCATGAAATAAAGTTATCAAATTAGATTAAATATTTGTTTAATATTTACTTTTATATTTAGTGTATGCATATTTAATATTTGATCTCTTATAATTTTCACCAAATTAATTTTATGAGATAAAGTTCTTAAAGAAGTAGAAATATCATACAATATGATTATATATGGAGATTATATTTTCTTATGAATAAAACTAAGTGAAATAAGAATAAATGATTGATATAAGAGAGTGAAATTATCATATGATAATCAAGTAGTCCATATAATAAAATCTAATAAAAGAAGCTAATGGAAGAGCACAAGTTTGAGTCTAATATGCCCATTTAATAGCCCATTTGATTAAAATAATAATAAAATATAGTTTAAATTTAATAATTTTAATTTTTAGGTTTTAAATTATAACTTTTATTTTAAATAATGATTATGGGCTATCATTTAGTAACTTTTAGAAGACAAAATAATTTATTGAAGGTGCATACAACTTTTCTCCATTAATGATGAGTCCATCTTTTTTTAGTTTTATCCTTAATTTTATTTACAACAAACCAAAAGGTAATACAAACTTTATGACTAGTGCTAATATTTAATGAAAGAATTTAGCATTAGAGCTAAAAAGTAGATAAGTATAATATTTTGTTAATGCTAGGTGGCTATCTTGACCAACCTTTATGAGATTGACTAGATGTCTTCTATGTTGTACTCTTATAAAATGTACTTCTATTCCACAAGTTTAGAGGTTAGATATCATTCTAAACACTAGAAGAACAACTCAATCACTCCCATACCATGTACCCAATTGTTCTTAAGACCAAGCTATAACTACTATTAGAAAATGATGCAGGGGTATTTTGCCACAAAAAAAATTACAAGATCCTTAAAGGGTTAAAATCGAACTACAAAGAGCTACAATCAATAAGGTAAAACCCCAATCTAAGTACATCCAAAATCATAAGAAAGCATTAAAACAATCAAAGGGTACATGATGATTTATAAAATAATACTAAAGCCAATGCTCGAGGACATAGGATACGTGATAAACAAAACCCGCAAAAGTGGGAGAGAGCAAAGATATAGCATTAAGGTAATCTAGACAACAAATAGAGGAAAACAACATAGAGTGAGAATGATAGTAAGGAAATGTGATAGAGAAGGCTCACAATCACATCTGTTAGCAATCAAATATGAGCATCAAACTTAAAGGGTTACATCACATGAGCTAAACCAATAGAAAGTGAGGTCATCAGCCATCATAGCCAACAAACCTTAGAGAGGGAAACATCAAGTTGTTGATAGTATTGTGAGCTTTTTAAAACCTAGTCAAAAACATATCGAAATTATAGGTATGCATGGTGAAAAGTGGGAGTCTCATTCAAGAAAATTATCATCAAAATAGCCTTCTTGACATGAGAATACATAAACCTAAGAGAGTGAGCCAACTTAGTAATCACATGAGTAGTATTATAAAGAGATTAGATCGACATAGAGACAAGAAGCAAAGCCTTAATATAGTCAATGAGCTTATAATTAACACCATCCCAATAGAATATATCGGTCTACGTCCGAAACCCTCCCCTTATAAATGTCCAGGAAGTAGTAGTAAAGGAAAACATCTTATCTCAACACAGGAATGAAATACAATATCCAAAATAAGCACCCGAGATATTGCATTTAGAGCGGCTACCAATACATTCTGCCATTTAGATAATTGGTCATAAAGCAACCAGAACGAGCAGTTAGTAATCCAGGATATCATAGTCACTGGGAACATCAACCACAATCGAACGGTGAGGAATTATTCATGACATATTTTTTCCAACCGAGATGAGAAGATAACCAACACATTAATGAAATCAAAGCCAAAAGCAACCCATGGTTCAAGTGACAAAAGGAGGTATAATGAGATGAAGGCAATTGTAACAACCAACCAAAATAAAACCCAAGAATGCATTTAGAGCAGAATTCCAATAGCAACATTAGTTCATCATTCATAATCCGGATCAATCGATCTAGATAAAATGATAATATGTGCACCATGGTCCTAAAAGGAATACCACAAGAAGAAAACAGGTAATATTTACTCACGAGCATACTTTTCCAACGTGGGATTAGAAGAAGCAAAACCAATACGATGAAATTAAGAGGCACCCAAGAACAAGGCTAAAGAAATGCATCCAGTTGTAACAACCAACCAAAATATTTATCGAAAAAATCGTTTTGAAGCGGCGGTTCCAAGCGAATCGCTATTGGTGATCCATCAATATCAATCCAGAAATTTGTATTTATTCCATATGAAGTTAACATATCAAACCATAAAAAGATATTCACGCCGACCAACAACCCAGATTCCAATGAAAAGAGGCAACAATGCCTTTTGAAATGCAACCAATAAATGAGAAAGTAAAATCTCTATTAAAGATAAGGGGGGACCGATTCCAGCAGCTCAGCAAAATCATAAAGCACATAGGGTGCTTCATCATTCTAACAAATATGAAGACAAGATGTAATGCCTTACAAATAATATTAAGATCTAATGTAAGACAAACCCGTCTTGTCCAGGTTAACCAATCCTTGTAAGTGTTTAGGAATAGAATGTTTATCAAAATTAATGGGCTCATTCAATCTAGTTCCTAAGTTAGCAAGGTAATCACAAGCATTTCCTTCCCTCCATATATGAGTGATTTTGCAACAAATTTGATTGAGCAAAGTTTTAGTTTGCTTGAGTAAATAATATAATTCCACATTGCCATTTTTTTGAGGAGATCAATTAGTATTAAGGCATCCACTTCAAGCCGATATTAAGCCAACCTTTCTAAGGAAATGTCAAGAGCATTATAAACGCCATAAGTTCAATGAGTTGGTACTAAGAGGATTAGCAAAGGCCAAGATAACATCACCCTTGAAATTTCTAAAGATGCCACCACATCCAAAAGCATTAGGGAAGCTCCATCGTTAATTTTGATGACATTATCATGTGGTTTGGCCCAATAAAGTATTTTGGCTTGATTAGAAGTGTTTGTATCAGGCAATTGCAAACCCAATTTTGAGGCGACAAATTTACATCCTTTTAAGTGTTTATATTTAATAATGTTGGCTTTAAATAAGTCACGAATTTTGAATTTAGTTTTGGCAATTATTTTGGAATGATTCATAGTTATATCGTTATGCTTAGCATCATTTCTAGCCATCCAAATGAACCAGATAATAATGGTCGCAGTAACATTTTTAATATGACCTTTTATATTGTTTTCAAAATATATCTCGAGGAGCTGATAAATAGTAAGCAAGCCATTGTATTTGTCAATGGAGAAGATTATCTAAAGCCAAAGTTTAGAGGATCGCTCCACTCCTAATTGGTGATTAACATTTTCAATATGGGAGCAACATTGACATTTTGACGGAAGATAAAAACACCCCACATCAAGGAGTCAATAGGGACAAAGTTTTTTAAGATCAAGTAAGAATGGAGTATGAGGTGGGGATATTGTTATGCCAAAGTCGAGCATACACTTTGGAATAATCAGTTTCTTTGATCATAAGCCAAACATTTTAAAATTGAATTCCATTGTGGGAGAGTTTAAAAGAATCTCTTTTTTGTTGGGTGTAATGTGTATGTTATTTAGTTTGTCTAAAAGGATGAAGGTATATAATCCGAGCATGGAAAAGTTCCATTTATTATTATTCCAAAGATTTGACTTTGATGGTATCAATAGAGCATGAAATTAATTCATCGAAAGAATTATTTCCAAGCCGGTTATCTTGCGAAGAAGGAGTTGCGAGTTAATGCCCCAAAAAATTAAAGATTCCTTTTTTTGATATTACAAAGTTTTTTCCAAATAGGAGAAGCGTTAGTTTTATAAGAGCGATTCAATGGATGCTTAGAGAAGATTTGTTTGTCATGAAGTTAGCCCAAAGGCTATTGTTGCTTCTAAAATTCCACCAAAGTTTATATGAGAATGCTGATGGTGTCTTTGATAGATTTCAGTCCGGACCACCTTCCTCAAAGATGCCAGATTTTGTGCCAAGAGGAGTATTTTTTGAGGAAGAGGTATTAGACCCCCAAAAAAATTTATTAATTAGCCTCTCAATTCTATTAATGCAAAAGTTGGTTGGAATGATAGTTTGAATAAGATAAAGAGGCATCAAGTTACGGGTACTCTTAATCAGTGTTAACCTCCTCCAAAGGATAGAAAATGGTATTCCCAAGAGGAGATACGGTTGGATATTTTATGGATTAATTGTCAAAAAGATAAGATCTTTATGACCTTTGAAAAAGAGTACCTAGATAATTGATCTTGTTGTTGATGAAAGTTAGTGATCTCGTTATATGATTAATTCTATTATTGTTGATTTTATTAGTTATGAAACAACATTTATTTTTTGTTAAGGAGGAGACCACTTTCTTTGCCAAATTTTTAAAGAATTTCATAATGGTTTTGGCGTGAGGTATAGAAGCATTGCAGAAAATGATAAAATCATCAGCAAAGCAAAGATGAGTAATGGGAAATCCACCTTGAGTTTTGTAAATCATACTTGGCTTATTATAGAATAGATCGTTCAGACTCCTGGATAAGTAATCTATAGCTATAATAAAAGCAAGGAGATAATGGATCTCCTTGCGTAAGCCATGTTTAGAGGTGAAGAAACTAGCGATTCTCCATTAATGATAATGAGAACCAAACATTAGTGACACGATTTTAATGATGAATGAATTCTTTTGAGAATAAAAGTTGAAGTATAGAAAAGAGGAATTCCCAAGAGATTGTCAAAGGCTTTAGAAATGTCCGGTTTGAAAGCAATGTTACCCTAATAAGGCTCAATATCATGAATCATTTCTTGAGCTAAAAGAATATTATCGCTATAGTTCTCCCTTTAATGAAACCGGTTTGATTGAGAGATAATGTTCGCGAAGGATTGATTGTTGGTGATTATTTTGGCAATTAGTTTGTTAAAGAAGGTGCAAAGACTAATGTCTAAAGTCATTCCAAGTTTCCGGATGGTTGTTTTTAGGGATAAGAATGATGGAGGTACTAGAGAAGGATCTAGGAGGGGGGTTGCCATTGAAAAGTCAATAACGGCTTCAATTAAATCTTAATAATGGACCAACACTGAAAGAATATAATGTGTAACCATCCGGTCCCAAGAATCAATTCATGCTTTGGAGAATGTACTAATTTTTGAATCATCACCTAATAAGAGAGGTGTTTTGGTCAAAGTAATCTTGGAGGAATCGATGAGGATTAGAAATAGGTTCCATGTTAATGTTGTTATTTAACAAATTTTGAAAATGTTGGATAAGAATCTTTAATATCATTTTATCCGATGTCCAATTATCATTATTGTTTTAATTTTATAAATCGAGTTTAGAACTTTTCTTTTGTTGAAAATGGAAATATTTTGTGTTTACTGCCATCGGCAATATGTTTAAAGTCTTTTTGTAAAGTTTCCTCCATGTTTTGATATTTAATCAAGTTATCTCTAGCAAGTTGAGTTAGTCATTTTTTATTGTCAACGGCTTCTTCAAGAGAGCAAACAAGATCTTCCATAGTTTTAAGATTTACAAAAATGTTTTAAAATGATGTTTATTCCACCATTTCAGGGTTTGTTTTAATCTTTTAATTTAAGCCAAAAATGGATCATGCCTTTAATGGAGTTATCAGGGTGAATAGGGGCGTCCAATTAGTGAAAACAGACATAAAGTCATTGTGTTGCAACCACATATTTTGAAACGAAGGGGATAGGTGCGGGTATTGAAGTAGAGGGGCTTTCACAAGAGAAGAGGAATGGTGACGGGTTCTACTTAAGTGTTCTACCGATTAGGCCATTGATCAATCCAAAGATGGTTAAAAGGATCGATGAGCGTTGCCAAAGTCTAGAGTTGTTCCCGTAGTTGGAACCGAAAACCCTATATCGAAGTTGCTAGAATCATATTAGCAAATCTTCCATAGAATTAGTATTAGGAGAGGACCCTCCCTTCTTTAAGTAGAGAGGATGGTGTTGAAATCTCCAACCAACGTTGAGGTCAGAGGAAGCTAAACATCTTAAGTTATTCCATAGGATGTTCCTACTCTATTACAAGATGCATAAATAAAAGAGCTCACGGTGAAAACACCTAAATATGTGCATTAATCAATTGTTGTTGGTTGTCAAGGATATTGATTGATGATAGAATTATTAAACAACCAAATTTTTGTTGTTAATGTTGTAAAAAAATTAGAAAACCTAGTGTTCTAGCGGTAGCATCTTAGAAGAGTGGATAAGTGGTTGGGTGATAGTAAGGAGAGATATGTTATGAGTGCGACAAAGGCTTCTAACGATTGCGTTAGTAGTCCCAATAGAATGTTCCAAATGATAAAATTAATCATAATTGGATTGGAAAAATTGATTGGATGAGAAAGGAGAAAGGAAAATTGATGTAGGGTTGATGAAGATCTTGTGATTAGCATTTTTAGCTGTTGATTTTGAATGATTTCTTTTTCTTTAGAGCATTTGAAATGCATTAGGTGTCCAAGGTGTCTCCATCGAAAAGGAATAGTTAGTGTGATCCAAAGTTTCATTATTAAGCAAAGGAATCGTGATGGTAATTTCCCCTTCTTCCATATCAGAGATTGACTGATTAGTTATGCTATCATTTTGGCCATTCAAAGTGTTAGGGGAGGTAGGAATTGTTTCATCTTCTTTTTCTAGATTAATGTTCTATGTTATTTTTTTTTGTTGCTGATCCAAACTAAGATTTTCAGTCGTGGTGATGTTCCCAAGCCTAAGTTCATCAGAATTTCTTTGTTTTGGATCATTAGTTGTATGGGCCTGCATGTTACCATTGGGAATAGTAATAGGCATATTTTCTAAGTTCCCAAAACCAACTATGTCATCAATGTCATTGTTCGATTAGTTTCCTTTTGCAAATCAGATGGTATAGTTAAAGAGGGATTTTGTGGAGGAGGATTATTTTGGTTTACTTTTGGCACATATGCCATTTTGGGTTGTTCCTTAGTCACGAAATAGTAGGAATAGGAATTTTATTTTTTTTGAGATGTGGATGTAAGATAAAACAATTTGTGTTCATGCCCATGGATTTTGAAATGTGAAGAGGAAAGTTTTCAAATTCTACCTTTTGATTATAACCCATTTTTCGATCCAATCGGACTTCTTTTGGATGTTTTTTTGTTATATCAACTTCAACAAGTATCCGTTCTAGAGGCGATCTCAGTAGCTTGATCAATTTGAAGAGGCCGTCCAAAGATAGCCCCCACAGCAAACAAAACCTGATGTGTAACAAAGTGTATGTGCATGTTGGGCAAAGCAAGCCAAATAGGAACAATTGGTGATTCCTCTTTAATATCAAAACTAGGTGTCCACTTAAGAAGTCACATTTGGCAGTTAAAAACAAAATAAGAACGACGTGCAAAAACTCTTGGGTAATCCAAGTCATTTGATAATTGAATTAGCACATGCCTAGGATCGATCAATCCCACGAAAAGGTGCGTAAGTTTTACTATGAAAAAAGGGTGAATATTTTCTAAGTTCGAGCGTTTAAGGGTGAATTTACCTACCAACGAGAATTCAAATGGCTTAGCAAAAATTTTCACATCAGAATCCGAACACATTACAGCAGACATACCACGGAAATCAGTAGACATTAGTTTAACCGAAGCAGTAGTGGGAATGGATTTACCAGAGAGAGCATCCTTGAAAGATTTAACAGAGGTAAGGATAAAGGATCGAGCTTACCGGGGTGGTTTATATCCGGAGCAAGTGCGGAAAAAACCATTTCCGCCATCCAAAGAGAGGCGGTTTACATTACCAACTAGAGCAGGGGAGAGATCAGTATCAAATCGCGGACGAAAAAAGATTGATCGCAGTCGGAAGCAAGCAGAACACGAGAGCCGCCAGGAACGCGCTAGGTTTAGGAACGCGTCGGGAGGCTGTGATGGATGAATGGTTTTGTAATTATCTGGTATTACATTGTAAAGTAATTGAAGAACTGTAGTTTTATAAATTTTATGTTTTTTAATTTTTTTTATTGCATTTTTCTGTGCATTGTAGGCTAATCCAAGGGAAAGCTTGGCTCTATATATATATATATATATATATATATATATATATATATATATATATATATATATATATATATATATATATATATAAAATGTAACTTTCAATGGAAAGTATAAAATATTAGATTTTTAGTGTATACAGTGATTTTTCCTATTTTTGTAGTAATTATCTGGTATTACATTGTAAAGTAATTGAAGAACTGTAGTTTTATAAATTTTATGTTTTTAATTTTTTTTTGCATTTTCTGTGCATTGTAGGCTAATCCAAGGGAAAGCTTGGCTCGAATTATACTGTTGTCACTGCTCACAATAAAATTGGTTTAAGATTACATAGTCTTTACTAATTGTATCAATTTAAATGTGAGTTTGAAAACTAAAAAGAAGAAAATAAAAAAAATTAATAAAAATAAAAGTAACACCTGTAAGGAACTCTTCTTTATAGGTCCTTTACCAAATTAAAAGAATTATTAGTTGTCATCTATACTTGTGGTTTCCAAGTTTATTCATGTAATTTGTTATATCATGTGATATTCTAAAAGGAAATTTATTACATGCATTATTTAAGTTAAAAAATTGGTTGATTGGCCAAATTCATCTATTAAAATAGATGCCATTTATAGTGATTGAAGCTGTTTACTCTAATATGCAAATAATAATAATAATAATAATAATTATTATTATTATTATTATAAAAGTAATCTTGGTGATGATGATGGCGATGATAAAAATAATTTTTAATTGTATAGCATTTATTACTTTTCAATCCAAACACAAGAGCTACTTATTTGGTCGGAAAAATAGCTCTACATTCCCCTCCTTTCACGCAAAAAAAAAAGGTTATCCTCAAGACACAACAAAATAGATGCCATTTATATATGGCTTAAAATCATGATTTTTATGGAATATGGCTTAACATTTTGCTCGTGTAACATAATATCTTTTCTTCTCTTATTTTGACATGATTTGGCACATTTTTGCTCTCCTTTCTACATGAAGCCTGCTAAGTGATATTTTTTTATGGCCTTTATATCAATGATCACTAAATACCTTTTTCAAAATTAGAATGTTATAGACCCATTAATTTCTTCAGTTTATCCTCAAAACACAACAAGCTAGAAGAGCTTAGGCTCTGCTAAAAAAATTAGTAAACACATAGATTGAGTAAAAAAAACTTTTTAAAAATAAATAATACAAGAGTGCTTTATTCTTATAAGAGATAACATAAGAATAGGTTCAAGAAAGGTCCATTAAGATATGAACAACAAATTATATTTAAATAATACTAAATAATTATGAGAAATTATATCATTAAGTTCATATTAATTCTTAAGACCAAGCTATAACTACTGTTAGCTGAACTTTGATCCATAAAATGAACCATAGGTAGCCAAGTTGAAAAAGCTTCCAGGCGAGTTCATCACGATATTTACAAAGCTTCTTAAATTATTTTCAAGCTCAATCCAATACTCAAAGTTGAGAATTTGATTCCAACTCTTTGTTTTATGTTTAATCTTAGTCAACCAAACGCCCTAGATCCTTCCATGGCTTGATAAGCCTTAAAATCAATTGCTCTTCTCTTTGTCAAGCTTTTGAGTAAACAAATTTGCTCATGAAGTGATTTTAGAGGGAAGAGAATTTCATATGGGTTGGGGCTCATGTTGCATTAACCCAAGCCCAGCCTAACTTTTTCTATTTCTTTGCCTAGCTCTATGATGGAAACAATGGTAGAGCCATTGGATTTATGCTATCCCATTCCAACTACACTAATTAATCACAATTCAATTATTTATGGTTTATTTATAATTTTTTTACTTATCAGTCTAGTGAGTATCCATGCTTAAATGTTTTAGGGTGAATGCTTTATCAAACATGGAACTTAAGAAAAGTCCCAAATATCAATTAATTGGCCTAAATATAATCTTAAAGTATGAATTATCCACTATTTAAATTGACTGAAGCACTAGACATTTCTAAAAATTATGAAATTTAAATCTAGCCTATAAATAGTGATATGAACATGCCAAGTCATCATTTATTAGTTGATTATATCGATTATTATTAATCATATTGAAGCATATGCATAATAGCTAGCATGGATTTTTTTTTAAATTATTTTAGATTTGAATTTTTTTAAATAGTTACAACTTAATGATTAGAAAATTTATTGAAGGGTTAAAGAAAATGTTAGTTGATTTTAATGTTTTTTTGTTGCTTTGAAATAGAAAAAATTTTAACTTGTTTTGACTTTTGGAAACTAATTGATTAATCATAAATTTTATTAAATGTAAGTGATATTAGAGTATGTTACACTAGGAAAATGCAGTTTGAGTGTTCCTTATTTTAAATTTTGCTTGAAAAACTTTAAAATATCTTCAAAGGCCATGGATAACCTTTCGTAAGAAATTGAGAACTATTGGAGTTCAATAAGGGTGTTAATTCAATGATTAACACTAAACATTCATTATTTTATTTTCAAATATACCAATAGAATTAGAGTTTTAAGATACCAATAGTGATTTTAAGAATGTTAATTTGATTAACACTAAAGAGATGTCATTTTATAATGTTGACTAATAAATGGGTTCTTTTTACCTCTTTAGAAGTTAAACTGATTAGTTTTTAATTTACATAATTTTGTTAACTAACTCACCCTACACTATCCATTCATCTATCCTCTATTGGAAGCTTCTAAAAAAGTGAGACCCACATTGTTAGTATGGCCCTACTCTTTTGACTAGACACATTTAGTCTAATCAGTTCCAAGTCATTGATTTGATAAATGCAATATCAAACAACTCTTATCTGGCAAAGAATGAAAATTATTCACTAAAATGTCTCTTATAAATAACAATCTAAATAATTTTTGGGAGTTTTTGAACCCACAAGAAAAATGAAATTATGGCAAATTAATCTTATAGTTAAATTGATTTAAGATTCACATTCACGTTACAAAGTTTAATCCAAAAAATCTAAATTAGATAACATTTGTTGTATCATTACCTATAGAGCTTTATGCTCTATTGACTGATCCAAGGTTGTAATCTGATGAAAATGAACAAGTTAGGTGAATAACTCACTTATTGGTATGGTATCTATAGTATAGATCAACTCAAGGATGCCGAATTTATTTTAGCTTAGTGGAAGAGGTGGTTTCAATGGAAACTTGGCTTGAGAATGCATAAGCATGTAGCCCTCTAGATCATGCATTTTTTAGGACTCCTAATCGTATTATGATTAACTCCTAAGGAACTCTAAAGCTCCTTAAAACTTGAGAGATGAATTCTAAAGTTTTGTATTTCTATAACTTACTAAGGTCATTACGAGATCTGATGTTGAGGAATGGTTCTCTATAGATCAAAGCTATACACATGAAAGTATAAATCCAAACTTATTCAAAACATGAAGTTAACATATATTTATTTAGTGTGTAAAATACAACAAAATATATGCATGAAAATATTTGTTTACATACATGTTAATATTAATGATATTTTTTGTGGTGATATATTTGATAGTTATAAATAAATATAATGATTTTAAGTATTATATATATAAACAAATTAGTATTCTATGGTATTTATATAAAGCCCCCTACCACAAATTACATGACTGAACAATAAAGGACCTTTTGAGAAATATCGAGAATAATAACTAAAATAATAACTAATGTGGTGACAAGATACATCTCAATCCAAACTTTTAAATACTTGAGTTAATTACAATTAAAAGAGACACACATTAGTCAATTTTTTTAAAACTAATCTCATCATTATATATTTTTTAGTAGTTTGGTTTTAAAAATTTAGCTGAAATTAACTCTCTAAGTCATTGCACCTCATTTTTTCATTCAAATACTTTAAGAAATTAAAATCTGATATTTATAAGTAAAATTAGTACAAAGTAGAGCATTTGATTTGAAATAACGATGATATAGGGAGAAGAAAAAAAACTCTCAATCACTACGCTAAGAGTTGTTAAGCTAATTCAGACCATTTGATCCAACTACATGGAAAGACTACATCCTTTACAGGAAAACTTGGCATAATCTCTCTCTCTCTCTCTCTCTCTCTCTCTCTCTAAGGAAAAAGAGAGGCATTAGGACCTCATGGTCAAGTGAGGGCCATGAATTACATGAATTTTTTCCTAGAATGTAAGAACGGATTACCTCTCAGCTTATCATTGTAAAGTCACAATCTTCATGGTTTGTGTGTTTATAGTTTTATGTTTTTACAAGTTAATTAATTTAAATTCCATTGTCTTCATAGATTTTTGTATTATTTATTTTGTTTAAGCATACTACATGAGAAAAATGTATCCTTAAACCAAATTAAATATCCATGCATAAAGCAAGATATTAAGAACCTTAATAATTATGATAATCTCATTATTAATCATAATTAAAGAAGATTTATGAAAGCTTAATATAAGAAACAAGCACTAGCAATTCTGTCTTGTTATGTAAAAAAATATTACTTTATTCTCCTTACATTATTTTATTCTTTCAAGTTCTCATTTAACTTATTGCATTATTATTCTGTAATAAGCAATCTTTAACCAAACTTTCAATTCACTTAACTCCAATTATGACGGCAGCTTGGGTTGCAGAAGGCAAAAGGTCCAAACCATGCTCTCTTTGGGGTAAGTTTGTGTCATCCACAAAAAGATATAGTTTAGAAATGTTTGTATTTTAAAATAAGAAAGAGGAGGAAACTAAAATGAATTGTTGTAGATTTTGGGAAATCAGAACACCACAACTAACTTTTAAGGATGAGGAACAACCTTGACTCAATCAAACTTAGACACGTTCAGAAGTTCTAAGCATGTATTCCAACACTACTCTTTGCTTTAGGAGTTGCGAACACCAAGTTTCTGCCAAAGAAACTCAGACTTGCTGACTAGAAGTGGCTTTGTAAACAAATCTGCCAGCTGATTTTCAAACCTGCAGTCACAAATTCTTCTTTCTACACTTCTCTTAGAAAAAACAACTTGATGTTGAAATGCTTAATTTTTCCATGAAACACAAGGTTATGGGAAATGGCAATGGCAGCTTGGTTGTCAACAAAAATCTCAGTGCTTTCCTTCTGCTCCTGATATTTTATTTCCAGTTTTGCTTATATTCCTAGGTGCAGAGCTTTGTCAATTTGCAGCTTGAAACTTCTTGTTCTTGGGCCTCCTATTTTTTTCATCATCTTGATGCTTGACTGGTAGAGCTCCTTCGATGGCTCCTTCTTGCCTCATTACATGCCTCTACTCTTGTGCTTGCAAAGCACTTAAGAGTTCTGCCAGAGCAATCTTTGATAGGTCCTTCATATTTTCTATGGTAGTGATGGTAGCCTCAAATCTTTCAGGCAATGTTACAAGGATTTTCTCAACAATCCTTGAATCTTCCAGAGAAGAACCCAATAATTTGACATGATTTGCTATATTGAGTAGTCTATCAAAATAATCCTTTATGGTTTATGTCTCCTTCATCTTTTACAGCATGAACTAGGTTCAGCACCTGCATCCCTCGAATACTTTCATCTCCTTTATACTCATTTTTAAGATAATCTTAGATCTCCTTGCTGTTTTCAATGATATGATACGAGTAAAGATCATGGAGGAAACTGCAGCAAACAGGTAGGCTTTTTCCTTGGACTTCTTTGTCTTCTTCTCCTTATATGCTTTAATTTGTGCCATGGTGGGATTATCTAGAAGAAGAGGAATTTCATAGCTTCTTCCATTGCTTCCCAGAGATCAAAAGCTTCCAGGTATGTCTCCATGCGCACTGCCCAAGTTTAGTAGTTATCTTCATCAAATATTGATGGAGCAACTAAGGAGAAACTAGCTTCGATTACCATAACTGCTCAAACTCACACACAAGTCCAACAACTAGGAATGACAGATTACTTAAGGTAAAAGATTATTCTTATATGTTAGATTTTGATACATATTACATTTCACATAATTTTTCATAAATGTATTTTATGCAAATGTTATTTTATATTTTTATTAGGCTTCCACTAAGTATTCACGCATGATTTGAATTATAGTGTATAGTTATCAATGTAACCCTTGACATTTTTATATCTATGGTATATCATTGGTGAAATATCTTCTTATATTATTCTCTTTTATAATGTTCAATCATACACACAGAGAGTTATATTTGATTATTTACAGATTATTCAATCAGTTTTAATGGTATGCTTCCAACTTAACAAGAACGACATGCATCATGGTATAGTATTATAGAGATTTTATGATGCATATATCATGATGTATATGGTAAAATTTTTAAAATAAACACATTTAAAAATATAATTAGCGAATTAGGCATTAAAAAAATTTAAAGTAGAATCGATTAATAAAAAAAAAAAATACTTGTTACGTTGCGTGCTGCAAGGGCTGTTAGGATCAATTTTATTATTTATTTTTTAGATTTTTATTTTATTTTGTTTTTTTTTACTTAAAAATAAAATTATTTTTATTGTACTTGTTATTTTTAAAAATATTCAAAATATCTTTGAGATGTTTTTTAATGTTTTTAAAAAAAATATTATTTATTTTTAAAAATAAAAAATAAAATTATATAAAAAATATTCTAAACAAATATATTTTTTTAAAAAAATTACATAAAATTAAAAACAAAAAATAAAAAAAAATTGATCCCAAATAGCTCCTAAGACTATTATTATTACTATTATTTTTTCCTTTTCTCATTCCAACATTAAAATTTTTAGTAGGCTCTCCTTGGGATCAATTTTATTTTTTGTTTTTTGTTTTTATTTTTATGATATTTTAAAAAATATATATTTGTTTAGAATATTTTTTATGTAATTTTATTTTTTATTTTTAAAAATAAATAACATTATTTTTAAAAACATTCTTTTTATTTTTTATATTTTTATTTTATTTTGTTTTGTTTTACTTAAAAATAAAATTTGTTTTTATTGTACTTATTATTTTTAAAAATAAAAAATAAAATTACATAAAAAATATTCTAAATAAATCTATTTTAAAAAAATAACAAAAAACAAAAACATTCTTTTTATTTTTAATATTTTTTATTTTATTTTGTTTTGTTTTACTTAAAATTAAAAAAATTTTTTTATCGTTCTTATTATTTTTTAAAATATTCAAAATATCTTTGAGATGTTTTGAATGTTTTTAAAAATAATATTATTTATTTTTAAAAATAAAAAATAAAATTACATAAAAAAATATTCTAAACAAATATATTTTTTTTGAAAAATAACAAAAAATTAAAAACAAAAAAAAAAAAAAAATTGATCCCAAGCAGAACCTACTAAAAATTTTAATGTAGGAATGAGAAAACGAAATAATAATAATAATAATAATAATAATAATAATAATAATAATAATAATAATAATAATAATAATAATAATAATAATAATCTTTGGAGCTATTTGGGATCAATTTTATTTTTTATTTTTTGTTTTTAATTTTATGTTAGTTTTTCTAAAATATATTTGTTTAGAATATTTTTTATATAATTTTATTTCTTAATTTTAAAAAATAAATAATATTATTTTTAAAAACATTCAAAAATATCTCAAAGATATTTTGAATATTTTTAAAAATAATAAGTACAATAAAAAATAATTTTATTTTTAATTAAAACAAAACAAAATAAAATAAAAATCTAAAAAATAAATAATAAAATTGATCCCTAACAGCCCTTGCAGCAAACAGCGTAACAGGTTTTTTTTTTTTTAATATTTTAGGCCAGTCGCCGTTGACAGGCATTGGTATAATATACTGTATTTAATGGCGACTATGCCTACTTTTAAATTTTTTTTTAATGCCTAATTCGCTAATTATATTTTTAAATATGCTTATTTTAAAAATTTTGCCTATGTATATTATGATATTTTCCATGCATTGATATGTACTTCGTATTTTACTACATGCTTCTTACAAGCTTATTTTATTACAGCGTGAATTTTATATGTCTAATAATGTGTCTATCTATCTAATTAACAAGCCATGATTAGAATTAGTATTTTTTTTATATTGTCCATATTTTCTCATTATATTATTACAATTAAATCAATAGATTATTAAATTATCTAATGGAATATATGGCATATGCTATTATCTTTTTTTTTTGTTATATGTTTAGCCATATATTGACTCTCTTAGCATGTCTTGTTATCAACATATTATTATAAAATGCTCCATAATTTGTTGTATGGTTAACTTAAGCCAATGCCATTACATTTATTATTTATTTATTATTTTGTAGTAGACTATATAATTAGCATGATATCATATATAACTTCTGAGCTATTCCATATAATGCATGCATGATCATTTTTATATATTTATGATAACAATAACATTAAAGAGTGATTTTATTCTCGCATAATAATAAGTATTATATGATGTGAAATGATATGAAAATTGGAAAGTACGTATGCGATATAGGATATGTTTGAACTCTTTATTTGTGGTTAACTTATCATATTATAACTTCCATTATTTATCAAATTTATAATATTACATAATAAGCATTATGGTAAATTTTCATACAAAATGTGTGTAGTATATATTTTTAATGTAATGTCTATAGGATAGGTTGACTTCATGATCATCTACTCAGTCTTATGATATGAATTGTGTGATTTATTTAGAATTTGAACTTCTTATGCTATTTTTGTGCAAATTTTTCATGTTCTTAAGCAATAAAAATTGATCTAATAGATATGGAGCCAACACGGAATGACTATGAACATGACTTTTGGGTATGTTGCTGCTTTTAACATGAGTACTTATTAGTTGGGTCTTGTATGATTTACTTGGGTTTGGGCTTACATTATTATAAGCATGTGTTATTTATTTTAGAAAAAAATAGAAATTGCTACTAATATTTATATTCATTATTAAAATATATTATATAAATTTTGTGTGCCTTACTGATCGGGAAGGATTTGAAGTACTCACAAATTATATTTGCAGTCCTCATTAAACCAAATGTGCAATTTATTAGAGAAGAATCCTTTTTTTTCATTTTTTTCAAGGATAATTATATTTATTATTAAATATTCAGAATAAATAAGAAATAATCATAACATAAATCCTTTAAAACATTATGTTAATGCTAGGACATCACGTGGAAGTGACGTGTTGTATAGCCTGATACAGTGAAAAGTGTGAAAGGGCCACTGCATCGGTGCTCAGGTGTAGTGTTAAATCAACAAGGGTTCCCACATTATGGGTGGATGCGGGCAAAGAAGTTAGTCCATGAAACTAGAATTAGGTTAGGAACTTGGAATATAGGTACTCCTACAGGTTTATTAATGAAATTAATAGATTATGGTTCATAGGAAATAAATATTTTATATATTTAAGAAACTAAATGGGTTGGGAGAAGGCCAAGAAATTGATAGTTTAGGCTTTAAACTTTGGTATTCAGGTAGATGCCAAATTTGAAATGGTGTAGGTGTGATTATAAATAAAAGTTTGAAGGATAATGTTATAAATATTAATAGATTTGGAGATAAAATTATAGCTTTAAAGATTATTGTTGAGACTAAGATTATCAAGGTTATAAATATTTATGCTCCTCAAGTAGGTTTGGATGTAGGCTCTAAAGAAAGTTTGTGGAATTAATAGAAGGATTAATAAAAAACATACCTCTTGAAGAAAAAGTAATTATTGGAGGAGATTTAAATGAACATGCTCGTAGAGTGGTAGAATATTTTTGAAGTATTCATGGTGGCTTTGGATTTGGTGTGTCAAATGAAGATGGTAGGACTATATTAGATTTTGCTTTAGCGTATGATTTTGTAGTTGTTAATACTTTATTTAAGAAAAAAAGATGAGTATATTATTACTTATAAAAATGGACCTAGTAAAACACAGATTGATTACTTTCTGATAAGAAAAATAGATCGTTTAGATTGTAAAGATTGTGAGGTCTTTCCGAGTGAAAGTTTTAGTACTCAACAGCGACTGTTAATTTTAGATTTTAAGATGAAAGATTGGAAGATGAAAAAAAATTAAATTATTATCCTAAGATTAAATGAGGGCACTTAAAGAACACTAATAAAAATATTTTTAAAAGAAAGCTTCAAGAGCTTAGAATTTGGGATGTTCATTAGAAAGCTAATATTTTGTGAAAAAGGTAGTAAGTGAAATTAAGCAAGTCACAAAAAATGGGCTTGGAGAATCAAAGGAAAGCTTCATTTAATAAAAAATAGTTGACATTGGACTCAGAATGTGCAAGAAAGATAAGAAATAAGATGTATTGTTATAAAACTTAGTTTAGATGTAAAAACTCAGAGAATTAGGAAATATATAAAGTGACCCATAGAGATTCTAGGAAAGCAAAATATGATGCAAAAAATGAGCTTTTAGTGATTTATACAATAGATTGAATACCAAAGAAGGTGAAAGATGTATGTATAAGTTAGCCATCCAAAGAGATAGGAGATGTAAAGATCTAGTTCAAGTGAGGTGTATTAAGGATGAAAATCATAAATTGTTTTCTTACAAAAGGATATTGAAAATAGGTGGATGAGGTATTTTGATAAACTTTCCAATGAAAGATATAAAAATATGATTGATTTTAGCAACCTTAATAGCCTAAACAAAAATATAGAATTTTGTTTTTATCGTTGTATTAGTAAATTTAAAGTTAGAGAAGCTTTAAAGAAAATGAAATGTGGAAAAATAATAGGACTTTATGATATTCCAATAGAAATGTGAAAATGTTTTGGAGATCAAGGAATTTCTTGGCTTATAAATATTTTTAATGTTATTTTAAATACTAAAATGATGCCAAATGAGTAGAGAAAGTGTCTGTTGGTTCTTATATTTAAGAATAAAGGTGATGCACAAGAGTGTGCAAATTATAAAGGAATTAAGTTAATGTGTCATACATTAAAATTATGGGAGAGAGTACTTGAGCATAGGTTACGATGTGATACAAAAGTTTCTCATAATCAGTTTGGTTTCATGCCAGGTAGATCTACTATGGAAGCTATATATTTGTTAAGAGGTTTGATGGAGACATATAGAAAAAGTAAGGAGGATCTACATATGATATTTATTGATTTAGGGAAAGCTTATGATAAAGTTTCAAGAGATGTTCTTTAGAGTGTTTTAGAGAAGAATGGAGTTAATATTGGTTATATTCAAGTCATTAAGGATATGTATACTAAAGCTATTACTTGTGTCCAAACACAAGGAAGATTAACAAAATATTTTTCTATTTCAGTTGGATTACATCAAGGATCAACTTTAAGCCCTTATCCTTTTTGATTTAGTTATGGATGTTCTTACTTGGCATTTATAGAAAGATGTACCTTGATGTATGCTTTTTGCTAATGACATTCTTCTTGTTGATAAGACTAGAGAGAGAGTCAAAGAGAAACTTCAATTATGGAGGTCAACCTTAGAGTCTAAAGGTTTTTGTTTAAGTAGATGTAAAATTGAATATATGGAGTGTAATTTTAGTTGTAGAAGTTCTAGTGGTAGTGTTGTGACATTGGGTAAACAAGTCATTAAAACGAGTGAGTGATTTAGATATCTAGGTAATATTGTTCAAAATGAGGGTGAAATAGATGGAGATGTTTATAGTAGAATTCAAGTTGGATGGTTAAAGTGGAGGAATGCATTTGGCCTATTGTGTGATAGTAAAGTACTACTTAAACTTAAGGAAAATTATATAAAATAATGGTAAGACCGCAATGATTTATGGTGCGAATAATGGCCAATAAAAGAGAAGCATAATAATAAGTTAAGTGTTGCAGAGATGAGGATGCTTAGGTGGATGAGTGGCTTTACTCTGAGAGATAAAATGCAAAATGAGTATGCTCATGAAAAAGTTGGAGTAGCTCTAATAGCAAATAAGATTAGAGAGAGTCACCCTAAATGGTTTGTCCACATAAAGCATTGGCCGTCTGATGACCCGGTTAAGAGAGTAGATGCATTAGATTTACCTTATGTTAAGAAAGGTAGAGGTAGACCTAAAAATACTAGGTTAAGATGTATAAACCTTAGTATACTTGAATTAAATGAGAATTTGACACATAACATGACAGAGAAGAAGAATTCATGTAGCCGACCCCATAGTGGGATAAATGCTTGTTGTTGTTGTATTCACAATAAATAAAAATAGAACCAAACAAATCAGACAGTCAAAACAAACACTTGGGCAATGTCTCATTCTATTCAGAAAATTAAGAATTTTTATATTTTGTTTTACAACAATAAAAATGAAATAAAAAGTAGGAAGAATTGAAGTTATTCCAAATTTTATTTGATTTTTTTCTTGATATCCCTCATATAAAGTAATGCAATTATAAAGTTGCTAGTCAACCACTTCTACTTGTTTCACCCTCATCTTCCCAGTTACAATTGTAGTTCGGGTTAGTGCAGGCAAAGGTTCGCGCCATGCTTTTCTTTGAAATAGTCTGCATTGTCACAACATGAGAAAATAAACATAAATTGAAAATTAAAAAATTGGAAATAAAATAGAAATTAAATAAACATAAAATATATACAATCTAATTTACGTAATATTAAATCTTATTGTTTTATGTAGAAGAAAAGTAATTAAAGTAAAGCAAATAAAAATTTATGAACTATGTTCAATGAGTGATCAACACAAGGCTTGGATTAATGACATGCATGATTTAAAAATAATTTAAAGTAACTAACTTAAATAAATATATAAATAAAGAGGAGCTAAACAAGAAGAATACAATTTTTGGATGCAAACAGACAGGGCATCGGATACCCTCATCCTTAAGAATAGGAAGTGAGGGATCTTCAGAAGCATCTAGCAAGACCTGGTTTTTCCCCATCTTAGGTTGCTCTACTCGTCTATACACCCTGTTGGTTTTAGATTCCTCCTGCAAGTTAACAATAAAATTATACCAACTAAAATTGAAAAATTGAATACATGCATGCATGCATGCATGCGTACATACATACATACATATATACATCTATACATCTATATATATATATATATATATATATAATTCTAGTAACAATCAATGAACCGTGAATTTGCAGAAGCGGCATGTATTGAGTAGGACTTTGCATTGCGTATCTTCTTTTGGATAGAGTAGGTTGTTGCTACATATACAAAAAACATACGTTTACAAAAGTTAATTATAATATCACATTTGAACAGTTAAATGAGGAAAACTCAATCTATATGAATGAATTTGGAGTAGTACTGCATTCTACCATTCAGGGCAAAATTTCATGGGCGTAACGGCATCCATCACTTTTACGAGTAGGCTCAAATGCTTGCTTTTCTCTCTCTCTCTCTCTCTCTCTCTCTCTTTCTGGGAAATAGGGTAAGACATATCTTATGAGAAAGGCACAGTCAAAGCTCAATACAATGCGTGGATGCTCCCAAGTGTAACTATAGTACTTGTAGTTTGTAGGATCAAATTCATCAAAGTAAGAAAACTCAAGAATCTAAAGTATTGTGCTGGATCCAAATTAATCTTCGATAAATGCTAGAACCTTACTAAGAAAACTCAAGAATCTTGAAAAAGAAGATCAATTATTTTATTTTATTGTTGAAAGTCTAAGACTTAAGTGCAGAATGATCTGTCTTTGGTCTTTCTATATTTTAGAGTAAAAAAAACTCAATAAAATATTCTTGTCTCTTTAAATTTTTCCTTTGACTTTGTATTTATATGTAAAGGCAATGCTGTATATAAAATTTATATTAAAGGAAAATTCATAAATTATGGAATATGACTTAGTAAATTTTTTTTATAAAATATAGATATGCTAATAATATTTGTATATATACATGGGATATGCCGTTGGAATGTTTCATTTGTCAGTCTAACCCAGAGGATCATTCTCTATTAGCTAGCTTAGTTAACATGAATTTAACTTTATGGAGTTTTGGGTACGCACTATGATTTAGATGTTTTTTGTATCCCTATTATTATAGGTTTAAATTCGATCACATTAATTTGTATTATTTTTATTAATTCATTAGCAATATGTTAGATTTTAATTAAAAAACATATTGAGAAAAAAGAGAATGATGTATAAAGACAAAAAAAAATTTATTTATTGCATATAGTTTCATAAATTTTGAGTTTATTTAGAATTGCCTATTTGGAAAAATGGATACCAAAATATTAGGAAATTGTATGTATTAGCAATCAAGGGTGAAATACCTATATTTCTATTCATACCCCACATTTTTAAAGGTTATTTAGTACTAATAATAGAAATTATATAAATAAATTTATCTTGCCTCCTAATATTCAAAAACACCTTATTCTAAGCAATCGGGTAACCTGCATTATCTTAATTTTTTTATTAACTTGATGGCATGTTTATGTATAAATATTTACCATGTATTTAGATGTAAACCTCACCTTGATCCTCTCCTCATCTCCTTTAGTGAAATATTTTATTCAAAGATTATTTCAAGTTATAAATGCATTTTTTACCACATCACACCCAACCATAGTTGCTTGATTATAGCAGCTATACAATTGTCGACCAACCACCATTGTTAGACCACTATCACTCATGGTCAAGTGCCATTAATGACCATTAGTGCCTAACCATTTTTGATAGCAATTAATATATACCAACTATCAAGATCTATCACTTTTTCCCTTAATATTTTATTTTACTATTCTTACATGATTTCAAGCTAAATATCAAAATATTATAATCCTGCCCTTTTAGAGAAGGAAAAGTGAACTTTTAAAATCTTCTTTCACTTAATAGATTATTTTAGCTTAGTTAGTTCTAATGACTTCTTCTCTATCAAGGATTTTCTTCTTACGTCTTCCTATCATAACCTAAAGCACAACCACATAGTGAAAACTAGTAAATGCCCTTGTGTCAATCCCAACATGCCTAATAAAACTTTTAGCGCATGCCATGTTTTTCTATTTGACATCAATTAGCTTAACATATTTGTTAAGATATAGACAAATAGTATTTTGACATATTATATGATTTCTTACTTATTATCATTGGTAAAGGAGGGGCTCATTTGATTATTCATGGATAAAAATATTTTTTAAATTATATATATATATATATATATATATATATATATATATATATATATATATATATATATATATATATATATATATATATATATATATATATAAAAAAATTTTTATATTGAAGATGAACTTAGATGCAATACGAATATCTACTAAATCTAATATAATTGATGGTATCTAGCATATTACTCTTTCTACAGCCCTTTTTTTAAAAAAAAAATTAAACAATTAAGTAAATCTTGATTTTTGTAATTTAAATTTAAATTACTTATATATATATATATATATATATATATATATATATATATATATATATATATATATATATATATATATATATATATATATATATATATATATATATATATAATAATAATAATAATAATAATAATAATAATTAGTGATGAAAGCAAGACATAAAGTGAGAGGGTGTTGTTAAAAAACTAGAAAAATAAACCATAAATAAGTTAAAGAAAATTTTTCTATAATATAAGATCATTGTAAATATCATTTAGGCAAACAAGATGTTAGTGAGAGACATGATTGGGCACCTTATTTCTTTAGTATTGATATGGTTTATACATAAATCATTACTTCAACTAATTTATCATATTATGCAAGCCAAAAAATAACATTAATATTTTGTTCAAAATTGTATAAAATATTAGATCAACTAAGCACAAGCAACTCTACTTATATTTGGTTGGCATACTAAAATTTTACTAAAAATGAAACCTTCAAGTTTTCTTATTCAGTGCTCATTTAGGTCACTAGCATGTAGACTTCTATCTTCTTGACTTATCAAACCTTAGTCTTAGGTAAAGATTTTATTAACTTTAATTTTGCACTTTATGAATACTTTGGATGTGTTTAGAATTCTTCTTGGTTGAGGAAAGCTATATTTTTTTCACAAAAAGAGTGACTTCCTCATTCTAATATTTGACTTAAATATTTTACATTTCTTATGACGAGAAGGTTCATACTAAAATATTTTATTTCTCCATTTTGCTTATTGCTTAGTTGACTAAAATATAAAATTGATAAAACATTAGTTTGTAGCAAGTCTTTGTGACCCTAAATACAATGATAAGAATACTCTAGAATGATGGTTCTCCATTAACAAAATGTTTGGGTTGTTAAATAAGATCCCACTAAAATATAGGAACAAGTTGGTTTAATTTCAAAATTTTTGGAGTTAGCAATTTTGTAGTTGATCATATTCTCATTAATCTAATGCAGAACCATAATTTCATAATTCTAATTAATCAAATGCCAAAAAGTTGGTCAAGGTTGGGAATGTCTTCAAGTTTGTCATCATCATCATGAATATTTTCTTCTACTTTATACTTAACAATTCTACAAAAAAAAAGTGTTTGAGTAGCTATCTAGATGCCATGAAATCATCATCGCCTCCTTAAAAATTAATAACATCCATTGACTACAAATTATAAAAGACAATCAAAGCAAAAGTAAAAAATTAAAAAGGAACTAAAGATAACATTATATTCATTGTGTATATGTTTTCTTTGTATGAAGTTACATAGTTTTGATGAATACATGCCTAGTAGTCACATGGTCTTTTATATTGATGGTAGGTGTTTTTTGGTGTGGCCTAAGTTTGTTATGTTCGGATAGTTTTGTTCCTTATTGTTGTCATTCACATGCATGTTTATGATCAACTAGTTATTAACATGTTAAAAATTAGATAAATTATGTTGTTGGATAGAACCTTGGTGATGATGTCTACTATCTAATCCTGAGTGAATATATGGTGAACGATTATATCATTGTGCTTGATATAGTCATAGATGAATATGATGGTCCACTTTTAAATGCTTGACACGCGAATGAAAGATAGAGTGACTTGCAAGTTATTTTGCTGATAAATTGTCATAATATAAGGGTGCAGGAGTGGGGAGGTTGACCTGGAAGTCTTGTAGTAGGCTAGAAACCCGGATGATGTTAGTAACTATAGTATTGAGACTAAAATAATAAGTTTCTATAGATGATCTTGCTACCATTATGAGATTTTTATTTGGAACACTATGTAGATCTTGGGGATTCTTTTTTAGGTGGCCAAATGTTTTATTATGGGTTTTCGATGCACTAAAGATTGTTCCCCTAAACTACATAAAAGGTAGAAAATAATTTCTTTTATATTGGGTTCATCGTTCCCTATAAGGGTAAGCTCTTATAGTTAATTATATCTTAGAAGAAAGAAAATTCTTCCAAAGAATACTCTTGATTAAAGAAATTGACTTATATCTCTATAAATTTTAAAGTTGGTTTTCAAAGGTTAGTTAATTTGGAAAAAGGATTGATCCAAAAGGAGAGAGTTCTTTTTAGATGCCAATCTAGAATAAGTAAGAAATACTTTATAGATTGAAAAGTCCAATAAGCATTTCAACCTATTATATTATTTGGCTTTATAAGTTTGAAAATGAAGTTATTTAGATTCAAAGTTTAACATTTTATTAGAAAAGTTGGACTTAAATTTTTATAACACAAGATAATAGAGAGCCTAAAAGATGAAGACTTACTCCAATAAGAATTATTGGTCTTCATCTCACTTAGTCAGAAACTTGACTTAGTCTAATCCATGGGAATTATGGGTCTTCATCTCACTTGAGACTGAAAATATATCCCTAACTCTTATGGACTTACTTTCCACCTAGAAGGGTTGTCAGCTACCACCTCTTGAATAATTTTGTATCTATGAATCAAGTCTTATGCTATGCAAGATGGCTGAGTTATTATTTTACAAAGGGAAGCTAAGAATTTGGTCTTTAATTCTAAGATCATGCTCATATACTATGCATCTAACTAATGCAACAAGTTTTAATTTTATTGTGCATTTTGACTCATACTTTCATTTTAAGGTTCAGGGTATACAAATCATGCCTAAGATGAGATGTAGTTAGAAATGAGTGATGAACTAAATCAATAAGAGAAGGCACACTTAGGAAGGGTGGTTATTCTCACATGTCAAATGCCTCATTATATGCAATGGGTGAAGCACTTGATTCAAGAACTTGAGAAGAAATATGCAATCATGGCTCACAATTCAAATTATTTCTAGTTGTTTTTAGTTATTTATGCTAAGACTCTAACTAAGCAAGGTTATGAGTTGACTATTCCTTATGTTTAAGTTGAATTAATTTAATGGGGTAGAAAATTTGATTTTTCCTATGAGCCTAACATATCTAGGCTTTTAAACATGAGTACAACAATCATAAAAAGAACCTTATGAAAAGCATTGTGGTGTTTATTTTTGGATGTCTAGGGGACACCACACAGATTTGAGGGCGGTACTCATTAAAGTGACTAGATACGACATTGAGGTATGATATACTATCTCAAAAGATAAAGATATCACCCATCAATGGACCTAATCACCTAATGAGGACTCCTAAGGCATGATGGGTCTTCGAATACACCAGAGATTTTTTCTCTACTTTACATGGATGAATAAAGTAGGGTTTATATTAAATCGGGTTCTAAAGTTCCCTATAGACCCAAGCCCCCATAGTTAATTACATTCTAAGGAAGGTGAATTCCTTAGAAATACTCTCAATTAAAGTAGCAATTATTGTCTTCAAAGATTTTAAGGGTAAGACTATCAATAAATTAGCTATATTTGGAAAATTAATCGAGATGGATCAAAAGGAGAGACTTATTTTGGAAGCCAAAGGAAATGAGTAGGGAATGCTCATGATACTAGAAAACTTAGTGAGCATTCCAATTTATCTTATGGTTGGGCTTTATATGTTTGGAATTGAAGAGAATTATTTTATTTGAGTTAAATTTTATTAGATTACTAGGACTTATAATCCATCAACACAAGGTTGTGGAAAAGCCTAAGAGGTGAGGATTTATGCTTGTAGCCCAAAAAAAATAGCAATCTTAGATCCAAAATTTAGGGAGCTTTGGCATAAGCCAAAGCATGACCTAAATCTAAGTGAAGATGGGTATATGGTTTTCCTCCATAAGAGAGAGTAAACCACCTAATTGCTGGACTTATAACCACTTGGAGTGGTAGCCACCTAACTCCTCCTATGCTTTAAAACCATGTAGGAAAGTCATATGATTTTGCAGGATAGTTGAGTTGTTATTATTTAGGAAGAGATTAAAGTCCTTAAACTCACTCCCTAAAAGACTAGAGCATGAGTGGTATGAGCAATGACTTTGTCTAATGCAAATCTTTTCAATTTTTATTTGATTTTGGAAATTTCATTTTGACCAAGGCCATAGGATTTTTGTATGCCTAAATGCATGTTGAAATGAGTTATGGGCCAAATCAAGAGAAAAGAGGGTGAAGCTTCGTCAGTAAGGGTTTCTCTCACAAGTCAAGCATTCCCTATATGTGTAAAGAAGGAGGCCCTCATTTTACAAGAGTGATTCAATATGATATGTATGTTGTGAGACAAACAACATTCAGCTAAGGGGTTGCTAAATCTTTTAATTATCTGATTTAATGTCTAAGCTTAATGTGAGGTTATGAATTATGTAAAACTTTAGTTGGATAAAAAATTTATTTTTCCCTAAGAGCCTAATCGGATCCAGGGCACACATTAAATCATAATTCATAAAGAAATTAAAAAAAGCATGATATTTTTATTGTACAATTTAAATAAAACATCTATCAATTTTATAAATCTAACTCAAAAGAATAAGAGGTCAATCTTGTAAACCCAAAAAAAAATGTGTAAGCTCTACCCTTATAGAACCCATATGAAAGAATAATTATAGTTTACAAATAAAATGGGGTTTCAAATCTTCAAGTCTTCATGTCTCTTTCATTTTCTCATCTTTCTTCCTTTGATTTTGTAGGCTTCAAGGCATCACATGACATCTAAGACTAAGCCTTCGCAATTTTCATCTTTATCCTCCCCATAACACCAATCCTAATTTCTAATGCAAAAGTACATTAAAATAAGAAAAGTAAATCTAACTACACATGTAAAATAAATATTAGCTAACAGACAAATAACTCTTATATGCATAATTTAAACTTAGCACCCTACACATGGATAACCAAACTGTCTTAATTTGGATTGTGCTTAGGGGTTTACACAACCCACAAAAGAGAGCATTTATATTTATTTTAAGCACCCCTTAAGCACAATCCCCTGTAAAAAATATGATTAGCCTAATCACAGCCTAACATCTAGTCTATGAAATATACACTCTAGCATTCAGTGTAAAATAATACACCATAAAATCAAATATACATCACACCATGCACTATCCTAACATAAAGCTAAAATGGTGACTTAATTCTAATGTGTGTATTAAGGCTTGTGTGGTATGCTTTAACTAAGCTTTGTTATGATTTTCTAAGTATGAAAGGATATTTAATCATAAGAGGTTGATTTCATTTTTAAGTGATTTAATTGATTTGAGAATTTTACTTAGTATTTTCTTTTATTTCATTTGACTTACACTTAACTAAGTGTTATAAAAGAAGAAAAAGAGATGATTACTCTCTTTCATCCTACCTTAAGTCATTTCTAAATAATGAATGGTTTATTACATATTTTAAATTAATCCTAAGTTTAGGTTCACTTTAAATAATTTTATTCAATGTGAAAGGCATCTTAAGACTAATTTGATTGAATTACTATCACATGACACATGCTCAATCATTCCTTTCCATCATATGTAACATGCATATGATTAAGTCTTAAGTATACCTACACATACACTATGTTTTAGCACACTTAAATGATAGATATGAGTATGTATATTTAGAGTTTATATTTTCCTTTTGATTGAATTATTTTATCATATTAATTTAAAGCTCTATCTAAATTCTTATACAAGAATACATAGGGATAAAATTAAATAGGTACGTGTCATTGTTAACTAGGGAAGTGAAGTAATCAAATGACCTCCATGGGGCTAGTTAAAGCCTCATATTTTTGGGATGTCCACACTATATACCATTACATTCAACCAAATGTAAATTTGCATACATGAACTTAAGAAAGAGAGCTCCAATTCACATGATCAATTAATTCAATCATTTGAACAATTGCAAATGCATGTATTTTTAATAAAAAAGGGGTTCTAATTCCATAATTAAGTACACACAGATGTATAAAATACATAAGCTAGTACATGCTATTGTTAACCCAGTGAGGTAATCAAATGACCTCCTTGGGGCTACTTAAAACTTTGTATTACAGGGATGTCCAGACTAAATATTTTTTTTGCAAATACATATGGATGTATACATGAATAAAGTAATAGAAACCATGCAAAGGTTGTATTTTATTTGATTGAAACATTTATGCATATTGAGTAAAGTCTTATCCAAATTCTAATATTGAAATACATATGAATGAAATAAAATGGAGTACATACCATTGTTAAACCAAGGAAGTGAGGTAATCAAATGAACTTCTTGGGGCTAACTAAAGTCTCGTATTCTTGGGATGTCCATGCTATATACCCATTAGCATTCATACTTACATAAAATAATACATGAATGAAAGAAAAGAAATTTAACCTCACACACTTAAGCTATAATCACATACATCTCTTATGTATTTATAACTAGCATTCATAGAATATGTAATCATTCATTTATAATCTTTGAAAAATAGATTTAGGTTTAATAGTGATAATAGTCACATATATATTAGATTAAATCAATACATGCAAGCTTGACATAAAGAAAATCATTTGATTTAATTAATTTTGCAAGAGATGAATGCATGAGTCAAATGACATACAACATTTAATATGATTTGAGAGGAATAACTAAACATAAACATATGATTTTATTCATTTAAATTAATTCCTAAGGACAATCATATCAAGTAAAATCATTTAAAACAAACCAAAGCTTTTAATGTCATTTTTAATTTCATGTTTAATTTGATTTGAGAAATGTGAGAACAAGTTTGCTAATCTTAATCCCATCCCATGTTTGTAAGTTACTTTTATTTAATGAGAGGTAATGTCGATTTTATGGAGTAATTAAGTTTAGGTATGAATTAAATCAATTAATTAACCCTTACCTATGTTACCTTAAAGTAATTAACTAAATAACTAAGAGCAAATATGATATGCAAATGAATTAAAAGTAAATTAATGGTCCTATGAAATGAAAGGGACTAATACAATTGGCTTACAATTAATAATTAAGCTTGAGAAACTTAATTAAGTACATTTATGGTTTTATGACACATGTGAGCTAACCATAATTTCCTTAAATATCTTTAGGCTATTGAACACCTAAAGATCTACCCTCAATTAATTAATTAGGTTCATATGTTTCTTGAATTTTAATTAAACTAATTAATGTTGACCTCACTTTTAGAGTGAGCTCTTAACCTCCTTTTCTTAGACTTAGGACTCTTCTAGACACTAAGAACTCCTTAGTCATAAGACACTTCTAGTGATTAGTTAAACACTTAACCTAAATTTAGAGACTTAGCGGTGTTAATCATAAGATTAGGCTATGCCTTAGGGCTTAAGAAAATTACCTATCTTATAGCCTAAACCCAATCTAAATACACTTTCTCAAATCAAACCCCACTCAATTCTCAAACAAATCTCAAATTCAAATTCAAATTCAAATTCCAAATCTAATTTCAAAAATTAACTCCAAATGATTGAAACCCAAAATCAAATTCAAATCCTAAGACCCTTTCTAAGCCATATGAATCACATTCATAAGCTTAGCCAAAACTCCCATAGACCAAATCAAAACTTAATTGATCTCTTTATAAATCAATTATTCCTTCATTTATATTCAAATGACCAAAACTATATTGAAAATCAAATCCAAACTCAATCTAAGCCCTTTAACCCAATTCTTTATCCAAATCAAGTCAAAACTAATGGATTTTCTCTCGAATTAATCATTCATTCAATCATTTATCCAAATATAAATAAAACCCACAATCGTCAAACCAAATTCAAGTCAACCCAAGTTAAGCCTAACATAGCCCTTTTGACTTAAAATTTTCAATTGAGCCAAAACCCATTGGACTACAAACTGATTATCGTTCAATTTATATTTCAATCTAGGGCTCATATATAAGTTCAACTAAACTCGAAACAAACCTAAACGAAACCAATTGACCCACTTAGGTCCAATTGACCCAAAACTGACCTAAAGGACTCATTTGAGCCAACTTCCAATCCAACCCAAATTGGATTGAACCAAGCTCCCCAAAACCTTCTACCATGATTATTGATCACCTAGGATGATCAATTGCAATCAATTGGGCCAAACCAAGCCCAATTGGTCATTTGATCCAAATTGACCCATATTGGCCTAAAGGACCAAATTGGGTCAAATCATGATCTAAACCAAATTGATTGCAACCAATGACACAAGTTCATTCCAAATTGATTATTGAACTTGACCAAAGCCATGATTTAATCAAGCCCAATTGGTCAACTTGACCCAACCTAGCCCAAATTGGCCTAAAGGGTCAATTTGGCCTAAATCCAAATTAATTCAAATCAAAGACCACATTCATCTTCAATTAGCCAATTGAACATGAATCAACCTATAACCCATGCTAATTTGGGCAATTTTGGTCAAATGGGTTAATTTGACCCAATATGACCCATATGACCCAAATTGGGCCAAATCAAACCAAGCCAAGACCCATTGGGGGCTGATCAAACTCAACCCTATTTGGGATCAGCCCAAAATCAACCCAATCCTCCCCCACATAGGATTCCACCCAACCTCATTTAATTCTTCCCCATCACATGCACTTAAGTCCTCCCAACATTTGCATTTAATAGGGCTGATCATATGGTAGCAGAGAGGACTTTAGAGCAAAATTCAAAATCCTCAATCAATCCCATCATCCACTGACCACCCCGAGCAAGATGAACAATCAATTTGGAGCCAAAAACTCAAAAATATTGGATTTTCCATTATAAAAGAAGGATATGAGGCTTTAGATCACTTCCTCCCACCACCATTCATTTAAAAGCTCATTAAAGAAAAAGGAACCCATCCCACCTCTTTGAGCCATTTTGAGCTCAAAATACAAATAATTGCCCTTAGGATAGGCATCAGAATCATGTTTGAAGGGAGGCAAGTGATAAAGATAACTCCAAAGCTTTCCTCATATACCTAGGAGCTTGCTTGGATCTTCACCACCACCCATCCGTGAGGTAAATTTCATCAATCAGAATGTATGATTTCATTTTTTAATTTTCTTCTGATTTTATAAATTTCCCTAGATAATCTAACATTTTACTTTAAATCATCCCAATTAGAAAATGGAATTTATTCGTGTGAATCAAAAATGGGTCCATTTGGACAAGTTTTGGCTTAAAACCCTCATTTTTTTTAAAAGCACAAAATACTATTCATCATGGAAAGCCATTTGTAATCAGCGCTATCGACATTTCGGTCGAAAGTGTGGATCGTATGATCGGCTTTCAGATTGTTTGATGACCGTCCGATCGCCGATTGCGATGGCAGAAATCACGCGTCGATACGATCGCCTAAGATCATCCGACCGTCGATCTGATGACGATCTAAAATGTCATTTTCCCTTTCGTCATGAGTATACGCATATTTCTTTTTATAAAAAAATTAATTTAGATCACCTAAAACTTCAAAAATTTTATAAAAAATAAAATATTTAGCAAAACATTACAAATAAAGGCTCACTGGATTTGACATTCCGAGATGAATCTAATAAACCCAAAATCCCCAAAATGTACTGAATATTTTGATCTTAATTTGAGTTTTAGTGAAAATCAAATTTCATTACTTAAATCAAAAATATATATCAAATTAAGTTGAAATTTTTAAGGATTAAAATTAAAGTTAAAACACACCCACCATAAAAATTTTAAGTGAAAAGGACTGGGAGAAAATAAATATTGAAATTATGATCATCTATTTTAATAAAATAAATCAAATAAAAATTCAAAAATTTACCAAAATCTTCAAAATGGCTTAAATCACTTCAATTGACATCTAGGACTCTTAAGAAAATAATGTGATCTTCTGAATCCTAATGAACCCCAAACAAACACTTAAGAGTAGAGTTTAATCAATTAAGGAGTTAATTAAAACATAATCTAAAAATAATTTAAAAATCAAATTAAAAATCAAAAAAATGTAATAGCACTTAAGCAATCATTAATCAAACCTCAAATCAAAAAATATCATCTTTATAGGAAATTAAATTAAATATAATTAAAGCTATTTAAGTTAATAAAACTCAGTTAAATTATTAAATCTTAAATCAAAGTCAAAATTCAACAAAATTAGGAAACTTTAATCATTTGATACTAATCAATCAAATAAAATTAAAGTAAACTTAATTAACATATGATTAAATCCTATTTGGAATAAGATAATCAATTAATCATTAAATATTTCAACCTAATAATTAAATCAAACATGTTAATGAAATCAAACAAACATAATAAATGAAACAAATCAAATAAAACTCTAATCATAAATTGTCAAACCTAATTGAAACGAAATAAATAATTAATTTGCTTAATAACAGTGATGGTAATAATAATAATCCTTTAATCAAATCAAACTTAAGGAAAACACTTAACTAAATCAAATCACTCACATGTGGGAAACTAAGCCCTCAATCTCTAATTAAACAAACCCTTGATTAATCTAAAAATTTAAAATTTTAATTACCCTTAATCAAACTTAATTAATCAAACATCTAATTAATGCGAACTTAATAAATTAATCCATCATCTTAATTAGTCAAATTAATTTAAGTAAGTTACATCAAAGCTAATTTTAAAATTAAGCTTAAATCAAACCCCTAATTAAATTTAATACTCACACCCCTCAAGTAAACTAATTAAGTTAATCAAATTAATCGTATTAAACCAAAGCTTAATCAAACATAATTAAGATACAATTAAATACTAATCATAACCTAAATTAAACCTAAATCATTAAGTCATTAATTACATCATTAAGAATTATATAAATCTTTATTTAATTTGATAATTAACTTAAACACACTCCTTAATTAAACTAATTACCCTTAATCAAACTTAATTAATCAAACATTTAATTAATGCAAACTTAATAAACTAATCCACCATTTTAGTAAACCAAATTAACTTTCAGATTAAAATTAATTCAAATCAAACACTTAATTAATCTACTAATTAATTTGATCATACATCATAAGGAAACTAATTAAAGTCAATTAAATTATTCATATGAAATTTAAACTTAATCAAACATAAATGCAATTAAATACCAATCAATTCTTAATTTAAACTTAAATCATTAAATAATTAATTACATCATTTACCTAAATAAATATAAAATCAAATTTAAAAAAAAATTAAACAATTCTTTACTTAATTTAATAATTGATCACACCTCTTAAACAAACTAATTAAGGTAATCAAATTAATCATATTAAACTTAAACTTAATCAAACATGAATTCAATTAAATACTAATCAAAACCTAAATTAAACCTAAATTATTAAGTCAATAATTATATCATTAACCTAAATTATTAAGTCAATAATTATATCATTAAACCTATATTTCATGCATTGATATGTACTTCGTATTTTACTACATGCTTCTTACAAGCTTATTTTATTACGGTGTAAATTTTATATGTCTAATAATGTGTCTATCTATCTAATTAACAAGCCATGATTAGAATTAGTATTTTTTTTATATTGTCCATATTTTCTCATTATATTATTACAATTAAATCAATAGATTATTAAATTATCTAATGGAATATATGGCATATGCTATTATCTTTTTTTTTGTTATATGTTTAGCCATATATTGACTCTCTTAGCATGTCTTGTTATCAACATATTATTATAAAATGCTCCATAATTTGTTGTATGGTTAACTTAAGCCAATGCCATTACATTTATTATTTATTTATTATTTTGTAGTAGACTATATAATTAGCATTATATCATATATAACTTCTGAGCTATTCCATATAATGCATGCATGATCATTTTTATATATTTATGATAACAATAAATTATGAGTGATTTTATTCTCGCATAATAATAAGTATTATATGATGTGACATGATATGGAAATTGGAAATTACTCATGTGCGATATAGGATATGTTTGAATTCTTTATGTGTGGTTAACTTATCATATTATAGCTTCCATTATTTATCAAATTTATAATATTACATAATAAGCATTATGGTAAATTTTCATACAAAATGTGTGTAGTATTTATTTTTAATGTAATGTCTATAGGATAGGTTGACTTCGTGATCATCTACTCAGTCTTATGATATGAATTGTGTGATTTATTTAGAATTTGAACTTCTTATGCTATTTTTGTGCAAATTATTCATGTTCTAATAGATATGGAGCCAACACGGAATGACTATGAACATGACTTTTGGGTATGTTGCTGCTTTTAACATGAGTACTTATTAGTTGGGTCTTGTATGATTTACTTGGGTTTGGGCTTACATTATTATAAGCATGTGTTATTTATTTTAGAAAAAAATAGAAATTGCTACTAATATTTATATTCATTATTAAAATTTATTATATAAATTTTGTGTGCCTTACTGATCGGGAAGGATTTGAAGTACTCACAAATTATATTTGCAGTCCTCATTAAACCAAATGTGCAATTTATTAGAGAAGAATCCTTTTTTTTCATTTTTTTCAAGGATAATTATATTTATTATTAAATATTCAGAATAAATAAGAAATACTCATAACATAAATCCTTTAAAACATTATGTTAATGCTAGGACATCATGTGGAAGTGACGTGTTGTATAGCCTGATATAGTGAAAAGTGTGAAAGGGCCACTGCATCGGTGCTCAGGTGTAGTGCTAAATCAACAAGGGTTCCCACATTATGGGTGGATGCGGGCAAAGAAGTTAGTCCATGAAACTAGAATTAGGTTAGGAACTTGGAATATAGGTACTCCTACAGGTTTATTAATGAAATTAATAGATTATGGTTCATAGGAAATAAATATTTTATATATTTAAGAAACTAAATGGGTTGGGGAGAAGGCCAAGGAAATTGATAGTTTAGGCTTTAAACTTTGGTATTCAGGTAGATGCCAAATTTAAAATGGTGTAGGTGTGATTATAAATAAAAGTTTGAAGGATAATGTTATAAATATTAATAGATTTGGAGATAAAATTATAGCTTTAAAGATTATTGTTGAGACTAAGATTATCAAGGTCATAAATATTTATGCTCCTCAAGTAGGTTTGGATGTAGGCTCTAAAGAAATTTTGTGGAATTAATAGAAGGATTAATAAAAAACATACCTCTTGATGAAAAACTAATTATTGGAGGAGATTTAAATGAACATGCTCGTAGAGTGGTAGAATATTTTTGAAGTATTCATGGTGGCTTTGGATTTGGTGTGTCAAATGAAGATGGTAGGACTATATTAGATTTTGCTTTAGCATATGATTTTGTAGTTGTTAATACTTTATTTAAGACAAAAAGATGACTATATTATTACTTATAAAAATGGACCTAGTAAAACACAGATTGATTACTTTCTGATAAGAAAAATAGATCGTTTAGATTGTAAAGATTGTTAGGTCTTTCTGAGTGAAAGTTTTAGTACTCAACAGTGACTGTTAATTTTAGATTTTAAAATGAAAGATTGGAAGATGAAAAAAAATTAAATTATTATCCTAAGATTAAATGAGGGCACTTAAAGAACACTAATAAAAATATTTTTAAAAGAAAGCTTCAAGTGCTTAGAATTTGGGATGTTCATTAGAAAGCTAATATTTTGTGAAAAGGTAGTAAGTGAAATTAAAGTCAAAAAATGGGCTTGGAGAATCAAAGGGAAAGCTTCATTTAATAAAAAATAGTTGACATTGGACTCAGAATGTGCAAGAAAGATAAGAAATAAGATGTATTGTTATAAAACTTAGTTTAGATGTAAAAACTCAGAGAATTAGGAAATATATAAAATGACCCATAGAGATTCTAGGAAAGCAAAATATGATGCAAAAAATGAGCTTTTAGTGATTTATACAATAGATTGAATACCAAAGAAGGTGAAAGATGTATGTATAAGTTAGCCATCCAAAGAGATAGGAGAGGTAAAGATCTAGTTCAAGTGAGGTGTATTAAGGATGAAAATCATAAATTATTTTCTTACAAAAGGATATTGAAAATAGGTGGATGAGGTATTTTGATAAACTTTCCAATGAAAGATATAAAAATATGATTGATTTTAGCAACCTTAATAGCCTAAACAAAAATATAGAATTTTGTTTTTATCGTTGTATTAGTAAATTTAAAGTTAGAGAAGCTTTAAAGAAAATGAAATGTGGAAAAATAATAGGACTTTATGATATTCCAATAGAAATGTGAAAATTTTTTGGAGATCAAGGAATTTCTTGGCTTATAAATATTTTTAATGTTATTTTAAATACTAAAATGATTCCAAATGAGTAGAGAAAGTGTCTGTTGGTTCTTATATTTAAGAATAAAGGTGATGCACAAGAGTGTGCAAATTATAAAGGAATTAAGTTAATGTGTCATACATTAAAATTATGGGAGAGAGTACTTGAGCATAGGTTACGATGTGATACAAAAGTTTCTCATAATCAGTTTGGTTTCATGCCAGGTAGATCTACTATGGAAGCTATATATTTGTTAAGAGGTTTGATGGAGACATATAGAAAAAGTAAGGAGGATCTACATTTGATATTTATTGATTTAGGGAAAGCTTATGATAAAGTTTCAAGAGATGTTCTTTAGAGTGTTTTAGAATGGAGTTAATATTTGTTATATTCAAGTCATTAAGGATATGTATACTAAAGCTACTTGTGTCCAAACACAAGGAAGATTAACAAAATATTTTTCTATTTGAGTTGGATTACATCAAGGATCAACTTTAAGCCCTTATCCTTTTTGATTTAGTTATGGATGTTCTTACTTGGCATTTATAGAAAGATGTACCTTGATGTATGCTTTTTTAATGACATTCTTCTTGTTGATAAGACTAGAGAGAGTCAAGAGAAACTTGAATTATGGAGGTCAACCAGTCTAAAGTTTTTTTGTTTAAGTAGATCTAAAATTGAATATATGGAGTGTAATTTTGGTTGTAGAAGTTCTAGTGGTAGTGTTGTGACATTGGGTAAACAAGTCATTAAGAGGAGTGATTTAGATATTTAATATTGTTCAAAATGATGGGTGAAATAGATGGAGATGTTTATAGTAGAATTCAAGTTGGATGGTTAAGTGGAGGAATGCATTTGGCCTGTTATTGTGATAGTAAAGCTACCATAAACAAGGAAAATTAAATTATATAAAATAATGGTAAGACTGCAATGATTTATGGTGCAATAATGGCCAATAAAAGAGAAGCATAATAATAAGTTAAGTGTTGCAGAGATGAGGATGCTTAGGTGGATGAGTGGCTTTACTCGAGAGATAAAATGCAAAATGAGTATGTTCGTGAAAAGTTGGAGTAGCTCCAATGGCAAATAAGATTAGAGAGAGTCGCCTAAATGGTTTGTCCACATAAAGCATTGGCGTCGATGACCCGTTAAGAGAGTAGATGCATTAGATTTACCTTATGTTAAGAAAGGTAGGTAGACCTAAAAATACTAGGTTAAGATGTATAAACCTTAGTATACTTGAATTAAATGAGAATTTGACACATAACATGACAGAAGAAGAATTCATGTAACATGTGGGATAAATGCTTGTTGTTGTTGTATTCACAATAAATAAAAATAGAACCAAACAAATCGACAGTCAAAACAAACACTTGGGCAATGTCTCATTCTATTGAAAATTAAGAATTTTTATATTTTGTTTTACAACAATAAAATGAAATAAAAGTAGGAAGAATTGAAGTTATTCCAAATTTTATTTGATTTTTTCTTGATATCCCTCATATAAAGTAATGCAATTATAAAGTTGCTAGTCAACCACTTCTACTTGTTTCACCCTCATCTTCCCAGTTACAATTGTAGTTGGGTTAGTGCAGGCAAAGGTTCGCGCCATGCTTTTCTTTGAAATAGTCTGCATTGTCACAACATGAGAAAATAAACATAAATTGAAAATTAAAAAATTGGAAATAAAATAGAAATTAAATAAACATAAAATATATACAATCTAATTTACGTAATATTAAATCTTATTGTTTTATGTAGAAGAAAAGTAATTAAAGTAAAGAAAATAAAAATTTATGAACTATGTTCAATGAGTGATCAACACAAGGCTTGGATTAATGACATGCATGATTTAAAAATAATTTAAAGTAACTAACTTAAATAAATATATAAATAAAGAGGAGCTAAACAAGAAGAATACAATTTTGGATGCAAACAGACAGGGCATCGGATACCCTCATCCTTAAGAATAGGAAGTGAGGGATCTTCAGAAGCATCTAGCAAGACCTGGTTTTTCCCCATCTTAGGTTGCTCTACTCGTCTATACACCCTGTTGGTTTTAGATTCCTCCTGCAAGTTAACAATAAAATTATACCAACTAAAATTGAAAAATTGAATACATGCATGCATGCATGCATGCGTACATACATACATACATATATACATCTATACATCTATATATATATATATATATATATATATATATATATATATATATATATATATATATATATATATATATATATATATATATATATATATATATATATAATTCTAGTAACAATCAATGAACCGTGAATTTGCAGAAGCGGCATGTATTGAGTAGGACTTTGCATTGTGTATCTTCTTTTGGATAGAGTAGGTTGTTGCTACATATACAAAAAACATACGTTTACAAAAGTTAATAGAATTTCTTTTTAATTATAATATCACATTTGAACAGTTAAATGAGGAAAACTCAATCTATATGAATGAATTTGGAGTAGTACTGCATTCTACCATTCAGGGCAAAATTTCATGGGCGTAACGGCATCCATCACTTTTACGAGTAGGCTCAAATGCTTGCTTTCTTTCTCTCTCTCTCTCTCTCTTTCTGGGAAATAGGGTAAGACATATCTTATGAGAAAGGCACAGTCAAAGCTCAATACAATGCGTGGATGCTCCCAAGTGTAACTATAGTCCTTGTAGTTTGTAGGATCAAATTCATCAAAGTAAGAAAATTCAAGAATCTAGAGTATTGTGCTGGATCCAAATTAATCTTCGATAAATGCTAGAACCTTACTAAGAAAACTCTAGAATCTAGAAAAAAGATCAATTATTTTATTTTATTGTTGAAAGTCTAAGACTTAAGTACAGAATGATCTATCTTTGGTGTTTCTCTATTTTAGAGTAAAAAAAACTCAATAAAATATTCTTGTCTCTTTAAATTTTCCTTTGACTTTGTATTTATATGTAAAGGCAATGCTGTATATAAAATTTATATTAAAGGAAAATTCATAAATTATGGAATATGACTTTGTAAAATTTTTTTATAAAATATAGATATGCTAATAATATTTGTATATATACATGGGATATGCCGTTGGAATGTTTCATTTGTCAGTCTAACACAGAGGATCATTCTCTATTAGCTAGCTTAGTTAACATGAATTTAACTTTATGGAGTTTTGGGTACGCACTATGATTTAGATGTTTTTTGTATCCCTATTATTATAGGTTTAAATTCGATCACATTAATTTGTATTATTTTTATTAATTCATTAGCAATATGTTAGATTTTAATTAAAAAACATATTGAGAAAAAAGAATGATGTATAAAGACAAAAAAAAATTTATTTATTGCATATAGTTTCATAAATTTTGAGTTTATTTAGAATTGCCTATTTGGAAAAATGGATACCAAAATATTAGGAAATTGTATGTATTAGCAATCAAGGGTGAAATACCTATATTTCTATTCATACCCCACATTTTTAAAGGTTATTTAGTACTAATAATAGAAATTATATAAATAAATTTATCTTGCCTCTAATATTCAAAACACCTTATTCTAAGCAATCGGGTAACCTGCATTATCTTAATTTTTTTATTAACTTGATGGCATGTTTATGTATAAATATTTACCATGTATTTAGATGTAAACCTCACCTTGATCCTCTCCTCATCTCCTTTAGTGAAATATTTTATTCAAGGATTATTTCAAGTTATAAATGCATTTTTTACCACATCACACCCAACCATAGTTGCTTGATTATAACTATACAATTGTCGACCAACCACCATTGTTAGACCACTATCACTCATGGTCAAGTGCCATTAATGACCATTAGTGCCTAACCATTTTTGATAGCAATTAATATATACCAACTATCAAGATCTATCACTTTTTCCCTTAATATTTTGTTTTACTATTCTTACATGATTTCAAGCTAAATATCAAAATATTATAATCCTGCCCTTTTAGAGAAGGAAAAGTGAACTTTTAAAATCTTCTTTCACTTAATAGATTATTATAGCTTAGTTAGTTCTAATGACTTCTTCTCTATCAAAGATTTTCTTCTTACGTCTTCCTGTCATAACCTAAAGCACAACCACATAGTGAAAACTAGTAAATGCCCACTGTGTCAATCCCAACATGCCTAATAAAACTTTTAGCATGCCATGGTTTTCTAATTGACATCAATTAGCTTAACATAAAGACACATATTATTATCATTGCTCATTTGATTATTCATGGATAAAAATATTTTTTAAGTTATATATATATATATATATTTAATGTCAAAAAATTTTTATATTGAAGATGAACTTAGATGCAATACGAATATCTACTAAATCTAATATAATTGATGGTATCTAGCATATTACTCTTTCTACAGTCCTTTTTTTTAAAAAAAAAATTAAACAATTAAGTAAATCTTGATTTTTGTAATTTAAATTTAAATTACTTATATATATATACATACATATAATAATAATAATAATAATAATAATAATAATAATAATAATAATAATAATAATTTTCTTATGTAGTGATGAAAGCAAGACATAAAGTGAGAGGGTGTTGTTAAAAAACTAGAAAAATAAACCATAAATAAGTTAAAGAAAATTTTTCTATAATATAAGATCATTGTAAATATCATTTAGGCAAACAAGATGTTAGTGAGAGACATGATTGGGCACCTTATTTCTTTAGTATTGATATGGTTTATACATAAATCATTACTTCAACTAATTTATCATATTATGCAAGCCAAAAAAATAACATTAATATTTTGTTCAAAATTGTATAAAATATTAGATCAACTAAGCACAAGCAACTCTACTTATATTTGGTTGGCATACTAAAATTTTACAAAAAATGAAACCTTCAAGTTTTCTTATTCAGTGCTCATTTAGGTCACTAGCATGTAGACTTCTATCTTCTTGACTTATCAAACCTTAGTCTTAGGTAAAGATTTATTAACTTTAATTTTGCACTTTATGAATACTTTGGATGTGTTTAGAATTCATCTTAGTTGAGGAAAGCTATATTTTTTTCACAAAAAGAGTGACTTCCTCATTCTAATATTTGACTTAAATATTTTACATTTCTTATGACGAGAAGGTTCATACTAAAATATTTTATTTCTCCATTTTGCTTATTGCTTAGTTGACTAAAATATAAAATTGATAAAACATTAGTTTGTAGCAAGTCTTTGTGACCCTAAATACAATGATAAGAATACTCTAGAATGATGGTTCTCCATTAACAAAATGTTTGGGTTGTTAAATAAGATCCCACTAAAATATAGGAACAAGTTGGTTTAATTTCAAAATTTTTGGAGTTAGCAATTTTGTAGTTGATCATATTCTCATTAATCTAATGCGAACCATAATTTCAATTAATCAAATGCCAAAAAGTTGGTTAAGGTTGGGAATGTCTTCAAGTTTGTCATCATCATCATGAATATTATCTTCTACTTTATACTTAACAATTCTACAAAAAAAAGTGTTTGAGTAGCTATCTAGATGCCATGAAATCATCATCTCCTCCTTAAAAATTAATAACAACCATTGACTACAAATTATAAAAGACAATCAAAGCAAAAGTAAAAAATTAAAAAGGAACTAAAGATAACATTATATTCATTGTGTATATGTTTTCTTTGTATGAAGTTACATAGTTTTGATGAATACATGCCTAGTAGTCACATGGTCTTTTATATTGATGGTAGGGGTTTTTTGGTGTGGCCTAAGTTTGTTATGTTCGGATAGTTTTGTTCCTTATTGTTGTCATTCGCATGCATGTTTATGATCAACTAGTCGATTATTAACATGTTAAAAATTAGATAAATTATGTTGTTGGATAGAACCTTGGTGATGATGTCTACTATCTAATCCTGAGTGAATATATGGTGAACGATTATATCATTGTGCTTGATATAGTCATAGATGAATATGATGGTCCACTTTTAAATGCTTGACACGCGAATGAAAGATAGAGTGACTTGCAAGTTATTTTGCTGATAAATTGTCATAATATAAGGGTGCAGGAGTGGGGAGGTTGACTCTCTTGTAATATGCTAGAAACCCATGATGTTAGTAACTATAGTATTGAGACTAAAATAATAAGTTTCTATAGATGATCTTGCTACCATTATGAGATTTTTATTTGGAAAACTAAAGATCTTGGGGATTCTTTTAGGTGGCCAAATGTTTTATTATGGGTTTCATGCAAAAGATTGTTCCCCTAAACTACATAAAAAGAAGAAAATAATTTCTTTTATATTGGGTTCATCGTTCCCTATAAGGGTAAGCTCTTATAGTTAATTATATCTTAGAAGAAAGAAAATTCTTCCAAAGAATACTCTTGATTAAAGAAATTGACTTATATCTCTATAAATTTTAAAGTTGGTTTTCAAAGGTTAGTTAATTTGGAAAAAGGATTGATCCAAAAGGAGAGAGTTCTTTTTGGATGCCAATCTAGAATAAGTAAGAAATACTTTATAGATTGAAAAGTCCAATAAGCATTTCAACCTATTATATTATTTCTCTTTATAAGTTTGAAAATGAAGTTATTTAGATTCAAAGTTTAACATTTTATTAGAAAAGTTGGACTTAAATTTTTATAACACAAGATAATAGAGAGACTAAAAGATGAAGACTTACTCCAATAAGAATTATTGGTCTTCATCTCACTTAGTCAAAAACTTGACTTAGTCTAATCCATGGGAATTATGGGTCTTCATCTCACTTGAGACTGAAAATATATCCCTAACTCTTATGGACTTACTTTCCACCTAGAAGGGTTGTCAGCTACCACCTCTTGAATAATTTTGTATCTATGAGTCAAGTCTTATGCTATGCAAGATGGATGAGTTATTATTTTTACAAAGGGAAGCTAAGAATTTGGTCTTTAATTCTAAGATCATGCTCATATACTATGCATCTAACTAATGCAACAAGTTTTAATTTTATTGTGCATTTTGACTCATACTTTTATTTTAAGGTTCAGGGTATACAAATCATGCCTAAGATAAGATGTAGTTAGAAATGAGTGATGAACTAAATCAATAAGAGAAGGCACACTTCCTTAGGAAGGGTGGTTATTCTCACATGCAAATGCCTCATTATATGCAATGGGTGAAGCACTTGATTCAAGAACTTGAGAAGAAATATGCAATCATGGCTCACAATTCAAATTATTTCTAGTTGTTTTAGTTATTTATGCTAAAACTAAGCAAGGTTATGAGTTATTCTTTTTTATGTTTAAGTTGAATTAATTTAATGGGGTAGAAAATTTGATTTTTCCTATGAGCCTAACATATCTAGGCTTTTAAACATGAGTACAGCAATCATAAAAAGAACCTTATGAAAAGCATTGTGGTGTTTATTTTTGGATGTCTAGGGGACACCACACAGATTTAAGGGTGGTACTCATTAAAGTGACTAGATACGACATTGAGGTATGATATACTACCTTAGATCCAAAATTTAGAGAGCTTTGGCATAAGCCAAAGCATGACCTAAATCTAAGTGAAGATGGGTATATGGTTTTCCTCCATAAGAGAGAGTAAACCACCTAATTGCTGGACTTATAACCACTTGGAGTGGTAGCCACCTTCCTCCTATGCTTTAAAACCATGTAGGAAAGTCATATGATTTTGGATAGTTGAGTTGTTATTATTTAGAAAGAGATTAAAGTCCTTAAACTCACTCCCTAAAAGACTAGAGCATGAGTGGTATGAGCAATGACTTAGTCTAATGCAAATCTTTTCAATTTTTATTTGATTTTGGAAATTTCATTTTGACCAAGGCCATAGGTTTTTTTGTATGCCTAAATGCATGTTGAAATGAGTTATGGGCCAAATCAAGAGAAAAGAGGGTGAAGCTTCATCGGTAAGGGTTTCTCTCACAAGTCAAGCATTCCCTATATGTGTAAAGAAGGAGGCCCTCATTTTACAAGAGTGATTCAATATGATATGTATGTTGTCAGACAAACAACATTCTGCTAAGGGGTTGCTAAATCTTTTAATTATCTGATTTTATGTCTAAGCTTAATGTGAGGTTATGAATTATGTAAAACTTTAGTTATGAATTGTAGTTGGATAAAAAATTTATTTTTCCCTAAGAGCCTAATCGGATCCAGGGCACACATTAAATCATAATTCATAAAGAAATTAAAAAAAGCATGATATTTTTATTGTACAATTTAAATAAAACATCTATTAATTTTATAAATCTAACTCAAAAGAATAAGAATCGGTCGGGCGGTCAGATACAACAAAAAAGAAAATGTGTAGCGAAGCTCTTATAGAACCAAATATGAAAGAATAATTATAGTTTACAAATAAATGTTATAGGGGGTCTTCAAATCTTCAAGTCTTCATGTCTCTTTCATTTTCTCATCTTTCTTCCTTTGATTTTGTAGGCTTCAAGGCATCACATGACATCCTAAGACTAAGCCTTCTGGCCAATTTTCATCTTTATCCTCCCCATAACACCAATCCTAATTTCTAATGCAAAAGTACATTAAAAATAGGAAAAGTAAATCTAACTACACATGTAAAACAAATATTAGCTAAACAACAACTCAAGCAGTTATATGCATAATTTAAACTTAGCACCCTACACATGGATAACCAAGCCCACCTGTCTTAATTTGGATTGTGCTTAGGGGTTTACACAACCCATAAAAGAGAGCATTTATATTTATTTTAAGCACCCCTTAAGCACAATCCCCTGTAAAAAATATGATTAGCCTAATCACAGCCTAACATCTAGTCTATGAAATATACACTCTAGCATTCAGTGTAAAATAATACACCATAAAATCAAATATACATCACACCATGCACTATCCTAACATAAAGCTAAAAATGGTGACTTAATTCTAATGTGTGTATTAAGGCTTGTGTGGTATGCTTTAACTAAGCTTTGTTATGATTTTCTAAGTATGAAAGGATATTTAATCATAAGAGGTTGATTTCATTTTTAAGTGATTTAATTGATTTGAGAATTTTACTTAGTATTTTCTTTTATTTCATTTGACTTACACTTAGCAACTAAGTGTTATAAAGAGAAGAAAAAGTGATGATTACTCTCTTTCATCCCTACCTTAAGTCATTTCTAAATAATGAATGGCTTATTACATATTTTAAATTAATCCTAAGTTTAGGTTCACTTTAAATAATTTTATTCAATGTAAAAGGCATCTTAAGACTAATTTGATTGAATTACTATCACATGACACATGCTCAATCATTCCTTTCCATCATATGTAACATGCATATGATTAAGTCTTAAGTATACCTACACATACACTATGTTTTAGCACACTTAAATGATGGATATGAGTATGTATATTTAGAGTTTATATTTTCCTTTTGATTGAATTATTTTATCATATTAATTTAAAGCTCTATCTAAATTCTTATACAAGAATACATAGGGATTAAATTAAATAGGTATGTGTCATTGTTAACTAGGGAAGTGAGGTAATCAAATGACCTCCTTGGGGCTAGTTAAAGCCTCATATTTTTGGGATGTCCACACTATATACCATTACATTCAACCAAATGTAAATTTGCATACATGAACTTAAGAAAGAGAGCTCCAATTCACATGATCCACACTATATACCATTACATTCAACCAAATGTAAATTTGCATACATGAACTTAAGAAAGAGAGCTCCAATTCACATGATCAATTAATTCAATCATTTGAACAATTGCAAATGCATGTATTTTTAATAAAAAAAGGGGTTCTAATTCCATAATTAAGTACACACAGATGTATAAAATACATAAGCTAGTACATGCTATTGTTAACCAGGGAAGTGAGGTAATCAAATGACCTCCTTGGGGCTACTTAAAGCCTTGTATTGCAGGGATGTCCAGACTAAATATTTTGTTTTTTGCAAATACATATGGATGTATACATGAATAAAGTAATAGAAACCATGCAAAGGTTGTATTTTATTTGATTGAAACATTTATGCATATTGAGTAAAGTCTTATCCAAATTCTAATATTGAAATACATATGAATGAAATAAAATGGAGTACATACCATTGTTAAACCAAGGAAGTGAGGTAATCAAATGAACTTCTTGGGGCTAACTAAAGTCTCTCATTATTCTTGGGATGTCCATGCTATATACCCGTTAGCATTCATACTTACATAAAATAATACATGAATGAAAGAAAAGAAATTTAACCTCACACACTTAAGCTATAATCACATACATCTCTTATGTATTTATAACTAGCATTCATAGAATATGTAATCATTCATTTATAATCTTTGAAAAATAGATTTAGGTTTAATAGTGATAATAGTCACATATATATTAGATTAAATCAATACATGCAAGCTTGACATAAAGAAAATCATTGATTTAATTAATTTTGCAAGAGATGAATGCATGAGTCAAATGACATACAACATTTAATATGATTTGAGAGGAATAACTAAACATAAACATATGATTTTATTCATTTAAATTAATTCCTAAGGACAATCATATCAAGTAAAATCATTTAAAGCAAACCAAAGCTTTTTAATGTCATTTTTAATTTCATGTTTAATTTGATTTGAGAAATGTGAGAACAAGTTTGCTAATCTTAATCCCATCCCATGTTTGTAAGTTACTTTTATTTAATGAGAGGTAATTATGTCAATGGAGTAATTAAGTTTAGGTATGAATTAAATCAATTAATTAACCCTTACCTATGTTACCTTAAAGTAATTAACTAAATAACTAAGAGCAAATATGATATGCAAATGAATTAAAAAGTAAATTGGCAATGGTCCTATGAAATGAAAGGGACCTAATACAATTGGCTTACAATTAATAGTTAATTAAGCTTGAGAAACTTAATTAAGTACATTTATGGTTTTATGACACATGTGAGCTAACCATAATTTCCTTAAATATCTTTAGGCTATTGAACACCTAAAGATCTACCCTCAATTAATTAGGTTCATATGTTTCTTGAATTTTAATTAAACTAATTAAGTAATGTTGACCTCACTTTTAGAGTGAGCTCTTAACCTCCTTTTCTTAGACTTGGGACTCTTCTGACACTAAGAACTCCTTGTCAGACACTTCTAGTGATTAGTTAAACACTTAACCTAAATTTAGAGACTTAGAGTGTTAATCATAAGAGGCCTTAGGGCTTAAAGAAATTACCTATCTTATAGCCTAAACCCAATCTAAATACACTTTCTCAAATCAAACCTAGACTCAATTCTCAAACTAAATCTCAAATTCAAATTCAAATTCAAATTCCAAATCTAATTTCAAAAATTAACTCCAAATGATTGAAACCCAAAATCAAAATTCAAATCAAGACCCTTTCTAAGCCATATGAATCACATTCATAAGCTTAGCCAAAACTCCATAGACCAAATCAAAACTTAATTGATCTCTTTATAAATCAATTATTCCTTCATTTATATATTCAAACTCAAAATCAGCCCTTTAACAATTCTTTATCCAAATCAAGTCAAAACTAATGGATTTTCTCTCGAATTAATCATTCATTCAATCATTTATCCAAATATAAATAAAACCCACAATCAAAACCAAATTCAAGTCAACCCAAGTTAAGCCTAACATAGCCCTTTTGACTTAAAATTTTCAATTGAGCCAAAACCCATTGGACTACAAACTGATTATCGTTCAATTTATATTTCAATCTAGGGCTCATATATAAGTTCAACTAAACTCAAACAAACCAATTGACCCACTTAGGTCCAATTGAAAACCTAAAGGACTCATTTGAGCCAACTTCCAATCCAACCCAAATTGGATTGAACCAAGCTCCCAAAACCTTCTACCATGATTATTGATCACCCTAGGATGATCAATTGCAATCAATTGGGCCAAACCAAGTTGGTCATTTGATCCAAATTGACCCATATTGGCCTAAAGGACCAAATTGGGTCAAATCATGATCTAAACCAAATTGATTGCAACCAATGACACAATTTCATTCCAAATTGATTATTGAACTTGACCAAAGCCATGATTTAATCAAGCCCAATTGGACTTGACCTAGCAAATTGGCCTAAAGGGTCAATTTGGCCTAAATCCAAATTAATTCAAATCAAAGACCACATTCATCTTCAATTAGCCAATTGAACATGAATCAACCTATAACCCATGCTAATTTGGGCAATTTTGGTCAAATGGGTTAATTTGACCCAATATGACCCATACCCAAATTGGGCTAAATCCCTTGAAACCAAGCCAAGACATTGGGGCCAAACTCAACCCAAACCTATTTGGGATCAGCCCAAAATCAACCCAATCCTCCCCCACATAGGATTCCACCCAACCTCATTTAATTCTTCCCCATCACATGCACTTAAGTCCTCCCCAACATTTGCATTTAATAGGGCTGATCATATGGTAGCAAGAGAGGACTTTAGAGCAAAAATTCAAAATCCTCAATCAATCTATCATCCAGCCACCCCAAGCAAGATGACAATCAATTTGGAGCCAAAAACTCAAAAAAATATTGGATTTTCATTATAAAAGAAGTGGGATATGAGGCTTTAGATCACTTCCTCCCACCACCATTCAGCCCCCAAAAGCTCACTAAAGAAAAAAGGAACCCATCCCCACCTCTTTGAGCCATTTTTGAGCTCAAAAATACAAATAATTGCCCTTCCGATGAGACGATGGTAGGCATCGGAGAATGCGATGTTTCGAAGGGAGGCAAGGGCTAAAGATAACTCCAAAGCTTTCCTCATATACCTAGGAGCTTGCTTGGATCTTCACCACCACCGAAAACCATCCCTGGTGAGGTAAATTTCATCAAACTGTAGCCGGCCTTAGGATTTCACGCATTTTGTGTTAATTTTCTTACGATTTTATAAATTTCCCCTAGATAATCTAACATTTTTACTTTAAATCATCCCAATTAGAAAATGGAATTTATTCGGTGCGAATCAACGCAAAAATGGGTCCATTTGGACAAGTTTTGGCTTAAAAACCCTCATTTTTCCCTTTAAAAAGCCTGAAAATACTATTCATCGCTGGTGGGCTACAGCCGCTGTCCAATCCCGCGGTTCGCTAGATCGGACAGCTCGGGTCGAGTGTGGATCGCATGATCTGGGCTTTCAGATTGCTTGATGCGATCTGGACCGTCCGATCGCACGATTTGCACGATCATATGGCTCAGATCACGCGTCGATCGCACGATCCTGGCCTCTAGATCGCGATCGATCACCGTCGATCGATCGGACGATCTAAGCGGCATGTCATTTTCCTTTCCCAATGGGTCAGTATACATATTTCTTTTTATAAAAAAATTAATTTAAATCACCTAAAACTTCAAAAATTTTATAAAAAATAAAATATTTAGCAAAACATTACAAATAAAGGCTCACTGGATTTGACATTCCGAGATGAATCTAATAAACCCAAAATCCCCAAAATGTACTGAATATTTTGATCTTAATTTGAGTTTTAGTGAAAATCAAATTTCATTACTTAAATCAAAAATATATATCAAATTAAGTTGAAATTTTTAAGGATTAAAATTAAAGTTAAAACACACCCACCATAAAAATTTCAAGTGAAAAGGACTGGGAGAAATTAAATATTGAAATTATGATCATCTATTTTAATAAAATAAATCAAATAAAAATTCAAAAATTTACCAAAATCTTCAAAATGGCTTAAATCACTTCAATTGACATCTAGGACTCTTAAGAAAATAATGTGATCTTCTGAATCCTAATGAACCCCAAACAAACACTTAAGAGTAGAGTTTAATCAATTAAGGATTTAATTAAAACATAATCTAAAAATAATTTAAATATCAAATTAAAAATCAAAAAAATGTAATAGCACTTAAGCAATCATTAATCAAACCTCAAATCAAAAAAATATCATCTTTATAGGAAATTAAATTAAATATAATTAAAGCTATTTAAGTTAATAAAACTCAATTAAATTATTAAATCTTAAATCAAAGTCAAAATTCAACAAAATTAGGAAACTTTAATCATTTGATACTAATCAATTAAATCAAATAAAATTAAAGTAAACTTAATTAACATATGATTAAATCACGTATTTGGAATAAGATAATCAATTAATCATTTAAAACCTAATAATTAAATCAAACATGTTAATGAAATCAAACAAACATAATAAATGAATCAAATCAAATAAAACTCTAATCATAAATTGTCAAACCTAATTGAAATGAAATAAATAATTAATTTGCTTAATAACAGTGATGGTAATAATAATAATCCTTTAATCAAATCAAACTTAAGGAAAACACTTAACTAAATCAAATCACTCACATGTGGGAAATTAAGCCCTCAATCTCTAATTAAACAAACCCTTGATTAATCTAATAATTTAAAATTTTAATTACCCTTAATCAAACTTAATTAATCAAACATCTAATTAATGCGAACTTAATAAATTAATCCATCATCTTAATTAGTCAAATTAATTTAAGTTACATCAAAGCTAATTTTAAAATTAAGCTTAAATCAAACCCCTAATTAAATTTAATACTCACACCCCTCAAGTAAACTAATTAAGTTAATCAAATTAATGTAAACCAAAGCTTAATCAAACATAATTAAGATACAATTAAATACTAATCATAACCTAAATTAAACCTAAATCATTAAGTCATTAATTACATCATTAAGAATTATATAAATCTTTAATTAATTTGATAATTAACTTAAACACACTCCTTAATTAAACTAATTATCCTTAATCAAACTTAATTAATCAAACATTTAATTAATGCAAACTTAATAAACTAATCCACCATTTTAGTAAACCAAATTAACTTTATAAATCAGATTAAAATTAATTCAAATCAAACACTTAATTAATCTACTAATTAATTTGATCATACATCATAAGGAAACTAATTAAAGTCAATTAAATTATTCATATGAAATTTAAACTTAATCAAACATAAATGCAATTAAATACCAATCAATTCTTAATTTAAACTTAAATCATTAAACCATTAATTACATCATTTACCTAAATAAATATAAAATCAAATTTAAAAAAAAAATTAAACAATTCTTTACTTAATTTAATAATTGATCACACCTCTTAAACAAACTAATTAAGGTAATCAAATTAATCATATTAAACTTAAACTTAATCAAACATGAATTCAATTAAATACTAATCAAAACCTAAATTAAACCTAAATTATTAAGTCAATAATTATATCATTAACCTAAATTATTAAGTCAATAATTATATCATTAAACCTATATTTCATGCATGTTCTTATAACATACAATCATTCAACTAAGAAGTTTCTAAATCTTTTATTATCTTTTTTATATACCTACGCTTCTGAGTGGGGTTATGAGTTGTATTAAAATTTAGTTATGAGTTATTTAGTGAGGAAAGAAATTTTAATTTTATCCTGAAGAGCCTATCACATCCAGGCCACACATCAAACATACACACATTAATAAACCTATGAAAAGCATGTTATTTCTATTGCATAATCTAAACATAATGATAAAACATTTAGATTTTTTGTAAGAGAATAAAAAGGTGTGGTGGGGTATCATACACACCTAAAAAGAAAAGAATTTGGATAGCCAAGCCCTACCTTATACAACTCAGTTGTAATTAAACTTTACATGTGGAATAAATAGTATGAGGATCTTCAATTCGTTCTTCTTTCCTTCTTTGTATTAGCTTGCTCCATGCTTCACAAGGTCTCCCAAGTCTTTGCCTTCTAACCACTCCTCATCCTAAACCCCCATAGCACTAATCCTAATCCTATTACAAAATTTATATTTTTATAAATAAAATAAAATCTAACTACACCTACAAAACAGTTGTTAGATTAAACAAACATATGAACTAAGCAGTAATATTTCATATATTTGGACTTAAAACCTTGCACTTGAGTAACCAAGCCCACTTATCCTAACTGGATTATGCTTAAGAAAATAAATAGCATCTGCAAGCAAGAGCATTTATATTCATTTTTTTTTACAGCGATCCCTCAAGCACAATTCCCTGCAAAAAATATCATTTGCTAATAACAACATAACATATAATCTATGCACAAATAATCCTAACATCTAGTCTAAAATATTACATCACAAAATAAAATATGCCACCACAACATTCATCGACCTAACCTAATACTAGGATCTGTGACTTAATATTCTAATGTGTGTGTTAAGGCTTAGTGTGGTATGTCTTGATTGAGCTTTAGGATTATGATTCTCTAAGATAGGATTATTTAAATTACTCATTTAGGGTGGTTTCACTTTCAGTCTTTTAGTTGCTTGATTGAGTTTAAGCTTATGCATTTTTACATTTTTTTCACTTCTTACTTAAGATCTAATTATTATGAAGAGAAGAAAGAGACTTGATTCTTTCATCCCTAACCAAAGTTGATTTCTAAAGGTAGATCATTATTGCTTTAACTTTTAACAGCCATTTAAGAATTTTATTTTAGCCTAAATTTAGATTATCCTTAATGAACCTTATCCAAACATGAAAGGCATCTTAAGACTAATGAAATTAAGTCACAATCACATGAGTAATACTCCACTACTTCCTTTCATTATCAATAACATTTACATTCTTTCCTTTTTTTTAGTTTCTTCAATGTTTATATATATATATATATATATATATATATATATATATATATATATCTATGAAATGTACTCATATTTTTGCACACTTAATAAATTTAGATGCATGGATTTGATAAAAAAAGGGGGTTTCATCTCATATTTAAACATATGGAAACATGTATAAGGAATTTAAGCATGTATGAGCTATTGTTAAACTAGGGAAGTGAGATTATCTAACACCTCCTTGGGATTACTTAAAGCCTCATATTCTATGGATGTCCAGACTATATGCCTTGAATTCACATAAGCATATACATAAACATAGAAATAAAATCTTGAAAAGGTTATGTATAAATATATTTTACTTATGTAATGCTTAATGGAGAAAAGGAAAAGGGTTTTACTTTATGTTCTAATATATGCACCCACATAAATGAAATTAAGCAAGTACGTGCCATTGTTAAACCAGGGAAGTGAGATTATCTAAGACCTCCTTGGGGCTACTTAAAGCCTCGTATTCCTGGGATGTCCATACTATATACTTGCCAATTCAAATATATGAATACATAAGTATGAGCATATGAATAAGACCATTAATTACCAACTTTTCACGTGGTGCTATGGTATTAGTTTTTAAAACGTCTAACGTAGCTGTTGACTCAGCGGGGGTGGATGTGATTTCGTCATGACTATCCAATCTCGGATCAGATAGTGGAGATAAATCAAGTGATTATTAAGGGATTAAATTGATATTTCTAGTATGATAAATCACGGCTATCCAATATATTCACGCAGAATGGACAACTAGTGATCCATCATCCTATAAGCGCCAAAAAATAGACACCATCTGAATTTTGGCATTCGACCTGAGCTCATCGAAGCTCATTTGATGGTAAAATCGAATCCAAAATGATCAGGGAAGAAATCTAACTAGATCCTACGAAGGAAATCGTATGAAACCACATTTCTCTTAAAAAAAAGACCAACACCTAGTGGTTAAATATACAATTGCTATATTTTTACCTCCCCGGAGCTAGAGATCGGAGGATCATCGATAAAGGTAGCTTATCTTGAAGAGATGAAGCCCTATTGAAAAGATTTTGAGTTGCCTCCCCGCCGATTGGTCTGTGGACCAAGCACCATTGAGTCAATGGATGCTTTTGGTGGTTGAATCATTCGTGAATAAATTTATTTTCATTCATCAAGGCTTGGGGAATGTGTAGGAAGAGTTTTAATTTTAATTTATTGAGGTTGGATAGGCGGCTCTTGGACTTGGGTGGAGTTTGGTCTCAGCAATAAGAGCACAAGGACTGTGAAAGCTTGTGGACTGCTTAAAATGCTCTGAAGAAGGTGTATGTCAAGTTTGAATGAATGGGAAGGAATATACTCTCCTCCCCAACTAAACTAAATGTTGAGATTGGCTCAGCCTTTTGTAGTCTTCTAGCCAGACTAGGTGGCCGGAGGTGGCAGGGGACTACTAAGGTGGATGTGTGTGAGAGGCTGAGGGAGTGTAGTGGAGTACTATGGAGTGAACACACATCTTTAAGTGGATCAATGCTTACTCATGGGTGAACTCACCCTCTCTTAGCCAAAAGCTGAACAACCACCAAGGGTTGGAGCAATGATCCTTTCTCCCAAAAGGGCTAAAGATAACTGATAATGAGTGGGGAGGTGGAGAACCCTTCAAAATAGATATTTTATCTCATTTGTAAGGCTTGGTTCAATAGGTGTAAGCTAACCTAGGTTCACCATGGGTTGGGACAAGTTGGGCAAGCCCATGGTGACCTAAGGATGAGTCATGCCAGGGGTGGTAGGGGACTACTGAGGTAGATGTGTGTGAGAGGCTGAGGGAGTGTAGTGGGCTTCCAGAGATTGGACACTCTTCTTTAGGCAGACCAATGGTTGATCATAGGTGAATTCATGCTCTCTTGGCCAAAGGCTGAACACAACCACCATAGTTTAGGTTGGGTTAGTGGTCCTTTGTCCTAAAGGGCAAAGATGGTTGTCAAGGAGTGGGGAGGTGGTGAACCCTTCCAAATTGGGATTTTGTCTCATTTAGAGGGTTCGGTTTAATGGGTTTGACAGAACCAGAGTTCACCATGGGTTTGGCCTACTTGGGCATGCCCATGGTGACCCAAGGATGAGTCATGCTAAGTTTGGTTGGGTTTGGCTCAATTTGATTCATGTAGGTCAAATGGGTTCAATTGGGCTAAGTTGACCAATTTGACCAAATTGGGTCGAAGTTGGAGTTTTGTTAAGTTTAATTGGTCATTTGGAATGAGTTAGTGTAATTGGTTTGGTTCAATTTGGATTATATTTAGATTTGGTTCATATAGTTCAATTTGTGTCGAATGGGTCATGTTGACCAATTTAATCAATTTAGTCAAATTAGCTTGAGCATGGGTTAGGACCTGTTCAATTGATCATTAGGGATTGATTGGAAGAGTTGATTTGAATTAATATGGCTTAGGGAGTGATTTGGTTCAATTTGGCCTTTTAAGTCAAATTGGGCTAAGTGGGTCCATTGAGTTGTGTTGACCAAGTTAGGTCTAATTAAAGGTTGGATCATGTCCAACATCCAATTGGTGATTGGTTAAAACCATAGGTTTCAACCTATTTTATTTAGGATTCGATTTGGACTAATTTGGTCGTTTAGGTCACATTGGGTCAACTTTGGTCAAGAGGCCAAATTGGCTTGGTTAGGTTTAATTGATTGTAGTGGAGTGTTCAATAGTGACCTACAATCATCAATGAAGAGGTTGGATAACTTGACTTGATACAATGGAATTTTGATTGAAGTTTGTCTAATTATGTCTTTTAGGTCACATTGAGTTAAGTGGTTTGGTCAAGTTAATTTGAACTAATTGAGGCTATAGATGGTTGGAATATATTCAATGATGAATTTGAAGTTGATTGGTGGCTTTCGTTATAATTGATTTAGGATCGATTGTTTAGCTCATTAGAAAGTTTTAGGTCAAATGGGAACTTGTGCTAATTAAGTCTAATTGATTTAATTTGCTTGATTGCAAGAATTAGAATATTTCAAAATAATCCATTAGATAATTAGAATGATTGACAGAATTGAATTCAGTTTGGTTTGCTTGAATTGGTTTGAATGGAGTTATAGGATTGAAGTGGGTTAACTTGGGTTAAGATTCAAATTAATTTGGCTTGGAGCATGAATTAGAAGCCAAATTTAAACAAGGTTAATTGATTGGCATGTGGTCGAGGTGTCAATCATTTGGTTTAGATTTAAATTAATTGATGGGTCTGAGTGTCGATTTGGTCTTTAGGGTAGGTGAAGCCCACTTGTCTTAAGGTAAGGTCTAGACTAGGGGTAATTCCCTACATGTCTCTAGGCCTAGGTTTAGTGTCCCGTTAACTACTAGAACTATCCTAGCACTAAGGAAACCTAAGTTTCTAGAAGAATCCTAGACTTATGATGGACGTGACCAATCCTCACTCCAAATTGAGGTCAATACCTTAAGTCATCTTCTTCTTCTCACTTGGGAATGAACTAATGTATTGAGATGATTTGAGGTCACATATGTTCACTCCATGAGCTCCATGATATAATTATTTTACTTTGATGATAAAAATATATGATTTGATGATGCTAACTACTTATTTAAAGTTTTAAGGAAATTCACAAGGCTCAATTTGTTTAATTAGCTTAGTAAAATCAAAGCTGATTTGACTTGGATAATTTGTTGTCCGTATCTTAATGGACCTTTCTTGAAGCTATTCTTATGTTATCTATTATAAGAATAAAGCACTTTTGTATTATTTATTTTTTTTAAATTTTTTTACTCAATCTATCACTAATTTTTTTAACAAGCTCCTCTAGCTTGTTGTGTCTTGAGGATAAACTGAAGAAGTTAATGGGTCTATAACATTCTAATTTTTAAAAAGGTATTTTGTGATCATTGATATAAAGGTCATACAAAATATCACTTAGGAGGCTTCATGTAGAAAGGAGAGCAAAAATATGCCAAATCATGTCAAAATAAGAGAGGAAAAGAAATTATGATACACGAGCAAAATCTTAAGCCATATTCCATAAAAAATCATTATTTTAAGCCATATATAAATGGCATCTATTTTATTGTGTCTTGAGGATAACCTTTTTTTTCTTTTTTTTTTTTTTTGGATGGGGCGAAAGGAGGGCAGTGTAGAATTTTTTTTCCGACCAAATAAGTAGCTCTTGTGTTTGGATTGAAAAGTAATAAATGCTATGCTATTAAAAATTATTTTTATCATCATCATCATCATCACAAGATTACTATTAGTATAATAATAATACTAATACTAATAATAATAATTATTATTATTATTGGCATATGAGAGTAAACAGCTTCAATCACTATAAATGGCATCTATTTTAATAGTTGAATTTGGCCAATCAACCAATTTTTGAACTTAATTAATGCATGTAATAAATTTCCTTTTAGAATATCACATGATATAACAAATTATATGAATAAACTTGGAAACCACAAGTATAGATGACAACTAATAATTCTTTTAATTTGGTAAAGCACCTATAAAGAAGAGTTCCTTATAGGCGTTGCTTTTATTTTTATTTATTTTTTTATTTTCTTCTTTTTAGTTTCCAAACTCACATGTAAATTGATACAATTAGTAAAGACTATGTAATCTTAAACCAATTTTACATGATCCTCTCTCCAGTTGTGACCGCAGCTCGGGCTGCAACAGGCATAAGTCCGAGCCAAGCTTTCCCTTGCATTAGCCTACAATGCACAGAAAGATGCAATAAAAAAAAATTAAAAAACATATAATCTATAAAACAACACTTCTTTAATTACTTTACAATCAACAAAAATAGGAAAAAATCGCTGTAATACACTAAAAATCTAATATTCTATCTACTTTCCATTGAAAGTTACATTTTGGCTATAATACAATATCTTCTTGCAATATATATATATATATATATATATAATAAACACGTAAAAAAAGTTTTTAAAATATTAAATTTACCATTTTGCGTAAATAAAAAAATTAAACCTTACCAGAAAAATTCATGAATTATACCACGAGTGATATGCATGAGCTAGTTACAATTTAAATAAAACAAAATATGCAAATTTATAAATGAAGAAGATCTCACATGGAAGAATGCAACTTTTGAATGGACGCAGAGACGACAAACGGCCCCTTTCGCTCGGGGAAGTGTGGAATCTTCATAAGCGTTCGGGAATACCTGAGGCTTCATATTGATTTGCCGTATAACATTTTTATAGACGGAGTTGCTTTTTGCCACCTCCTACAATTTATTACTTCATTTATTTAGTGCCAACTCCCATCAAAAACTAAAAGAATATATATATATATATATATATGTATATATATATATATATATATATATATATATATATATATATATATATATATATATATATATATATATATATATGTATATGTATAAATTTTTAGAGATATGGAACCGTATAGCTGCAAGTGCGGCACGCATCGAGTAGGATCTTGCGTTCCTTATCCACACGTGCATAGAGAAGGTTGTTGCTGGATGAACACAGATATGTGTTATTCATAAATGTTATTAAAACTTATTTTAAACATTAATTTTGCAAGATATTTGCAAGAGTGATGATAAAGAGTTTGAGTTCTACCATTCCGGACAAAATTTCATTGGATTCATTGCCGCTACCACCACGGTCGTCAAGCTTTAATGCTTATAAATTTTCTTTTGAGAGAGAAAAAAATTTTATGGCTACATGAAATGGTTTTTGACTATAGGCGACAATCTAACCTTATAAGAGCAGCTGCGAAGAATAGAGAAATGGAGAGAAGGTTTGAAACTTGAGAACTCAATAGGATAAGATGTGCTTCAAGCTTGCTCTCTCACCACATATTTATTGGTGGAATGAAGTATGGCTTTAAAAATTTTAAAAAAAATATTGTTAATGTTAAATACATGAATTATAGAATATGACATGATAAAATATTATCATGAAATAAAAATATAGTAATCATATCTTCATAATTACAGAATATGCATTTATGGTTTCCAAATTTATGATTTGCCAACATAAAGAAATTTATTTTTAGGAGTCAGATATTGCGAATATAAAGAATTGTTTTAATGTTTGTCAATGATTGCATTTTCTTTATTTGAAAGTTATGATGATAAACACATAAAATTCTCGTGAAAGGAACTCATTGATCATTGTGTTTAATTGATATAAGATGCAATTTTATCCCAGACTGATGTTTAATAGATATAAGATCTAATTTTATCCCAGGCTGATGCAAAAAACTTACACTCAAGATTTGGCCGTGAAGAGCAGTTTGATTATTTTTTCATATCTTGGAAGTTGAGAACTCAAATGATAAGCTATGCCTCCTGAGGCTTGTTCTCTAGCCACTATTTAACTAGAAAATAGACGCATAACTTTAAAAGAAACAAATTATAGTAAAGATAATTATATTTATTGTAGAATATATCAGAGTACAATATTCCCATAAAATAAAATTGTATTAATCATATCTCCATAATTACAAAAGAAATGCATAAAGGGTCTCCATATATAAGATTTGCTTACATACAACCATTAATCAGTTTGATTTAGCAAGACTAATCCGAGAAATTGACCTTGCCAAGATGGCTAGTTTAATATAAACTTAACCAAAGTGAATTTTAGATATGTGTAGTGGTTGAGAGGCTTTTCTTTCTATCATCATGAGATTTAAATTGAGTAGTTTTATTGAAACTAATTTTATTTTATTTATTACTATATATTATAAATTTATTTAGAAAAATAATGTGAAAAGAGTTATGATGTGAAAATCGTAAAATAAGTTTATTTCATAAATGCAAATATCTTATATTTTGAATTTAGGATTTATATAAAAATGGCTATAAAAAACTTGAGAAAATTATGATCTAATAAAAGAATGTTAAAAGTGTTCTATCTCAATTCACATCTGACATTTATCAATTTGTTTTAGCAATATTAATAGTAATTAGATATGCATCATTCTTAAGAGATTTATTATAAATGAAAAATAAATTCCACAAAAATTCCTCATTATGAGACGTAACCAAATTGATATTTCAACAAGAACATAACGAAATTTATCAAATGAATCTTGAATTTTAATAGTGGATTTTAGTCAAATAACAAGACTCTATTTGGAAGAAATTTTTGCATCAACAGTTCATCTTGAAGCCATCAAATTACTAGCTTTAATATAATTTAAGGTCATTGAAATTTATCAAATGGTTGTGAAGAATGTTATTTTGCATAGCATTGTTGAGGAAGATGTTATCGTTCAAAAACCTCTTGGATTTAGAAATATATTTTAGATATAATAAAAATATAAAAGAGTACTTTTCATCTCAAGTAAATTGAAAAGTTTTTTTAACTAGAAAACTGATTCTATAAGAAGATTATTTTTATCATCTTTTTACAAAAAATAAAAGAAGCTAACATCTTTTTAGGTTCATAGGTAAAATATGTGAAAGAGGTCATGTTTGTTTGTCAAATTAAACATATTTGTGAACATATTAAAAAAATAATTCTGATTAAAGAACGTAGTAACTCCTAGTCCACCTAACTAGATATAAATATAAAGGAAAATTTTATTGATTATATGTTATGTAGAGGTATGGAAGGCACTTTATTGTATCTAGTTATAGGTAGGCTTAATATAACATTTGGTGCTTGCTTATGGGCCATTTTAAAAACTGAGTCACATCAAACACAACAATGCACATATTTAATATTTTTTAGGTATACCTACATGTGTTCAGTAACCTATGTAAATGTCTCATTTGATTTTGTTATATTTTGAATTTTTAATCTACTAGTTGTTAAACGGATAGAAAAAACACATCAATAACAAATTGATTTAATGGTATTTTATTCTATCTTGGTCTAATAAGTAGTGAAATTTAATTGCACCATTCACTATACATGTAAAATATGTTATAAGTTAGAGTTGTATTTTATAAGTCAAATGACTCAAGTTATAGTTATTAAATTTAGAAATTCTTTTCTTAAATTTTAAATGAAACTATAGTTCTTAAAGCCTTACATAAATCTTTAATGGTTCTCCTTTGGCAATACATAATTGTTATTAAGAATAAATTTAAGTCAATAGACTTTCCTAGTCAGTAGGAATAACCTCCAATCCAATAAATCTTAGACACTTTATAAAACTTTTTTTTCTATCAGAATAGAGTTTGGTCATTGTGAATATATCCTCAAATAGAAGCTCAACCATCATAGGTTACAAAATTGAGTGGCAAACTCCACAGGACTCGAGATTTTGACCAACCAGAATCAAATTCTGTTGATTTAGAGACGGAAAGGGACAAGAGCTGACAATGTAGAGCCCTTTATTAGATTTTGAGGTTCAGAAAGATAATATACCTATTTTAGGATTTATGTTTGTGTATAGAATGCGTCACAAAAAGAGTCCAATTTATTATCCTGAAAAAATCTTTTTATAATGTGTAATTATTTCGATAAAGATCATATTTATAAAAAAGATGTGATAATTATCATGGTCATTGAAATAAAACTTTTCTTACAAATAAATTTACAAAATGCATTTGTTATGGTAAATATTATTCATTACATACTCTATTAATTAAAATTGATATGAGTACATGATCAAAATATAAATTTATTAATTTAGTTTATTTTTCTAAAATTTTTAATCCTTTTTTCTAATAATATTTTCACATGTTTATCAAAATTTAATCTCACTTTCATAATAGTTGTTTCTTAAAATTGTGGACGATTGTATAATATGATTAGTTATTGATGGTATGCTCCAAACAATAATCTAATAAATTATATAGTTTTTGAAATTTAAATTACTATAGACTTGGTCATTAGATATTATTATATTGGTAATACTATTATATATATATATATATATATATATATATATATATATATTTCTATTACTTACTACTCCAAAATTCTTTCTCTCTAAAATGTGAATTCATTATATTGTTCAAATTTTTAAGCAAATGTTCAAGACATAGGATAATTTGTCTTATGGGACATTCAGATTTAAACATTTGAAGAATAGAAATCTTATGATTTTCTTTTTTAAGCAAAACTAAGTATTCTTTTAAAAAAATAAGTGAAGTACAAAGGTCAATGCCAACAAAAGAGAGGCTAAAAGAGTAAAGGACCAGTCCCTATAAAAGCAAAAGTTCGAAGAGAGCGGAACAAAAAAAGAAGTTTAAACCTAAAAAGGATTGGTCCCAATTATAATATTGATATTAAAATATAATGAAAGATATTATAAATATATATATGAACTACAAGATTGTTTAGAGTCCCAATGGCAATAATAATCTTCTTTAGATAAAACTTGAAATCTTGTATTTAAGTGTTGCACAATCTTTGAGCTTTGAAGATTCCGTTCAATGTTGAAATCTAGTACCATTCTAATCATATTAGTTCCTTAGATTGAATGGTTTTTCTTAGTTACCTATAATCTCAAAAAGAATAAAGGCATTAGAAGGTGAAAATAATTAGATTATCATCAGAAAATTAATGTGGATGAGTTGAACCATGCCATAGATTGACATAACTGATTAGAGTGAAGTTTATCATATAGTGAGCTCTTGATTTGCTCCTGAAACTTTACATCCTAGATTAATAATTCAACATATGAACACTATCACTTACAAATGATGAAAGTACCAAAGAAGTAGAAGAGATCTAATTTTTGATGTCAATACATCAAGTTCAGAAAATAACATTTTTAAACCTCTAAGGTGCAAAGAAATCTCATTAATTGTATTAATAGCATGTACAGTTTATGCTCAATTTCCAACAAAATAAAATATTTCAAGTGTAGTATCAAGTATAATTGATCATTCTACCTATAAAAGGGAGAATTTGATCTTTGGAAGGGCACTAGCTTTAAAGAAGAAAGGCATCTAAATCAACGGTTAGCTTCCAGCTTCATATACACATTCTTCTACAAATTAATAGATTCATCATACCAAGAGCATCACTACAACAATCGAAGTAACTGAAATCCATCTCAACATTGTTAAGCTCTTCACCCATCTAAACTATCAATTTAAAGAGAAACTCCTAAAAATTTTCATGGAATAGAAAAAAATCCAGAAATGAAGCCTCATAAAAATTAGTACAATATGTATAGAATAATTATGGCAATTTATGAGACTGACACAAAGAATAAAAAAAATAAAAGTTCATCAATATCTACATTTTCTAAAATTGGATAATTATCTTTATAGAGTAATAAACACAATTCACAAAAAGATGAGAAGCAATAGTACTAAAAACAACGAAAGCATTTCATGCATAGATTTAGGATAGGATTACAAGATAAGTTGGTAGCATCTTTAGCTTTCTTGAGTTTTAACTGTGAAGAATCTCTCTCCATGTCTCCACACATAATCTCTCTCTCTCACTCTCTCTCTCTCCCTCTCTCTCTCTCTATCTATCTATCTCTATCTTGAATAATTGGTTTCATAATTGGGGCATAAGTAGATGTTCACTGGTGGAAATGACCTTCAATTGCAAAATTGGAGGCCACAACCTGTCATGTATGGCATGAACTTAGCTCCCTACTCCGATTGTAGAAATGACTACCCAAGAATTAAGCTATCAAGAAGTTTTTGATGTGGAATATTGTGGAATCCATAAGGAATATGCTGGAGGCCTGTTTCTATGAAATTTATACTATCTTAAACATCTATGCTACATAGCAGTAATGTGTTTCCTACACTATTCACTCTCATGTTGTAAGGGTTAAATCTCAAACCACGAGGAGGATTTATGAACCTCCACAATAGTTTAGGCGCATGAAGAAAATAGGAAGATTTTTTCAAGGACTATCATGTCAGCCTAATAATATTGCTATTACACTTGCTCGCCAATGAGCCAAGTACTAGACAGTTTCAATAATTTATTAGGCATTAATGTTTATAGTACTTTCCATGTTTCATGTAAATCTGAAACTACATTATCACTAACAAAATTTAATTTTCACAAATGTTTAATATTAAGACTCTTGTACTATCTAATTTGACTTGCTTCTTTGAAGTTCAATTTCATCCTCATTTCCATAAGAAGGAGACCAAATTTGATGTAAATGTTCTACATGTTTATGTTTAATATTAGGTGGATAAGATTACTCACATGTATTTGATTTAAAATTTTATGAACATATTAAATAAACCAAACTTCATTGGCATAGGAATGAAACACCTATTTTATGTTTAATTATAGAACCAAACTCAACTCATATAGAGAGATATTTAAACATTTTTTAGCTCATGTAAACCCAGAAGAGCTCAACAAACCTAATCAAAATGGAAAATTAGAAATATTGAATAAACCAAACACATATAATATGTTTAACAAAAATTAATTTTTTAATAAAAAGATTAATAATCCAATTATTATGATTAATAAAAATAAGACTGAACTAGTTAATCAGAGTTAATTTTTTAGAAAACTTTAAGTTAAAAACATTCAATGCTATAAAACTAAATGAACCAGTTGTTCTTATTCAAAACAAGATCAAGATTTTGTTGAGGCCAACAATTAAATTGAAGTAATGCTTTTGAAAAAAAAATGTGTTGATTTTAAACTTAATGACAATTAAGTTATCAAAAATCTTCTAGGTTATAAAGGTTTTTAATTTATTTTAACCATATGTTATGAAAAATGAAGATATAAAATGTGCAATTATAAAATATATAGATTTCAAAAATCATGAATTTTAAAATTATATGTTGAAGCATTGATTTGATAAAAAGTTCCATCCATTCATATTAAATGTTTCATGTAAATTATATATCTTAAATTACTAAAATTATGAATTGACAACTTCTGAAAATAGATAAACATCTTAGCCTATTGATTGGAAGCTTAAGCATTCTTCTAAAAATCTCTTTTAATCATTTATTTTTAAAATTATTTATTTTGTACAATGTTGTATGTTGTTCTATATAAATTCTATTATTTGCTTTTTCATAGTTCTATATAGGTGTTTTATAGAAAACTTTTTCTTCTATTATTTTGCATTCAAGCATGTAAATTGATATACTCAATTAATGTATGGTGCTAGTTACTCCACTTTGTTTTTTTTTTTAAAAGGATTATTTGTACTAGGAAGAAGATATCATAAATTTAAGAGAACTAAAAAGAGCATTCTAAAGATAACATCTTCTTTTACTATGTTTAGTTTGTAGTTGAACTTTGTAATTTTGTTGTTAAAAATAATGGTTTTATTATATTATGTTTTTTATTTAGTTTACAGTATAAATTAAAATTGATTTTAAATTTTACAAACATATTCGAAACGAAAAAATTGTAGATTTTATTTTTACCCTTGGGACTTGTTTTGGTCTCTAAATTATTACTTTTTATTATTAATGACATGGATTGTGATCTTAAGTACATGTATCATGGTTGGAAAAGTAATCACCTAATAAATGTTTTTATTAGAAGACTGTAACCATTTCCTTAGTTTCATAAATGAAAAAGATATTCTTAAATGTAATTAACTCTTTTTTTGGCTTAAAAATGTGATAATAATATCATTCTCACATGTGACTATTATTATTCTTCATTACTAAAGTTTGGATGAAAGTTTTTTTTTTTAATATGATATGCTTATTGAAAGACAGCTATGATAAGTAGTATAGATTGAATATTACAAAAATTTTTGAGCATGAAACCAATATTAATATGATGAACGATTATTAAGGTCCATAAGGTGCAAATATGTCTAATTTACAAATGTGATGCAATAAATTTTAAGATTCTAAACAAAGATTATATTTTTATTGAGAAATATTTGAGCGGTGTAATAAAATATGATTAAGAGATAAAAAAGGTTAAATTACATGTCGTGAACCAAAATAAGCTTAAGCAAGAAGTTCTAGCACAAAGATTAAGAAAGTGATAAAAAAGAAGCTTAACAAAGGCTCATTTTAAAAGCCCAACGAGGAAGAAATAACTCGTCACTAAATATTTTTAATATTTAAATGTTAGATTTTAAATTTAAATTTTTATTTTAGGAAACACTTTTGATAGAAGAATAAAATAAATTAATAATGGTGCTTTCCTTCTTCCATCCTTAGTAGCCACTATATATTTAAATGATGATAATAGTCCAAACAAATTTTATAAATAGTGTTGACATATAATAAGGAATTTTCACATTACAACAATAACAGCATGCCTTTATCCCACTATGTGGGATTGGCTACATGAATCCTTCATCTCCATTTTGTCCTACTATGTGTCAAATTTTCACATTAAAATAATAAAATAATTGAAATTTTTGCTCTATTTTGGCTAATGCTTGATAGCATATTTTAATCAATTTTTGCAAAATTAGTTATCTCTAGCATCTTTCTTTGCACTTAGCCATGTTCCTACGCCTACTATTCATAATATAATTAAACAAAACTAAGCGTTGTAAACCTTGTCTAATTCTCCACAATTCAAAATACATTGGAAAAATATAAAGCAACATTAAAAAAGCTCTATATCATAACTTTATTTGCTAATCTTTCCCTTTATATCCATATTTATATATTTAGACTAATTTAAGCTATTCTCTAATGTACTAACATAAATTAGATTAAATTAGCCCGAATTATTCTAGCCTTGGCTCTAAATATCTTCACATCTTAAAATAATAATTCATATTCACTTTTAGCAATTAATTTTGTCATAAATTCTATTATCATCATCAAAATGTATATTAATGATAAAAAATTTGTGGCAATGAAAATGTAGTACTTTTGTGGAGTGGAAAGGAGCATTGTCTTACGATGGGCCTAATGGCTAAACCATTAAGAAGATGATTGATATCTATTTATTCATTCTTGATCATTTAAATTATAGAGATTAAAGATGATTCATTTGCATATATGTAATAAAAGATTTTGGTGATTCTTTTCTTTCGTTGGAGAAATGTAATTAGTTCTTTAAACTTACCTCTAATTTGATTTTCTTATTTTTTTTATCAACATAACCACACCTTGGCCACTTTCTTCTAATAATATGCCTTTTCTTGCAATCATCCTTGAATTTATTGTATTCATTGATTCTCTGATTTGGGATGCCATATTTGAATGGTTGATTATAATATTTTTTTTTATTTCATAAGAAAGTAGTAGTTCAAATTAGATTATATATTTTCTTAATATTAACTTTTATTTTTTTAGTATATTCATATTTCATATTTGATCTCTTATAATTATCATCAAATTAATTTTATGAGATAATATTATTAATGAAGTAGAATTATAATACAATATGATTATATATGGAGATTATATTTTCTTATGAATAAAACAAAGTGAAATAAAAATATATGATTGATATAAGAGAGTGAAATTATCATATCATAGTCAAGTAGTCCATATAAGAAAATTAAATAAAAGAAGTGAACAGAAGAGCACAAGTGTGAGTCCAATATGCCCATTTTAATAGCCCGTTTGATAAAAAACAAGAAAATATAGTTTAAATTTAATAATTTAAAATTTAGGTTTTAAATTTTAACTTTTATTTTAAATAACGATTATGGGCTATCATTTAATAACTTTTAGAAGATAAAATGAATTATTGAAGCTGCGCACCACTTTTCTCCATTAATGACGAGTCCATCATTCTTTTAGTTTTATCCTTTTTTATTTACAACAAACCAAGAGGTAATATAAACTTTATAACTAGTGCTAATATTTAATAAAAGAATTTAGCATTAGAATGATTAAAAATAGTAGAGAAGTATAATGTTTTGTTGATGCTAGGTGGCCTATTTGTACTATTATAAAATTTAATTGAAGAATTTGTTATTTTCAATTATTTGGCATACATTTTTAGATGATAGAGATAATGTCATCCAAAAATAGAGGGGCAACTGATATGAAACTAAAAATTTCACTCGTCGAAGCACGAATCTTGATGTCGAAAGCAATCTGATCCTAAGTCGAAACTAGCCCAGATCAAGTACTTAAAATATCATTGGAAATTTTGGGATATCAGTTGAATTCCTAAAAAGTTCTTAAATATGGAGTGTTTATTATCAAATCGAGCGTCTTGACGAGCGGATCTAACAAGCCCAAGATCCCTTGATTCCGACTTCATTTGAGTATTTAAATATTTAAAATATAATAGATGATCAAGGGAATCATTTTGAGCCGTCCCATGGAGTGGTTTGGATTTTGCACGTATTTACAGAAACTCCATTCCTTTAATACATAAATAGTCCATCATTCTTCACATGAGGGGAGCTTAAGCAAAAGAGAAGAGAGAGCTCTAAGGCTTGAAGATCCTCATAGCATAATTGTGCCACCACTCGATGGTCGCCGACCACCGATGTCGGTCATCGCCACCAACCACCGCCGGCCGCCACCATCGGCCACCACCGTCGGTCCTCGCTGCCATCAATCACTCCTACCGGTCATCATCGCCGATCACCGTCACCGGTCATTGCCACCGACCACCATCGCTGGTCTCCACCGCCGACCACCGCCGGCTGCCTCCGTCGGCCACCACCATCGATCCTCGTCATCATCAACCACTATCGCCGGTCATCACTGCCGACCATCATCGCCAGTCGCCGCCGCCGACCACCGTCACCAGTCGCCGCCGCCGACCACCATCACCGGTTGCCGCCGCCGACCATCGCCGGCCGCCGCTGTCGGCTACCACTATTGATCATCATCATTATCGACCACCGCCGTCGATCACCGCCGCCGACTACCACCGATCATCATTGCCGGCCATCCCCGCCGGTCATCACCACCGCCGACCATCGCCGTTGGCTGCCAACCGCCACTGTTCACCATCTCCACCAACAACTGTACTAACCACTTCGCATTTTATGGTAGATTTCCATTGTAAGGCTTTTTTCATATACAATTTTGTGATCCTATTATTAGGAAAACTTAAACTTTATACTCCGAAACAGATATATAGTGGAAGATTTTTATTGGGCTATGGTTTTCCACCTCTTCAGAAGTTTTTTCACATAAAAATCCTTGAGTTTATTATTCACTCTTCAAATACCTGTGTGTGTGCTGGATTTCATAGCAGGGCTAAGGCGTGAACTTTTATTTACCGCAACTGGTTTTTGAGCACGCAACAAAAATAATATTTTCCATGCCTCTTGGAACTACGTAGAAGTTATTAACTGTGGTCTGTCGGAATTTTATAATTAGTAAGCTATCAAATACAAAATATATTTGAGATTTTCTTTTCCACTCACCTTAGCTCCAATGAAATGCCCATCTTTTTCCCAAATTAAAGAAGCAAATCCATTGCCTTTTGTATCAAAATCACATCGTGATCACATGGTTAACTTAACTCTATATGCAAAAGACTACATAACATATGAATTTTTGTTTTATTAAAAATTTTAATACAAAATGTAAACAATATTTAATTAAAAAGAAATATTTTTGGTAAATTTTTGAACTCTTAAACTGAGTTTCAGCACATGACCTTATTTGAGTATAAATAAATAAGTTGTGCTTGTACAATTGATTTTGTTAGTGATTATGCAATGATAGTTATGAGAAAATTTGTCATTTTAAAGGTTGTATGCATCATTATAAGGTATTAATCATGTTTTACTGAATTAATATCTAATCTAAAAATATCTTAACAATTCTAAGACACATAGCATTGGATGTTGATCTTAAAAATATAATAATAATGATTATAGCTTAACTTGCACTGAATTCATTAGTTATAATTCCCCAATATTAATTGATGTGTAGAGCACTTTGACCTAATATATATTTTTATTTAGATCCTAACATAAATTTTTTTATTTCTATTATTTTTCTAAAGATATCTTCCATTCTAGTTTCTGAATGTTTTATCGTGCATTGGACCTGAATAATTAATCGTCTTGAAAGAAATATAAATCCATTCAGAAAATTAATTTTATTATCAGTTATTTCAATAGATACAAATATTGTTCTATTAAATGAACCTCAAATTAAAAAACTCCACCACATCTAAAAATCTTTAACAAATTCTGCGCACTCTTACGTAGTAATAATACTTGTAACTCTATCAAGCATAGCTTTACATGTAGAGGTAGAGGTAGAAGAAGAGTTATTTAAAGACAAGGAATGTGGCCTCTCCTTTGAACAATTTTAAAGGGTAATTATCATTATAGTTAACTGTATTTTATTTTAATTTTAATTTGGAAAATATAATATATAATATTGACATAATATTTTAAATTTAAATTTTACTTTTAGAAACATATAAATTATGCTATGTAAAATGATTGTTGGCTATGATGGCGGTAATGATCTCACTTCCTATTGGTTCGGTAGTAGCTCCTGTGATGTAACCCTTCTGCTAAAGTTTGGATGCTCATACTTGCATCCCCATCAGGATGATTGAGCTGAGCCTTCTCTATCACACTATCATTTTCACTCTATGGAGTTTTCCTCACTTGTTGGCTGCATTACCTTATGCTATATCTTTTCTTTGCTCTCTCC
>CM038223.1:12754811-13094284 GCA_021442155.1 Cymbidium sinense | reverse complement strand
GAGGCTTTTTTGCCTACTAAGAATTTTAATGTATTTGTATCTTCAGAGGCTTTGGTCTATTGAGATTTTTGATGTATATGCACCTTCTAAGGCCTTTGCCTTCTGAGATTTTTGATGAATATGTACATTTTGAGACATTTGTCTTCTGAGCTTTTTTGATGTACTTATACCTTATGAGGCTTTTTTCCTTCAGAGGTGTTTCATGTACCTGTACCATCTGAGACTTTTTTCTACAGAAGTTTTTGATGTACTTGTACCTTTTGAGGCTTTTTCCTACTAAGGTTTTTGATGTATTTATACTTTCTATGGATTTTGCCTTCTGAGATTTATGATGTACTGGTACTTTCTAAGGCTTTTACCATCTGAGATTTTTGATGTATCTATATCTTATAAGACTTTTACATTCTGATATTTTTGATGAGTGGAGACCTTGTCAGCCATTTGCTCTCTTAGAGTCTTTCTAGTGATGACCTTGTTCACTACTAGCTTCCTATTGAGTCTTCCTCAGGGGCATGCCTTATAGAGGAGAAATCCATAAAAGGATTTTTTGACATATCCGATGTTGTTTGTCAGAGTGTTGCTCGGTGACATTTAACCTGTGTGGAAGAAGTCAATAGTTTTAACTCTCATCTGAGGTTGTTTTGTCAAAGTATGATGTTAACCTGTGTGAAAGAGGTTAAATATTTTGATTCTTCTAAGATTATTTGTGAGAGTATTACTATGTCGCAACATGTGTGTGGAGTAGGTACAAATGATTTATCTAAGGTTATTTGTTAGTGTTAATTTCGCATTAACCTATGTTGAGTAGATACAAAGTTATGACATCCTAAGTTATTTGTTAGAGTGTTACGGTGATATTTAACTGTATGAAAGAAGTCAATATTTTTAAATCTCCATGAGTATGATTGAAGAATCATAGTTTGCAAAGTTATTTTTTTCAATATTGAAATTACTCCAAATCATTGACTTCTTGAACCGATAATCGCTAGATATCCGAATATTAATTTAGATGATCTTTGAGATCAAGGGTTTCCCCAAACTAGAGTTGAAGGATCAAGTTTGATGGATCTTCATTCTTAGATGCGCTACTCAAAAGTATGCTCCACGGGTAGTTCGATCTTGTTGGAAAACTTGGTCGTCTGACATGATAAAGTAATGAGAATCTCTTCTCAGTAAACTAGGTGTAAGACTGATGAGAATAAAACTTCACATCTTAGCTTTGAGAAATCCAAAGATGCACGATAGTTAAAAATGAATAAGAAACTAATTTTACATTGAAAACCCGTGAAGAGGGAGATAAAATCTGAGCTAGCAAGTAAAATGCTCCACTAGTACAAAGTTCAAGTCTTCCCAATAGCAGGATTATAAGATCAGTGAGAAATCCGATAATCGAATTTAGAATTATGTTACAAATGCACACTAGTTGAGTCAGAACATTGTTGGTGATAGTGGGATGGCAATAAAGCGTGATCTAATAGTGGTGATGACAAACTTCAAACTTCTAGTTCTCTATCAACTTTCTCCCAAGTTTGCCTCTAGCTCATTCCTCCTTTCAAGATAGGAATGGGGTTCTATTTATAGGATTCTGAAAGGGGTATTTGGGTCATTGTAGCTAAAATTCAAAACACTCCATCAGACGATTCATATTGATTCATTTGATCATAGATAGTTTTTTGGTGATTTGACCATTCAAATGGCCTTCGATCTAAGTGATCTTAGGCTTGTTGGATTCATCTCATCTATACTGATTCAAATATACCCATGCAATGGAAGTCATTTGACCATTTAATTAGTGTCTGTTTCATATGTAACTTTGAGCTTGATTTGAGCTCATTTTCGATTTGACCCGACATCAGTATTATTGGACTCATCTCGAAGTCATTTAATTTGATTAAATATATGCTTTAACTTGAATTCTATGCTTGATTGATAAAATTTTAGAGGATATTACCTATGTAAAAGAATATTATACAAACAAAAGAGCTTAGCCATTCAATATAAACCTTTTGGTTTAGAACTTTAGATAAGTAATTTGTAATCTCTTAATACAATTGGATATGGGTGAGTGGAAAGATTGCATATCAGAGTTCAAAATTTTAAAGATTAGATTTCCATGTCTTATTAATGAAACTTACATATTTGTAGCTCTAAATTTATGAAACCAATTCAAAGCCTTACTATATTCTAGTTTGTTCCATTAAATCTCCTTCCAATGTTGTGATGTTCTGATTTATATTTATGATATCAAACTAAAAGGTTCTCTAAAACTTGGTGGTCCATGATGTTGACAAAAGTATACTATAAGAAGATAGAAGAATTTTTTTTAGATTAAAATATTTTCTTGAACCTATCTTTTTTTTTTGGGCGCGAAAGGAGGGTAGTGTAGAGTTATTTTTCCGACCAAATAACTTGCTCTTATGTTTGGATTGAAAAGTAATAAATGCTATGCAATTAAAAATTATTTTTATCATCATCATGATTGTTATTATTTCTATTATAATAATAATAATAATAATAATAATAATAATTATTATTATTATTATTATTATTATTATTATTATTACTATTAATCATTATTATTTGCACATGAGAGTAAACAACTTCAATCACTATAAATGGTATCTATTTTAATAGCTAAATCTAACCAATCAACCAATTTTTGAACTTAATTAATTCTAATAAATTTCCTTGTAGAATATCACATGATATAACAAAGTATATGAATAAACTTGGAAACTACAAGTATAGATGACTACTAATCATTCTATTAATTTGGTAAAGCACCTATATAGAAGAGGTCCTCATAGGCATTACTTTTATTTTTATTAATTTTTTTATTTTTTATTTTTAGTTTTCAAACTCACATGTAAATTGATACAATTAGTAAAGACTATGTAATCTTAAACCTAAAAATAATAATAATCTTTGGAGTCCCAATTATATATTGATATTAAAATATAATGAAAGATATTTTAAACATATATATGAACTACAAGATTGTTTAGAGTCCCAATGGCAATAATAATCTTCTTCGATAAAACAAATCTTGTATTTAACTAATAATCTTTCAGTTTTGAAGATTCCCTTCAATGTTGAAATCTAGTAGCATTCTAATCATATTAGTTCCTTAGATTGAATGGTTTTTCTTAATTACCTATAATCTCAAAAAGAATAAAGGCATTAGAAGGTGAAAATAATCAGATTATCATTAGAAAATTCATGTGGATGAGTTGAGCCATGTCATAGATTGACATAACTGATTAGAGTGAAGTTTATCACATGGTGATCTCTTGATTTGCTCCTAAAACTTTACATTCTAGATTAATAATCCAACATATGAACTCTATTAGTTAAAAATGATGATAATACCAAAGAAGTTGAAGAGATCTAATTTTTTAATGTCAATACATCAAGTTCAAAAAACAACATATTTAAACCTCTAAGGTGCAAAAAAATCTCATTAATTGTATTAATAGCATGTATAGTTCATGCTCAGTTTCCAACAAAGTAAAATATTTCAAGTGTAGTATCAAGTATAATTGATCATTCTACCTATAAAAGGGAGAATTTGATCTTTGGAAGGTCACTAGCTTTAAAGAAGAAGGGCATCTAAATCAATAGTTAACATCTAGCTTCATATATACATTCTCAAACAAATTAATTGATTCCATAACTTTCAAACTCAAAACCAAGAGCATCACTACAACAATCCAAGTAACTGAAATCCATCTCAACATTGTTAAGCTCTTCACCCATCTAAAATATCAAATTAAAATAGAAACTCATAAAAATATTCATGGAATAGAAAAAATTAAATGAAGCCTCATAAAAATTATTACAATATGTATAGAATTATGGCAATTTATCAGACAGACACAAAGAATAAAAAATAAAGATCATTGATATCTACATTTTCTAAATTTGGATAATTATCTTTCAAAGAGGTTTAGGCTAACATTGGACTTACATAGGATGCCTCAACTTTTGCAAATATCATAACCACTTTTATATAATATAACTTCCCCACCCCATCCATTACAACATAATATATCCATGATTATTTGCCAAATGTTTCACTGACACATTTTTCTAGACTTGATTTAAAAAGTAATTAACACAATTCGTAAAATGATGAGAAGTGATAGTACCAACAACAACGAAAGCATTTCAAGCATAGATTTAGGATCAACTAGAAATAAGGATTACAAGATAACTTGGTAGCATCTTTAGCTTTCTTGAGTTTTAACTGTGAAGAATCTCTCTCCATGTCTCCACACATAATCTCTCTCTCTCTCTCTATCTTGAATAATTGGTTTCATAATTAAGGAATAAGCAGAAGATCACTGGTGGAAATGACCTTCAATTGCAAAATTGGAGGCCACAACTATCATGCAGTGGCCATGAACTTAGCTCTACGATTGTAGAAATGACTACCCCAGAATAAATCTATCAAGAAGTTTTTGATGTGGAATATTGATGAACCCATAAGAATATGTAGGAGGCTGTTTGTGAAATTTATACTATCTCAAACATCTATGCTACATAGTAGTAATGTGTTTCCTACACTATTCACTCATGTTGTAAGGGTTAAATCTTGAACCACAAGGAGATTCATGAACCTCCACAATAGTTTAGGCACATGAAGGAAATTGGAAGATTTTGTCAAGGACTACCATGTCAACCTAATAATATTACTATTACACTTGCTCGCCAATGAGCCAAGTTCTAGACAATTTCAATAATTTATTAGGCATTAATGTTTATAGTACTTTCCATGTTTCATGTAAATCTGAAACTACATTTTCACTAACAAAATTTAATTTTCAAAAATGTTGAATATTAAGACTCTTGTAGTATCTAATTTTACTTTCTTCTTTGAAGTTCCATTTCATCCTCATTTCCATAAGAAGGAGACCAAATTTGATGTAAACGTTCTACATGTTTATGTTTAATATTAGGTGGATAAGATTACTCACATGTATTTGATTTAAAATTTTATGAACATATTAAATAAGCCAAACTTCATTGGCATAGGAATGAAACACCTATTTTATGTTTATTTTAAATATAGAACCAAACTCAACTCATATAGAGAGATATTTAAACATTTTTAGCTCATGTAAATTTAAGAGCTCAACAAACCTAATCTAATGGAAAATTAGAAATATTGAATAAACCAAACACATATAATATGTTTAACAAAATTAATTTTAATAAAAAAGATTAATGACCCAATTGTTATGATTAATAAAAAAAATAAGATTGAACTAGTTAATGGGAGTAAATTATTTAGAAAATTTTGTGTTAAAACCATTCAATGCTATAAAACTAAATTGTTGTTCTTATTCAAAATAAGATCAAGATTTTGTTGAGGCCAACAATCAAATTGAAAGTAATGCTTTTGAAAAAATTGTGTTGATTTTAAACTTAATGACCATTAAGTTATCAAAAATCTTCTAGGTTATAAAGGTTTTTAATTTATTTTAACTATATGTTATGAAAAATGAAGATATAAAAGGTGCAATTATAAAAATATATAGATTTTAAAAATCATTAATTTTAAAATTATATGTTGAAGCATTGATTTGATAAAAAAGTTTCCATCCATTCATGTTAAATGTTTAATGTAAATTATATATCTTAAATTACTAAAATTATTAATTGACAACTTATGAAAATAGATAAACATCTAGCCTATTGATTGGCTTAAGCATTCTTCTAAAAATCTCTTTAATCATTTATTTTTAAAATTATTTGTTTTGTACAATGTTGTATGTTGTTCTATATAATTCTATTATTTGCTTTTTCATAGTTCTATATAGGTGTTTATAGAAAACTTTTTCTTCCTTAATTTTGCATTCAAGCATGTAAATTGATATACTCAATTAATGTATGGTGTTTTTTTTTTTATTTTAAAAGGATTATTTGTACTAGGAAGAAGATATCATAAATTTAAGAGAACTAAAAAGAGCATTCTAAAGATAACATCTTCTTTTACTATGTTTAGTTTGTTAGTTGAATTTTGAAATTTTGTTGTTAAAAATAATGGTTTTATTATATTATGTTTTTAATTAGTTTAAAATATAAATTAAAATTTATTTTAAATTTTTCAAACATTTTAGAAACTAAAAAATTGTAGATTTTATTTTTTCCCTTGGGACTTATTATGATCTCTAAATTATTATTTTTTTATTAATGACATGGATTGTGATCTTAAAGTACATGTATCATGGTTGAAAAGTAATCACCTAATAAATGTTTTATTAGAAGATTTTAACATTTTAGTTTCATAAAAAAAAGATATTCTCAAATGAAATTAACTCAATTTTTTTGGCTCAAAAATGTGATAATAACATAATTTTCACATGTGACTATTATTATTCTTCATTATAAAGTTTGGATGAAAGGTTTTTTTTTAATATGATATGCTTATTGAAAGACATGTATGATAAGTAGTATAGATTGAATCTTACAAAAATTCTTTGAGCATGAAACCACTATTAATATGATGAACCATAATTAAGGTCCATAAGGTAAATATGTCTAATTTACAAATGTGATGCAATAAATTTTAAGATTTTAAACAAAGATTATATTTTATTGAGAAAGAATGTGTAATAAAATATGATTAAGAGATAAAAGGTTAAATTACATGTCGTGAACCAAAATAAGCTTGAGCTAGAAGTTCTAGCACAAAGATTAAATTGTTTTTGCATGATTTGGAATATAAAAAAGGAAATGTAATTCGATGGACTTTATAATATTGTTGAGATTTTACAAATTCATGACTTTGAATTTTTTGTTTGACAAAATGTAATGTAAATAATAAGGTTGACGTCTGGGTGCCTTTCATGTGGTAATGTACGAATATGAAATATGCCAAAAAGCACCGCAAGATCTGGCAAATGGCTAGGATAGGCATTATCAGCGAGAAATAAGATTTCCGCCGATGCGTGGCCACCAATCACCAGATCACTTTACATTGGTGTATTTGAACCATGGTGAATTTCAAATACACCAAGACTTTTGGTGTATTTAAAATAAGAATTTTACTTTACTTGGAACCAAGCGCTTGAAATATTCAAACATATTTAATGCAAAATTCCAAATGACGTACCAAACAAACAAGAAAGAGATAAAAAGAATTTATTAAAGGCTCATTTTAAAAGCCCAATGAGGAAGAGATAACTAGTTACTAAATATTTTTTAATATTTAAATGTTTGATTTTAAATTTAAATTTTTATTTTAAGAAACACTTATGATAGAACAAAAAAATAAATTAATAATGGTGCTTTCCATCTTCCATTCTTAGTAGCCATTATATATTTAAATAATGATAATGAAGAGTCCAAACAAATTTTATAAATAGTGTTGAAATATATTAAAGAATTTTCACATTACAACAACAACAACATGCCTTTATCCCACTATGTGGGATTGGCTACATGAATCCTTCTTCTCCATTTTGTTTAATTATGTGTCAAATTTTCACATTAAAATAATAAAATAATTGAAATTTTTGCTCTATTTTAATGCTTGATAGCATATTTTAATCAATTTTAAAATTAGGTATCTCTAGCATCTTTCTTTGCATTAGCATTGATCCTTGGCCTACTATTCATAATATAATTAAATAAAAACTAGACCTTGTAAACCTAGTCTAATTCTCCACCATTCAAAAGACATTGGAAAATATAAAGAAACATTAAAAAACCTCTATATCATAACTTTATTTGCTAATCTTTCCTTATATTCATATTTATATTTTAGACTAATTTAAGCTATTCTTAATGTAAACATAAATTAGATTAAATTTGCTTATAATTATCCTTGGCTCCAACTATCTTCACATCTTAAAATAATAATTCGTAATCACTTTTAGCAATTAATTTTTTTCATATTATCATCATCAAAATTGATATCAATGATAAAAAAAATTATGGCAATGAAAATGTAGTACTTTGTGGAGTGGAAAGGAGCATTGTCTTACGATGGGCCTAATTGCTAAACCATTGAGAAGATGATTGATATCTATTTATTCATTCTTGATCATTTAAATTAAAGAGATTAAAGATGATTCATTTGCATATATGTAATAAAGACTTTGGTGATTCTTTTCTTTCATTGGAGAAATGTAATTAGTTCTTTAAACTTACCTCTAATTTGATTTTCTTATTTTTTATTAACATAACCATTGGCCACATTCTTCTAATAATATGCCTTTACTTGCAATCATCCTTGAATTTATTGTATTCATTGATTCTGTGATTTGGGATACCATATTTGAATGGTTGATTATACTAAATTTTTTTGATTTCATAAGAAAGTAGTAGTTCAAATTAGATTAAATATTTGCTTAATATTAACTTTTATTTTTAGTATATGCATATTTCATTGATCTCTTATATCATCAAATTAATTTTATTAGATAATATTCTTAATGAAGTAGAATTATAATACAATATGATTATATATGGAGATTTTTTTTTATGAATAAAACTAAGGGAAATAAAAATATATGATTGATATAAAGAGTGAAATTATCATATCATAGTCAAGTAGTCCATATAAGAAAATTAAATAAAAGAAGCGAACAGAAGAGCACAAGTGTGAGTCCAATATGCCCATTTTAATAGCCCATTTGATAAAAAAAAAATATAGTTTAAATTTAATAATTTAAAATTTAGGTTTTAAATTATAACTTTTATTTTAAATAACGATTATGGGCTATCATTTAATAACTTTTAGAAGATAAAATGAATTATTGAAGTAATTTTTTTCCATTAATGACGAAGTCCATCATTTTTTAGTTTTATCCTGTTTTATTTACAATAAACTAAGAGGTAATATAAACTTTAAAATTATTGCTAATATTTAAAAAAAAAATTTAGCATTAGAATGATTAAAAATAGTAGAGAAGTATAATATTTTAATACTATGGCCTATTTGTACTCTTATAAAATTTCATTGAAGAATTTATTATTTTTAATTATTTGGCAAACATTTTTAGATGATAGAGATAATATCATCTAAAAATAGGGGGCAACTGATATAGCATTGAAAATTTCACTCCAACTACCTAATGATTCAAAGACATCCTAAGTCAAAATAAAGATCAAGCACTTAAAATATCATTGGAAACTTTGGGATATCTTAAATCCTAAAAGTTCTTAAATATAGTGTTTATAATCAAATGGAGTTGATAGTGATCTAACATGCCCAAGATCCTTGATTCTGACTTCATTTGAGCATTTAAATATTTAAAATACAATAGATGATCAAGGGGATCATTTAGAGCCATCCATATTTCAAAAACACCATTCATCTAATATATAAATAGCCCCTCATTCTTCACATGAGAAAGCATTAGCAAAAGATAAGAGAGAGAAGTAAGATCCTCCAAGCATAATGTTACCACTGATGAAGCCGACCAATCATCTCATCGACACCAAATAGATGCCGATTCGCCAACGCCAACCACCACCACCGATCATCATAGATCATTGACCATGTTTACCTTCTAATTCATCGGTCTCCGCAAAGAATTATTTGATATTTGGCGCTTAATGTGTTATTTCCATTCATTTAATAATCTCAACATATAAGTGGTCTTGGATTTGTGTCCAAATGTGTAGAGGTTTTGCTTCCAACTAATGATGTGCACATGGTGATAAAATTTTTAAGGAAAATATTTTCACCAAACCTAGAACATCTAAGGTGGTCATTGGTGATAAGGGTGTGTATTTATGTAAGTAGTTGATTATAAAAAGATATGGCATTAAGCACAAAATTATAATAAGATATATATTATTATCAATGAAAGTTATAATATTCAATCATGAGATAGTGAATTTTAAATAATTGATTGAAAGTAAAAAAGGAGCACAAGCTAGTTGACTCTCTATGCCTATCACATCTTATAAAAAACTTATAGGAATGTAACATTATTATTCAGTTTTAAGGAAAACCATTTATAATAATCTATCTATTTCTATAATTGAGTTTGAGAGAAGGGTTATTGTCAATTCTGCCCAGCTTGGTTGGAGTGAGGCGATGAGTTGACTCGAGTATTGGAACCGAGCATAAATTGGAAGGAATAACTTAGATGCTTTCTGAGTTGTTGGATGCAGCGTGTTTTGTAATTAGCCGTTGGATCTGAGCCCTCAGATCGAGTTTCTCTTGAGCTGTGAATTGAGCCATTAGATCTGTGACTTCTTTCTCCACCTTTGGATCTGTGTTTCGATGGAGCCTTTGTCTTAAAACTTACCTCCGTCTGATTTGTTAGTGGATTATAGGTGTTCTCCTCTGGTCGGCTTGATCTGTCTTTTTTGCAGGTGATCATTGGATGAGTTTGAGTGGAATCCAAATGGCCGGCGGTTGAAGATCGGATCGAGAGGGTTTAGGAGAAATCTAATTCACCTTACCTTTTCATTTAAATATTCGAGCCATCGATACGCCTGTGAGAGGAAATTGGTCGCTGGGATCAGGAGAAACCAGTTTCTTCTGAAGAATGGTGGTTTTTCGGTGAGGAAAACCAAGAAGAACATGAGCAGAAGAAGAGAAGAAGAAGGAGATCAAGATAAGTTTCTTTCTTTAAAATCTTGATTACCCTCTGCTTTTTTGATCTCTATTTATACATCTTCTTGAAGTTCCTATGCCTAGATCTTACTTTTACTAAGTGGATCCATGGTTCTTTAACCTGCTATGGTTGTTATTTGTTAATCCGATGTGGCACCGCTTTCTTGAGGTCTTGATTCTTGATTGCCTCTGTTGTAGTTGTTTATCAAGCCCAGCTTTTGTCGACTTATCTTTGAATAGTCTTCCTGAGGGAAGTTTCTGTAATGCCTTACTATGCAGGGCTTGTTTGGGAGAATTTATCTCTGGTTGCTGTTATTACTGTGCACTTAAGGGTTCTGTAATGGCTTTTATTTTGTTATCTCCCTGTAACTTCCTTCGCTTTTTCTCTGTAATCATCGAAAGTCTGTAATGATTTTCTGTATTATTTTGCTGTATTTTGTATTCCTTACTGTTTGAGTCTGTTCTTATTGTTAATTTGGCCATGGATGATTTGGATTCATATCAATTTACTTATTTAGCTAGAGCTTAAAATATTTTGGGCCATTAAAATGCTGGGTTTCAACATGCAAACTATAAAAGAGAGACAGATGAATGAGTTTAGAAGTGTCATATAAGAGAATTTATAGTTATTTTACAAAAGAGTCTTAAAAGATCTAATTTGGTTTTTTATTTTTTATTTTATTAGGTGATCTAATTTTGTTGATCTAGTTAGGTTGATAATATTAAACTAAGAATTCATTTTTAAAAAACCTAATGATTTTTAAAATCATATATTATCTATCCTTTGAGTTCATTTTACATACTAATTATTTTGACTTTATGTAAAAGGAATAAGGGAATAAAAATTTACATATATTAAAATGTTAATATGTTATGAATAATATCTTGCCGCCCACACACTAGAAAGTTCTCTATTTATAATCTTTTTTTTTTAGTTTTATCGATTTCATGTATTGAATAGAAATTAATGTGGGGGCAACTTTGACATTTTTATGCTTGTTTATCGAGATGATTTTAACTACTGGTATATTCTAACTATGACTTCTATTGTGCTATAATTTCATGACTAGTAAATGGAGTGATGTTGATTATGATGTCTACTAAAATGTTAGCATTGAAGTACTTACCTAAATTTTGTGCGATGTATTTTAGTCTTTATTTTTGGGTAGTTTTGAGATAGAGTGGAGGGGAAAATTTATGTACTCTGTCTATCATGTTTTGTATCTACACTTTTTTTTTTGATGAAAAGAGTTTCTTCTTATGATGTTTTATGGCATAACATCAAGGACTACTTGAAAATAATTTCGTTATATTTTTTAGGATTTAGGCGGGTCAAAGGGGCGGGGGTGATGTTAACATTTTTTTATGCTAGTTTGATATTATGATTTTTACCACTTGTCTATTTTAACTATGACTTCTATCGTTCTATAGTTTCTTGACTAGCAAATCAAGTTATGTTGATTGTCTTGTCTACTAAAGAAAAAGAAACAAAGAAAGTTTGTCCATGATGTTAGCTTTGTAATACATACCTAACTTCTGTGTAATATATTTTAGTCTTTTTTTTAGCTTTGAGATAGTGTGGAGTAGAAATTTATATACTTTTTTATCATGTTTTGTATCAACACCTTTTATTATGGAAAGGGTTCCATGTTATGATGTTTTATGCCATAACATGAATGGAGTACTTGCAAATGATTATTGTTATATTAATTTCTATCACTAAATGTTGATACATTTTTTAATATAATTTGTATTAAAGTTTGACTTGACTAAATGACATCAAAATAGTTAGGTATAATTAATTTACTTTTAATGTATATGCAAGAATGATTACCATCACTATTTGGTGCTAAAAAATATAATCTTTGCACGATTTTCCTTCCTTCATTTATGCATGCATTCAGGTGTATTCAAGAAAAATAAGTATATAGTCTAGACATCCAGGGAATACGAGGCTTTAGCTAGCCCCAAAGAGGTTATTTGACTACCTCACTTCCCTGATTTAACAATGGCACATACTTGTTTATGTTTTTATACATGTGTATGTATATGAGATTAATGAATGAAAATCCTCTTTTATATCAAAATTGCATGCATTCATAATTGACTAAGTGGTTGAATTAATTAGCCATATGATGTGGATCTTACTTCCTATGTTCATGTATACAAACTCACATATGTTTGAATACAATGGGTATATAGTTTAGACATCCCGGGAATATGAGGCTTTAGCTAGCCCCAAGGAGGTCATTTTATTACCTCACTTCCCTTGTTTAACAATGGCACGCACCTATTCAATTTCATTCTTATGTCTTTTTGTATAAGAATCTGGATAAAGCTTTAAATTAATATGTTTAAATAATTCGATCAAATAAAAATTTAAATTCTATGCATTCACATACATTCATCATTTAAGTATGTTAAAATATGTTGCATGTATAGATACACATAGGATTAAATCATATGCATGTTACATCTGATGGAGAGGAATGGTTTGATATATGTCATGTGGTAGTAGTTCAATTAAATTAATCTTAAGAAGCCTTTCATCTTAAATAAGATTATTTAAAGTGAAACTAAACTTCAAAATAATTAAATCATTTAATAAGCCATTCACTAAAGAGAACTAAATCAAATTAATATGCTTTAGAAATGGCTTAAGGTAGGGATGAAAGAGAGTAATCGTCTTCCTTCTCTTTATAACACTTAGTTGCTAAGTGTAAAATCATATGAAATAAAAGGAAGCTCAAATTAAAACTCACAAATCCATTAAATAACTTCAAGTGAAATCAACCCTTTATGTTAAATTGAACCCTTCTAAACTTAGAAAAATACAACTCTAATGCCTAGTTAAGGCAAACCACACAAGACCTTAACACACACATTAAAATTAAGTCACTACTTGTAGCTCTATGTTAGGGTGGTGTATGATGTAATGTTTTAGACTGGGTATGCTTCATAGATTGGATGTTAGGCCTCTCTTAGCTTAATCATATTTTCTATAGGGGATTGTGCTTATGGGGGTGCTTAATATTAAATATGAATGCTCTCTTTGTAGGTTGCTTAAATCTCTAAGCATAATCCAAGTTAGGATAGGTGGGTTTGGTTACCCATGTGTAAGGTGCTAACTCCAAATTATATATATAACTGCTTAGTATTGTATGTATGTTTAGCTAACCTCTATTTTTGTAGGTGTAGTTAGATTGACTTTTTCTATTTTTAATGTAATGTTGCATTAGATTAGGATGGGTGCTCTATGGGATTAGGATGAGCAATGGTCTAAAGGCATTATCGTGGGGTGCCCTATGATGCCTTTGGAGCAAGCATATCCAAATCAAGAAAAGGAAGAAAGAAGATATGCAGAAATGGAGAAATGAAGACCTCCCATAGCATCTATTTATTATAAATTATAATTATTCTTTCATATACAGAGGTGTATAAGGGTAGAGCTTGACTACCCATCTTTTCTTTTTGGGTTGTACAGTGGAGCTTGACCGCACCGGCCTCTTATTCTTTTATGCCAATTTTATAAAATTATTTGGCTTTATCTTTATCTTGCGCATTAGAAATGACATGCTTTTCATAGTTTCTTATGATTGATGCTTTAATGTGTGGCCTAGACACGATTAGGCTCTTAAGATAAAATAAATTTTATACCCCAATTAATCACTCATAACTAATTTTTAAATAATTCACAACCTTACCATAAAGCTTTGGCCTTAAATAAGATAATTAAAAGATTTATCAACCCCTTAGATGTATGTTGTATGTCTCACATCATGCATATCATATTCCTTCTTCTTGAATATGGGGGATCTCCATCCTTGCACGATAAGGGAATGCTTGACCTGTGAGGGGATCCCTTGTGATGAAAAACACTCCTTCTTGCTGATTTAGCCAATAACTTTAATTCATCATGCATGTAGACATAAAAAATCCTAAGGCCATTGTCTAAATGAAGTGTCAAAAATTAAATAAAATCTGAAAATATTTTTCATTAGATTAAGTCATTACTCATACCACTCATGCTCTAGTCCCTTAGAGAGTGAGTTTAAGGACTTTAGTCTCTTTCTAAATTAATAATATTCAAACTATATTGTAATTTTATAGGACCAGACTACATGATCTTAAAATAGTAGGAGGAGTTAGCTGGTGACCACTCCAAGTAGCCCGTAAGTCACAGCCTTATCCTCTCTTTTGGAAATAAACCATTGTGTCCAGCTATCGCTTAGATTTAGGTCGTGCTTTAACTCTTACTAGAGCTCCATAGATTTAGGATCTGAGGTAGCTATTTTCATCTAGCTACAAGCATAAATCCTCACCTCTTAGGCATTTACATGTCCTTGTGTTGGTGGATTATAAGCCCTAGCAATCTAATAAGATTCAACTCAAATAAATAAATCTCTTAACTTTGAAATATATAAAGCTGAATCATATGATAGATTGGAATGCTCACTGGGCTTCCTAGTATCATGAGCATTTCCTACTTCATCCCTTTGAATTCCAAAATTAATTCTTCTCCTTGAACTTTCCTAAGTGATTTTCTACACATAACCAATCCCTTAATAGTCTAACCATGAAATCTTTTGAGATGATAATTGTCTACTTTAATTGAGAGTATTATTAAGGAATTTTATTTTTTAGGATGTAATTAACTATCTTCCATAGGAAACTTTAGAACTCAGTTTAATATAAACCCTATTTTTTCATCCATGTAAAGCAGGGGAAAAATCTCAGGTATATTCGAAGTCTCATCATGCCTTAAGAGTTCTTATTAGGTGATTAGGACCATTGAAGGGTGATGCCTCTATCTTTTGAGATAGTACATCCTCAATGTCATACCCGATTACTTCAATAAGTACCCCCTACCATCTGCGTGGAGTCCCCCACCCCCCATATACTTCCAAAAATGAACACCACAAGTATCTTTATAAAGTGATAAGAAAATCTATGAACTAAATAGGTACAACAGTATTACCTTGGACCAAGTTTAGATGAAGGTTAACACCTCCAATAGGGTTCAAGAAAAGGTCATGGTTTATTTAAAATATTCTATTAATATTCATTTTAAACCTCATCCAGTCAACACTCAATATAACTGCATAAAATGTTTTATGTGGCCGTGTAACTAACTATGCTACTTAATGAGCTACTTTCTTAGATTATCTTTATCATACTTTCCAAATTTAATGTAACCAACTATATAATGCCTAAGGTCAATCCAAACTAATAAATAAGAGAAGACCCCAACAAGTTCAATGTTTTTTTCCTCAATATAGATTTAGAAGCTTTTATTCTTTGTATTCTCTATTTCCTCTATTTCATTCTCTCTATGTTTTCCTTCACTCCCCTCGTACTTCCTTGCTAGGTGGCTTGAGACCACAAATGATTATGGACCAAGGCTTTGGACAATTATGCCTACATGTATGTTGAAGTTTAGTTATGGGCTCAATCAACTATAAGAGGTATTCTCCACTACAAGGGACCACAATCAAAGGCCAAGCTTGTCCCTTATCATGCAAGAGTGGAGATCCTCTATATTTAAAAATGGAACAATATGTCATGCATGTTCTTATAACATACAAACAGTCAACTAAGAAGTTTCTAAATCTTTTATTATCTTTTTTATATACCTATGCTTCAGAGTGAGGTTATGAGTTGTATTAAAATTTAGTTATGAGTTATTTAGTGAGGATAGAAAATTTAATTTTATCCTAAAGAGCCTATCACATCTAGGCCACACATCAAACATACACACATTAATAAACCTATGAAAAGCATGTTATTTCTATTGCATAATCTAAACATAATGATAAAACATTTAGATTTTTTGTAAGAGAATAAAAGGCAGGTGTGGTGGGGTATCGCCATACATCCCAAAAAAGAAAAGAATTTGGATAGCCAAGCCCTACCCTTATACAACTTGGATTGTAATTAAACTTTACAATTGGAATAAATAGTATGAGGATCTTCAATTCTCGTTCTTCTTTCCTTCTTTGGATTAGCTTACTCAATGCTTCACAAGGTCTCCCAGGTCTTTTCCTTCTAGCCACTCCTCATCCTTAACCCCCATAGCACTAATCTTAATCCTATTACAAAATTTATATTTTTATAAATAAAATAAAATCTAACTACACCTATAAAACAGTTGTTAGATAAAATAAACATATGAACTAAGCAGTAATATTTCATATATTTGGACTTAAAACCTTGCACTTGAGTAACCAAGCCCACTTATCCTAACTGGATTATGCTTAAGAAAATAAATAGCATCTGCAAGCAAGAGCATTTATATTCATTTATTTTTACAGCGATCCCTCAAGCACAATTCCCTGCAAAAAATATCATTAGGCTAATAACAACATAACATATAATCTATGCACAAATAATCCTAACATCTAGTCTAAAATATTACATCACAAAATAAAATATGCCACCACAACATTCATCGACCTAACCTAATACTAGGATCTGTGACTTAATATTCTAATGTGTGTGTTAAGGCTTAGTGTGGTATGTCTTGATTGAGCTTTAGGATTATGATTCTCTAAGGTAGGATTATTTAAATTACTCATTAAGGGTGGTTTCACTTTCAGTCTTTTAGTTGCTTGATTGAGTTTAAGCTTATGCATTTTTACATTTTGTTCACTTCTTACTTAAGATCTAATTATTATGAAGAGAAGAAAGAGACTTGATTCTTTCATCCCTAACTAAAGTTGATTTCTGAAGGTAGATCATTATTGCTTTAACTTTTTTAATAGGCCATTTAAGAATTTTATTTTAGCCTAAATTTAGATTATCCTTAATGAATCTTATCCAAACATGAAAGGAATCTTAAGACCAATGAAATTAAGTCACAATCACATGAATAATACTCCACTACTTCCTTTCATTATCAATAACATTTACATTCTTTCCTTTTTTTTTAGTTTCTTCAATGTTTGATTATATATATATATATATATATATATACATATGAAATGTACTCATATTTTTGCACACTTAATAAATGTAGATGCATGGATTTGATAGAAAAAGGGGGTTTCATCTCATATTTAAACATATGTAAACATGTATAAGGAATTTAAGCATGTATGTGCTATTGTTAAACTAGGGAAGTGAGATTATCTAAGACCTCCTTTGGATTACTTAAAGCCTCGTGTTCTATGGATGTCCAGACTATATACTTGCCAATTCACAAACACATAAGCATATACATAAACATAGAAATAAAATCTTGAAAAGGTTATGTATAAATATATTTTACTTATGTAATGCTTAATGGAAAAAAGGAAAAGGGCTTTACTTTATGTTCTAATATATGCACCCACATAAATGAAATTAAGCAAGTACGCGCCATTGTTAAATCAGGGAAGTGAGATTATCTATGACCTCCTTGGGGCTACTTAAAGCCTCGTATTCCTGGGATGTCCATACTATGTACTTGCCAATTCAAATACATGAACACATAAGTATGAACATATGAATAAGACCATTAATTGCCAACTTTTGATTACAAGTAAATGAATATTTTATTTTATTTACATTATTAACTAATTATAAAAAGTATTGATTTAAGATTCATAATTAGCATATAATTTCAAAATAGATTGAGACTTATTAATGATAATAGCCACACCATATGATAACATTTGTCCAACTCATATAATTTAAATGCAATCATATTCTTTTAGTTTTAAAACATGAATACATGGCTCATGGCAAGCACATTTATGAAAATTTGAAAGGAAGCAATTGAACATTACTACACAACACACTTGATTTCATTGGAACTTAAAGACAATCAAGTTAGATAAACATCCCATAAATATAATCAAAGTTTTGCTTAATTTTAATATTTGAGTTCTTGAAAACCTAAAGAGGAGAAACATAACTTAGAATTCACTCCATCCCATGTTGGTTATTTAATATGTTAAAGGATAGAAATTAGATATATTTTATGGATTAATTAAGTTTAATATTAAATACATCAATTTGATCACCCTTCCAAAGCTATTTTAATTAATTAACTACTTAAAGGAAACCATTAGGAGAAAGGGTCTTAATGAATTCTCATGTTATCCTGACTATTATCATTAATTAATTAACCTTAATTACTTATTTTTACTATTCATTAATTTTAATAGTTATTAAATCATTTAAAAATTTCAATTAGGATTAAAAATTTAGAATTTCTCAACCTAGATGATATATAATTTCAATAAAAATATGGGAGGTAGAAGACATCCCCTTGAATCAACATGCCAAATTTGAAATTAATTAGCCAAGTAATTTGACTTTAATTAATATAATTAGCCTATCATTCAAACTTTAATTAAGTACTATTCATTAAATATTAATTAGAGATTTTATTTATATTAAATTCTTCTCTATCTAAGATTTCCAAAATGGGTTTATTTGCATTTTTTGATTTTCTATAATTAGTTATAATTTTTTAAAGTTCTAACTATTTAATTACATTTTAAACCAAATTACGTTGTTTTAAACCGTCAGTGTCACATGGATGCTAATGTGGCAGCACTTTTCACATGGTGCTATGGTATTAGTTTTTAAAATGTCTAACGCAACTGTTGGCTCAGCGGGGGTGGATGTGATTTCGTCATGGCTATCCAATCTCGGATCAGATAGTGGAGATAAATCAAGTGATTATGAAGGAATTAAATTGATATTTCTAGTATGACTAATCACTGCTATCCAATATTTTCACGCAGAATGGACTACTAGTGATCCATCATCCTATAAGCGCAAGAAAATAGACACCATCTGATTTCTGGCATTTGACCTGAGTTCGTTGAAGCTCATTTGATGGTAAAATCGAATCCAAAATGATCAGGGAAGAGATCTAACTAGATCCTACGAAGGAAATTGTATGAAACCACATTTCTCTTAAAAAAAAAGACCAACACCTAGTGGTTAAATATACGATTGCTATATTTTTACCTCCCCGGAGCTAGAGATCGGAGGACCATCGATAAAGGTAGCTTATCTTGAAGAGATGAAGCCCTATTGAAAAGATTTTGAGTCGCCTCCCGCCGACATTGCGTGGACCAAGCACCATTGTAGAAGTCATTAGAGTTGGTCTAGGGATGCTTTTTGGTGGTCGAATCATTCGGGAATAAATTTATTTTCATTCGTCGAGGCTTGGGGAATGTGTAGGAAGAGTTAATTTTAATTTTATGGAGTTTATTGAGGTTGGACAGACAGGGCTCTCGGACTTGGGTGGAGTTTGGTCTCACAGGCAATAGGGAGCACAAGGACTCCAGGAAAGCTTGTGGACTGCTTGAAATGCTCTGAAGAAGGTGTATGTCAAGTTTGAATGAATGGGAAGGAATATACTCTCCTCCCCAACTAAACTAAATGTTGAGATTGGCTCAGCCTTCTGTAGTCTTCTAGCCAGAGTAGGTGGAGGTGGGGACTACTAAGGTGGATGTGTGTGAGAGGCCGAGGGAGTGTAGTGGAGTACTATGGAGTGAACACACATCTTTAGGTGGATCAATGGTTACTCATGGGTGAACTCACCCTATCTTAGCCAATAGCTGAACCCAACAACCTTAAGATAGGTTGGAGTAAGGTCCTTTGTCCCAAAAGGGCTAAAGATGAATGATAATGAGTGGGGAGGTGGAGAACCCTTCAAAATAGAGATTTTATCTTATTGTAAGGCTTGGTTCAATAGGTGTGAGCTAACCTAGGTTCACCATGGGTTGGGACAAGTTGGGCAAGCCCATGGTGACCTAAGGATGAGTCATGCCAGGGGTGGTAGGGGACTACTGAGGTATATGTGTGTGAGAGGCTGAGGGAGTGTAGTGGGCTTCCAGAGAGTGGACACTCTTGTTTAGGTAGACCAATGGTTGATCATAGGTGAATTCATGCTCTCTTGGCCAAAGGATGAACACAACTGCCATAGTTTAGGTTGGGCCAATGGTCCTTTGTCCTAAAGGGCAAAGATGGTTGTCAAGGAGTGGGGAGGTGGTGAACCCTTCCAAATTGGGATTTTGTCTCATTTGGAGGGTTTGGTTTAATGGGTTTGACCCAACCGAGTTCACCATGGGATTGGCCTACTTGGGCAAGCCCATGGTGACCCAAGGATGAGTCATCCTAAGTTTGGTTGAGTTTGGCTCAATTTGATTCATGTAGGTCAAATGGGTTCAATTGGGCTAAGGTGACCATTTTGACCAAATTGGGTCGAAGTTGGAGTTTTGTTAAGTTTATTTGGTCATTTGGAATGAGTTAGTGTAATTGGTTTGGTTCAATTTGGATTATATTTAGATTTGGTTCATATAGTTCAATTTGGGTCAAATGGGTCATGTTGACCAATTTAATCAATTTAGTCAAATTAGCTTGAGCATGGGTTAGGACCTGTTCAATTGATCATTAGGGATTGATTGGAAGAGTTGATTTGAATTAATGTGGCTTAGGGAGTGATTTGGTTCAATTTGGCCTTTTAAGCCAAATTGGGCTAAGTAGGTCAATTGGGTTGTGTTGACCAAGTTAGGTCTAATTAAAGGTTGGATCATGTCCAACATCCAATTGGTGATTTGTTAGAACCATAGGTTTCAACCTATTTTATTTAGTATTCGATTTGGACTAATTTGGCCGTTTAGGTCACATTGGGTCAACTTTGGTCAAGAGGCCAAATTGGCTTCGTTAGGTTCAATTGATTGTAGTGGAGTGTTCAATAGTGACCTACAATCATCAATGAAGAGATTGGATAACTTGATTTGATTCAATGGAATTTTTATTGAAGTTTGTCTAATTATGTCTTTTAGGTCACATTGAGTTAAGTGGTTTGGTCAAGTTAATTTGAACTAATTGAGGATATAGATGGTTGGAATATATTCAATGATGAATTTGAAGTTGATTGGTGGCTTTCTTTGTAATTGATTTAGGATCTATTGTTTAGCTCATTAGAACGTTTTAGGTCAAATGGGAACTTGTGCTAATTAAGTCTAATAGATTTAATTTGCTTGATTGCAAGTATTGGAATATTTCAAAATGATCCATTAGATAATTAGAATGATTGAGAGAATTAAATTGAGTTTGGTTTGCTTGAATTGGTTTGAATGGACTTATAAGATTGAAGTGGGTTAACTTGGGTTAAGATTCAAATTAATTTGGCTTGGAGCATGAATTAGAAGCCAAATTTAAACAAGGTTAATTGATTGGCTTGTGGTCGAGGTGTCAATCATTTGGTTTAGGTTTAAATTAATTGATGGGTCTGAGTGTCGATTTAGTCTTTAGGGTAGGTGAAGCCCACTTGTCTTAAGGTAAGCTCTAGACTAGGGGTAATTCCCTACATGTCTCTAGGCCTAGGTTTAGTGTCCCCTTAACTACTAGAACTATCCTAGCACTAAGGAAACCTAAGTTTCTAGAAGAATCCTAGACTTATGATGGACGTGACCAATCCTCACTCCAAATTGAGGTCAATACCATAAGTCATCTTCTTCTTCACACTAATGTATTGAGATGATTTGAGGTCACATATGTTCACTCCATGAGCTCCATGATATAATTATTTTACTTTGATGATAAAAATATATGATTTGATGATGCTAACTACTTATTTAAAGTTTTAAGGAAATTCACAAGACTCAATTTGTTTAATTAGCTCAGTAAAATCAAAGCTGATTTGACTTGGATAGTTTTAAAATTCTCTTAGGAATTGAATAATAAGATAAATAAAAATAACTACTAAAATATTTTTTATCACACCTATTTTGATTTTGAAATATTTTTGCCAAATTAATTTGCATTATTTTTTTAAAATTTCTTGAAATTATCCATTTTGGAAAATTTGATCACATACATTGATTGAAGTTGTACTCATTACATCTAAAATTAAGTTTCTTTATAACATCACGACAATTCTTGAGCATCTCTTGGATGTGTCCTTGATCCATTAACCTTAAGGTGCTTAGTACTTGTAGGAGATAGATGAACCTAGATTTTTTATTTGACTTGAATTAACATGAACTTAATGATATAATTTATCATAATTATTTAGTATTATTTAAATATAATTTGTTGTCCGTATCTTAATGGACCTTTCTTGAACCTATTCTAATGTTATCTATTATAAGAATAAAGCACTTTTGTATTATTTATTTTTTTTAAATTTTTTTTACTCAATCTATCTGTTTACTTATTTTTTTAACAGAGCCTAAGCTCTTCTAGCTTGTTGTGTCTTGAGGATAAACTGAAGAAGTTAATGGTTCTATAACATTCTAATTTTTAAAAAGGTATTTAGTGATGATTGATATAAAGGCCATACAAAATATCACTTAGGAGGCTTCATGTAGAAAGGAGAGCAAAAATATGCCAAATCATGTCAAAATATGAGAGGAAAAGAAATTATGATACACGAGCAAAATCTTAAGCCATATTCCATAAAAAATCATTATTTTAAGCCATATATAAATGGCATCTATTTTATTGTGTCTTGAGGATAACCTTTTTTTTTCTTTTTTTTTTTTGGATGGGGCGAAAGGAGGGTAGTTTAGAATTTTTTTTCTGACCAAATAAGTAGCTCTTGTGTTTGGATTGAAAAGTAATAAATGCTATGCTAGTAAAAATTATTTTTATCATCATCATCATCAGAAGAAGATTACTATTAGTATAATAATAATACTAATACTAATAATAATAATTATTATTATTATTTGCATATGAGAGTAAACAGCTTCAATCACTATAAATGGCATTTATTTTAATAGTTGAATTTGGCCAATCAACCAATTTTTGAACTTAATTAATGCATGTAATAAATTTCCTTTTAGAATATCACATGATATAACAAATTATATGAATAAACTTGGAAACCACAAGTATAGATGACAACTAATAATTCTTTTAATTTGGTAAAGCACCTATAAAGAAGAGTTCCTTATAGGCGTTGCTTTTATTTTTATTTATTTTTTTATTTTCTTTTTTTAAGTTTCCAAACTCACATGTAAATTGATACAATTAGTAAAGACTATGTAATCTTAAACCAATTTTACATGATCCTCTCTAACAGACCGGGCCGCAACAGCATAAGTCCGAGCCAAGCTTTCCTTTGCATTAGCTTACAATGCACAGAAAGATGCAATAAAAAAAATTAAAAAACATATAATCTATAAGACTACACTTCTTCAATTACTTTACAATCTACAAAAATAGGAAAAAAATCGTTGTACATATATGGGGAAGTAGTGAAGTAATCGGGTATGACATTGAGGTTGTACTATCTCAAAAAATAGAGGCATCACCCTTCAATGAGCATAATCACCTAGACTCCTAAGGCATGATGGGTCTTCGAATATACTTGAGATTTTTCCCCTGCTTTACATGGATGAAAAAATAGGGTTTATATTAAACCGGGTTCTAAAGTTCCCTATGGAAGATAAGTTAATTACATCTTAGGGAATAAAATTACCAAACAATACTCTCAATTAAAGTAGACAATTATCATCTCCAAAGATTTCATAATTAGACTATCAAACAATTGGTTATGTGTAGAAAATCACTTAGGAAGTTCAAGGAGAAGACTTATTTTTGGAATTCAAAGGGACAAAGTAAGAAATGCTCATGATACTAGCAAGCCCAGTGAGCATTCTAGTCTATCATATGATTCAACTTTATATATTTGAAAGTTAATAGATTTAATTATTTGAGTTGAATCTTATTAGATTGCTAGGGCTTATAATCCACCAACACAAGGTCATGAAAATGCCTAAGAGGTGAGGATTTATGCTTGTAGCCTGAAGAAAATAGCTACCTCATATCATAAATCTATGGTTCTTTAGTAAGGGTTAAAGCATGACCTAAATCTAAGCGATAGGTGGACACAATGGTTTACCTCCATAAGAGAGAATAAACCGTCCGACTTTTGGGCTTACAATCACTTGGAGTCGTTGCCAGATAACTCCTCCTAGGATTTTAAGACCATGTAGTCTGGTCTTATAAAATTATAAGATAGTTGGGCTATTATTAATTTAGAAAGAGACTAAAGTCCTTAAACCCATCCTCTAAGAGACTAGACATGAGTGGTATGAGTAATGACTTAATCTAATGTAAAATCTTTTCAGATAGTATTTAATTTTTGACACTTCATTTAGACAATGGCTTTAGGATTTTTGATGTCTACATGCATGATGAAATAAAATTGTTGGCTAAATCAGCAAGAATGAGTGTTTTTCACCACAAGGGATGCCCTCACAGGTCAAACATTCCCTTATCATGCAAGGATGGAGATCCCCCATATTCAAGAAAGAAAGAATATGATATGCATGATGTGAGACATACAACATACATCTAGGGGGTTGATAAATCTTTTAATTATCTTTTTTAAGGCCTAAGCTTTATGTTGAGGTTGTGAATTATTTAAAATTAGTTATGAGTGATTAATTGGGGTATAAAATTTTTTTTATCCTGAGAACCTAATCGTATCCATCCACACATTAAAGCATCAATCACAGAAACTATGAAAAATATGTCAGTTCTAATGCACAAGATAAACATAACGTTAAACAATTTCATAAAACTGGCATAAAAGAATAAGAGGCTGGTACAATCAGGCACCGTCGTACAACTCAAAAAGAAAAGATGGGTAGCTGAGCTCTACCCTTATACAACTCAATAAATAAAAGAATAATTACAATTTATAATAAATAAATGTTTTGGGGGGTCTTCATTTCTCCATTTATGCATATCTTTTTTCTTCCTTTTCTTGATTTGGATATGCTTGCTCCAAAGGCATCATAGGGCACCCCACGATAAAGCCTTCTAACCATTGCTCATCCTAATCCCACATAGCATCCATCCTAATTTCTAATGCAACATTACATTAAAAATAGGAAAAGTCAATCTAACTACACCTACAAAAATAGAGGTTAGCTAAACATACATACAATCCCAAGCAATTATATATATAATTTGGAGTTAGCACCTCACACATGGGTAACCAAACCCACCTATCCTAACTTGGATTATGCTTAGAGATTTAAGCAACCTGCAAAGAGAGCATTCATATTTAATATTAAGCACCCCTATAAGCACAATTTCCTATAGAAATATGATTAGGCTAAGAGTGGCCTAACATCTAATATATGAAGCATACACCCTAATATCTAGTCTAAAATATTACATCATAAAACAAAATAATTATCACATCATACACCGCCTTAACATAGAGCTAGAAGTAGTGACTTAATTCTAATGTGTTAAGGTCTTATGTGGTATGTCTTAACTAGGCATTAGAGTTGTATTTTTCTAAGTTTAGAAGGGTTCAATTTAACATAAAGGGTTGATTTCCCTTGAAGTTATTTAATGGATTTGTGAGTTTTAATTTGTGCTTTCTTTTGTTTCATATGATTTTACACTTAGCAACTAATTGTTATAAAGAGAAGGATAAGGATTACTCTCTTTCATCCCTACCTTAAGCCATTTCTAAAGCATATTAATTTAATTTAGTTCTCTTGAGTGAATGGCTTATTAAATTATTTAATTGATCTGAAGTATAGGTTCACTTTAAATAATCTTATTTAAGATGAAAGGCTTCTTAAGATTAATTTAATTGAACTATTACCACATGACATGTATCAAACCATTCCTCTCCATCACATGTAACATGCATATGATTTAATCTTAAGTGTATCTATACATGCAATATATTTTAACATACTTAAATGATGAATGTATGTGAATGCTTAGAATTTATATTTTTATTTGATCGAATTATTTAAACATATTAATTTAAACCTTTATCCAGATTCTTATACAAAAAGACATAAGAATGAAATTGAAAAGGTACGTGTCGTTGTTAAATAAGGGAAGTGAGGTAATTAAATGACCTTCTTAAGGCTAGCTAAAGCCTCGTATTCCCAGGATGTCTAGACTATATACCCATTGTTTTCAAACATATATGAGTTTGTATACATGAACATAGGAAGTAAGCTCCACATCATATGACTAATTAATTCAACCACTTAGTCAATTATGAATGCATGCAATTTTGATATAAAAGTGGATTTTCATTCATTAATCACATATACATACACATGTATAAAGACATAAACAAGTATGTGCCATTGTTAAATCAGGGAAGTGAGGTAGTCAAAAAACCTCTTTGCAAGCTAAAGCCTCATATTTCTGGATGTCTAGACTATATACTTATGTTTCTTGAATACACATGAACATATGCATAAATGAATGAAGGAAAATCATGCAAAGATTATATTTTTAGCACCAAATAGTGATGGTAATCATTCATGCATATACATTAAAAGTAAATCTGTTATGCCTAACTATTTTGATGTCATTTAGTCAAGTCGAACTTTAATACAAAATTATATTAAGGAAATTATCAACATTTAGTGATAGAAATTAATATAACAATAATCATTTGCAAGTACTCCATTCATGTTATGGAATAAAACATCATAACATGGAACCCTTTCCATAAAAAAAGGTGTTGATACAAAACATGATAAAAACGTATATAAATTTTCTGCTCCACACTATCTCAAAGCTACCAAAAAAAAAGACTAAAATATATTACACAGAAGTTAGGTATGTATTGCAAAGCTAACTTCATGGACAAACTTTCTTTGTTTCGTTTTCTTTACTAGACAAGACAATCAACATCACTCGATTTGCTAGTCAAGAAACTATAGCACAAAAGAAGTCATAGTTAAAATAGACAAGTGCTAAAAATCATAATATCAAACTAGCATAAGAAAATGTTAACATCACCCCCGCCCCCTTTACCTGCCTAAATCCAAAAAAATATAACGAAATTGTTTTCAAGTAGTCCTTGATGTTATGCCATAAAACATCATAAGAAGAAACTCTTTTCATAATAAATAAATAAAAGTGTAGATACAAAACATGATAGACAAAGTATATAAATTTTCCCCTCCACTCTATCTCAAAATTACCCAAAAATAAAGACTAAAATACATCGCACAAAAGTTAGGTAAGTATTTCAAAGCTAACATTTAAGTAGACATGATAGTGAACATCACTCCATTTACTAGTCATGAAACTATAGCACAATAGAAGTCATAGTTAGAATATACTGGTAAAATCATATTGATAAACTAGCAAAAAAATGTCAAAGTTGCCCCCACCTTAATTCTATTCAATACATGAAATCGATAAACTAAAAAAAAAGATTATAAATAGAGAACTTTCTAGTGTGTGGGCGTCAAGATATTATTCATAATATATTAACATTTTAATATATGTAAATTTTTATTCCGTTATTCCGTCGACCACAACCATTGGTCACCACTGCCGACCACCACCGTCGACCACCACCGCCGGTCCTCGCCGCCGTTGACCACCGCCGTTGGTCGCCACCGACCGCCGCCGTAGGTCACCGCCGCCGACCACCACCGTCGACCACCGCTGGCCGCCACCATCGGCCATTGTTGTTGGTCACCATCGACCGTCGTCACCGGTCACCACCGCCAGCTACCATCACCTGACTTTCGGTGGTGATTGACAGCCGCCTGATCATCGCCGACAATCGTCATTCACTATCGCCGACTATCACTAACTATTGTTACAGCCCAACTACTGATGTATAGTTATTATCACCTGATTCTGGGATTTTCGTTGTCAGACTTTCACATACAACTATGTAATCCCATTATCGGGAAAACTTAAACTTTGTACTTCAAAATATATATATAGTGGAACATTTTTACTGGGCTAGGCCTCGTGACTTTTTTCCTCTTTTTGGGGTTTTCCACGTAAAAATCATGGAGTTTATCATTCTCTCTTCAAATATTTGTGTGTGTGCTGGATTTCTCAATAAGACTAATGTGTAAAGTTTTATTCTACCGCAATTGGGTTTCTAGCACGTTACAATTTTATCCTTCACATTGACCGTTATCAAGTTTATATGTGCAATGTACTCATTTTTTGCTCACTTAATAAATGTAGATGCATGGATTTGATAGAAAAAGGGGGTTTCATCTCATATTTAAATATATGTAAACATGTGTAAGGAATTTAAGCAAGTATGTGCTATTGTTAAACTAGGGAAGTGAGATTATCTAAGACATCATTGGAGCTACTTAAAGCCTCATTTTCCTTGGATGTCCGGACTATATACTTGACAATTCACATACACATAAGCATATACATAAACATAGAAATAAAATATTGAAAATGTTGTGTATAAATATATTTACTTATGTAAAGCTTAATGGAAAAAAGGAAAAGGATTTTACTTTATGTTCTAATATATGCACCCACATAAATGAAATTAAGCAAGTATGTGCCATTGTTAAACTAGGGAAGTGAGATTATCTAAGACGTCCTTGGGGCTACTTAAAGCCTCGTATTCTTAGGATGTTCATACTATATACTTGAAAGTTCAAATACATGAATACATAAGTATGAACATATGAATAAGACCATCAATTGCAAACTTTTGATTACAAGTAAATGAATATTTTATTTTATTTACATTATTAACAATTTATAAAAAGCATTGATTTAAGATTCATAATTAACATATAGTTTCAAAATAGTTTGAGATTTATTAATGATAATAGCCACACCATATGATAACATTTGTCCAACTCATGTAATTTAAATGCAATCATATTATTTTAGTTTCAAAACATGAATACATGAAGCTCATGGCAAGCACATTTATGAAAATTTGAAAGGACGTAATTGAACATCACTACACAAAATACTTGATTTCATTAGAACTTAAAGACAATCAAGTTAGATAAACATCTTGTAAATCTAATAAAAGTTTGTCTAATGCTTAATTTTAATATTTGAGTTCTTTAAAACCTAAAGAGTTGAAACAAAACATAGAATTCACTCCATCCCATGTTGGTTATTTAATATTTTAAAGTAGGGAAATTAGATATATTTTACGGATTAATTAAGTTTAATATTAAATACATCAATTTGATCACCCTTCCAAAGCTTTATGAATTTAATTAACTACCTAAAGAAAACCATTAGGAGAAAGGGTCCTAATGAATTCTCATGTTATCCCCACTATTTTCATTAATTAATTAACCTTAATTACTTATTTTTACTATTCATTAATTTTAATAGTTATTAAATCATTTAAAATGGCAATGAGGATTAAAAATTTAGAATTTCTCAACCTAGATGATAAATAATTTCAAGAAAAATATGAGAGGCAGAAGACATCCCCTTGAATCAACATGCCAAATTTGAAATTAATTAGCCAAGTAATTTAACTTTAATTAATATAATTAGCCTATGATTCAAACCTTAATTAAGTACTATTCATTAAATATTAATTAGGGATTTATTTATATTAAATTCTTCTCTATCTAAGATTTCCAAAATGGGTTTATTTGCATTTTTTGTATTTTCTATAATTAGTTATGATTTTTAAAGTTCTAACTATTTAATTACATTTTAAACCTAATTACGTTGTTTTAAACCGTCGGTGTCACATGGATGCTAATATGCTAGCACTTTTACATGGTGCCATGGTATTGGTTTTTAAAACATCTAATGCAGCTGCTGACTCAGCGGTGGTGGACGCGATTTCATCATGGCTGTCCAATCTCTGATCAGACTATGGAGATAAATCAAGTGATTATGAAAAGATTAAATTGATATTTCTAGTATGATTAATCATGGTTGTCGGATATAATCACGCAGAATGGACAACTAGTGATCCATCATCCTACAAGCGCCAAAAAATAGACACTGTCCTATTTTAGCCATTCGATCTAAGCTCATCGAAGCTCATTTGATGGTAAAATCGAATCCAAAATGATCAGGGAAGAGATTTAACTAGATCCTACAATGGAAATCGTATGAACCCACATTTCACTTAATAAAAAGACAAACACCTAGTGGCCAAATATATGATTGCTATATTTTTACCTCCCCGGAGCTAGAGATTGGAGGTCCATCGATAAAGGTAGCTTATCTTGAAGAGATGAAGCCCTATTGAAAAAATTTTGAGCTGCCTCCCCGCCGATTGGTTTGTGGACCAAGCACCATTGTAGAAGTCATCGGAGTTGGTCTAGGGATGCATTTTGGTGGTTGAATCATTCATGAATTAATTTATTTTTATTTGTTGAGGCTTGGGGAATGTGTAGGAAGATTTAATTTTGATTTTATGGAGTTTTATTGAGGTTGGACAGACAGGGATCTGACACTTGGGTGGAGCTTGGTCTCACAGGCAATAGGGAGCACAAGGACTGCAGGAAAGCTTGTGGACTGCTTAGAATGCTCTGGAGAAAGTGTATATCGAGTTCGAATGAATGGGAAGGAATATACTCTCCTCCCCAACTAAATTAAATGTTGAGATTGGCTCAGCCTTTGGTAGTCTTCTAGCTAGAGTAGGTGGTTGGAGGTGGCAGGGAACTACTGAGGTGGATGTGTGTGAGAGGCTGAGGGAGTGTAGTGGGCTAATATGGAGTGCACACTCATCTTTAGGTGGATCAATGGTTGCTCATGGGTGAACTCACGCTCTCTTAGCCTAAAGTTGAACCCTACAACCTTAGGTTAGGTTGGAGCAGTGGTCCTTTGTCCCAAAAGGGCTAAAGATGGCTGATAATGAGTGGGGAGGTGGAGAACCCTTCAAAATAGAGATTTCATCTCATTTGTAAGGCTAGTTCAATAGGTTTGAGCTAACTCGGGTTCACAATGGGTTGAAAAAACTTAGGTAAGCCCATAGTGACATAAGGATGAGTCATGCCAGGGGTGGTAGGGGACTACTGAGGTAGTTGTGTGTGAGAGGCTGAGGGAGTGTAGTGGGCTTCCACATAGTAGACACTCTTCTTTAGGTAGACTAATGGTTGATCATGGGTGAATTCACGCTCTCTTGGCCAAAGGTTGAACACAATAGCCATAGTTTAGGTTGGGTCAATGGTCCTTTATCCTAAAGTGCAAAGATGGTTGTGAAGGAGTGGGGAGGTTGTGAACCCTTCCAAATGGGGATTTTGTCTCATTTGGAGGGCTTGGTTCAATGAGTTTGACCAAACCAGAGTTCACCATGGGTTTGGCCTACTTGGGCAGGCCCATGGTGACCCAAGGTTGAGTCATGTTAAGTTTGGTTGGGTTTGGCTCAATTTGATTCATGTAGGTCAAATGGGTTCAATTGTGTCGAAGTTGGAGTTTTGTTAAGTGTTATTGGTCATTTGGAATGAGTTAGTGTAATTGGTTTGATTCAATTTGGATTATATTTAGATTTGGTTCATATAGTTCAATTTGGGTCATGTTGACCAATTTGATCAAATTAGTCAAATTAGCTTGAGCATGGGTTAGGTCCGGTTCAATTGATCATTAGAGATTGATTGGAAGAGTTGATTTGAATTAATATGGCTTAGGGAGTGATTTGGTTCAATTTGATCTTTTAAGTCAAATTGGGCTAAATAGGTCAATTGGGTTGTGTTGACTAAGTTAGGTCTAATTAAAGGTTGGATCATGTCCAACATCCAATTGGTGATTGGTTAGAAGCATATTTTTCAACCTATTTTATTTAGTATTTGATTTGGACTAATTTTTTTCCTTTAGGTCACATTGGGTCAACTTTGGTCAAGAGGCCAAGTTGGCTTGGTTAGGTTCAATTGATTGTAGTGGAGTGCTCAACAGTGATCGACAATCATCCATGAAGAGGTTGGATAACTTGATTTGATCCAATGGGATTTTGATTGAAGTTTGTCTAATTATGTCTTTTAGGTCACATTGAGTTAAGTGGTTTGGTCAAGTTAATTTGAACTAATTGAGGCTATAGATGGTTGGAATATATTCAATGATGAATTTGAAGTTGTTTGGTGGCTTTGATTGCAATTGATTTAGGATCGATTGTTTGGCTCGTTAGAACGTTTTAGGTCAAATGGGAACTTGGGCTAATTAAGTATAATTGATTTAATTTGCTTGATTGCAAGTATTAGAATAGTTTGAAATGATCCATTTGATAATTAGAATGATTGAGAGAATTGAATTGAGTTTGGTTTGCTTGAATTGGTTTGAATGGAGTTATAAGATTGAAGTGGGTTAACTTGGGTTAAGATTCAAATTAATTTGGCATGGAGCATGAATTAAAAACCAAATTTAATAAAGGTTAATTGATTGGCTTGTGGTTGAGGTTTTAATCATTTGGTTTAGGTTTAAATTAATTGATGGGCCTGAGTATCAGTTTAGGCCTTAAGGTAGGTGAAGCCCACTTATCTTAAGGTAAGCTCTAGAGTATGGGTAATGCCCTACAAGTCTCTAGGCCTAGGTTTAGTGTCCTCTTAACTACTAGAACTATCCTAGCACTAAGGGAACCTAAGTGTCTAGAAGAATCCTAGACCTATGATGGAAGTGACCAATCCTCACTCCAAATTGAGGTCAATACCATAAGTCATCTTCTTCTTCACACTGGGGAATGAACTAATGTTTTGAGATGATTTGAGGTCACATATGTTCACTCCATGAGTTCCATGATATAATTATTTTACTTTGTTGATAAAAATATATGATTTGATGATGCTAACTACTTATTTAAAGTTTCAAGGAAATTCACAAGACTCAATTTGTTTGATTAGCTAAAAATCAAAGCGATTTGACTTGGATAGTTTTAAAATTCTTTTAGGAATTGAATAATAAGATAAATAAAATAACTAAAAATATTTTTTATCACACTTATTTTGATTTTGAAATATTTTTGCCAAATTAATTTGTATTATTTTTTAAATTTCTTGAAATTATCCATTTTGGAAAATTTGATCACATACATTGATTGAAGTTGTATTCATTACATCTAAAATTAAGTTTCTTTAAAACTTCACAATAATTCTTGAGTATCTCTTGGATGTGTCCTTAACTGTCATTAACCTTAAGGTGCTTAGTACTTGTATCAACCTAGATTTTTTATTTGACTTGAATTAATATGAACTTAATGATGTAGTTTCTCATAATTATTTAGTATTATTTAAATACAATTTGTTGTTCATATCTTAATGGACCTTTCTTGAACCTATTCTTATGTTATCTCTTATAAGAATAAAGCACTCTTGTATTATTTATTTTTTTATCAAAAAATTTTTACTCAATCTATGTGTTTACTAATTTTTTTAACAGAGCCTAAGCTCTTCTAGCTTGTTGTGTCTTGAGGATAAATTGAAGAAGTTAATGGGTCTATAACATTCTAATTTTGAAAAAGGTATTTAGTGATCATTGATAGAAAGGCCATACAAAATATCACTTAGCAGCATCATGTAGAAAGGAGAGCAAAAATATACCACCTCATGTCAAAATAAAAGAGGAAAAGATATTATGTTACACGAGCAAAATGTTAAGCCATATTACATAAAAATCATGATTATAAGCCATATATAAATGGCATCTATTTTGTTGTCTTGAGGATAACCTTTTTTTTTTTTTGCGTGAAAGGAGAGTGTAGAGTTATTTTTCCCAAATAAGTAGCTCTTGTGTTTGGATTGAAAAGTAATAAATGCTATACAATTAAAATTATTTTATTATGCCATCATCATCACCAAGATTACTTTTAATAATAATAATAATAATAATAATAATAATAATTTTTATTATTATTATTATTATTATTATTATTTTGCATAAGGAGAGTAAACAGTTCAATCACTATAAATGGCATCTATTTTAATAGCTGAATTTGGCCAAAATTTTGAACTTAATTAACGCATGTAATAAATTTCCTTTAGAATATCACATGATATAACAAATTATATGAATAAACTTGGAAACCACAAGTATAGATGACAACTAATAATTCTTTTAATTAAAAGCACCTATAAAGAAGAGTTCCTTATAGGCGTTGCTTTTATTTTTATTAATTTTTTATTTTCTTCTTTAGTTTCAAACTCACATGTAAATTGATACAATTAGTAAAGACTATGTAATCTTAAACCAATTTTACATGATCCTCTAGTTGACGCATGTGCAACAGGCATAATAGCCAAGCTTTCCTTGGATTAGCCTACAATGCACAGAAAATGCAATAAAAAAAATTAAAAAACATAAAATTTATAAACTACAGTTCTTCAATTATTTACAATGTAATACCAGATAATTACAAAAATTGGAAAAATCACTGTTATACACTCTTTTTATTTTCCATTTTTTTTTTTTTTATATATATATATATATATATATATATATATATATATATATATATATATATATATATATATATATATATATATATATATAGAGCCAAGCTTTCCCTTGGATTAGCCTACAATGCACAGAAAAATGCAATAAAAAAATTAAAAAACATAAAATTTATAAAACTACAGTTCTTCAATTACTTTACAATGTAATACCAGATAATTACTACAAAAGTAGGAAAAAATCACTGTTATACACTAAAAATCTAATATTTTATATACTTTCCATTGAAAGTTACATTTTGGCTATATATATATATATATATATAATAAACACGTAAATAAGGTTTTTAAAATATTAAATTTACCATTTTGCGTAAATAAAAAAATTAAACCTAACCAGAAAAATTCATGAATTATACCATGAGTGATATGCATGAGCTAGTTACAATTTAAATAAAATAAAATATGCAAATTTATAAATGAAGAGGATCTCACAAAAAAGAATGCAACTTTTGAATGGCCGCAGAGACGACACTCGACCCCTTTCGCTCGGGGAAGTGTGGGATCTTCATAAGCGTTCAGCAATACCTGAGGCTTCACATTGATTTGCCGTATAACATTTCAATTGGCACAGTTGCTTTTTGCCACCTCCTACAATTTATTACTTCATTTATTTAGTGCCAACTCCCATCAAAAACTAAAAGTATATATATATATATATATATATATATATATATATATATATATATATATATATATATATATATATATATATATATATATATATATATAATATATTTATATAAATTTTTAGAGATATGGAACCGTATAGCTACAAGTGCAGCAGGCATCGAGTAGGATCTTGCGTTCCTTATCTACACGTGCATATGTTGCTGGATGAACAAAGATATGCATTATTCATAAATGTTATTAAAACTTTTTTAAACATTAATTTTGCATGAAAATCAATTAAAAAAGAAAAAGATATATGCAAGAGTGATGATGAAGAGTTTATGAGTTCTACCATTCTGGACAAAATTTCATTGGATTCATTGCCGTTACCACCACCGTTGTCACGCTTTAATGCCTATAAATTTTCTTTTGAGAGAGAGAAATACTTTTATGGCTACATGAAATGGTTTTTGGCCGTAGACGACAATCTAACCTTATTGCAAAGAATTGAGAAATGGAGAGAACGTTTGAAACTTGAGAACTCAAAAGGATAAGATGTGCTCCAGGCTTGCTCTCTGACCACCTATTTATTGGTGGGATGAAGTATGGCTTTAAAAATAAAAAAATTGTTAATGTTAAATAAATGAATTATAGAATATGACACGATAAAATATTATCATGAAATAAAAATATAGTAATCATATCTTCATAATTACAGGATATGCATTAACAATTTCCAAATTTATGATTTGTGATAAATAAATTTATTTTTAGGAGTCCGATATTGCGAATATAAAGAATTGCCTTAATGTTTGTCATTTTTCAATTATCGTGTTTTCCTTATTTGAAAGTTATGATGGGCTCATGCACATAAAATTTTCGTGAAAGGAACTCATGCACATAAATTTAATTGCTCGCTCTCTGAGTAAAACCTCGCTTGCAAGGTTACTTGCCAAGAGAAGCTTCATTTTTATTATAGCTCGAAAGTTGATAACCGTTGCTCTCCGACCCAATAATTATTCGTGGAGATTAAATCATTCGTTTAAAAAGAAAAATTATGCTATTGGGACATAGATGTTTTTTTGCCACTTATTGCCATTTATTAATTCATTTATTTAGTGCCAATTCACCATCAAAATTAACAATAAATACACATGAATAAAAAATTAAAATTTTTTGCAAAATATTAATATCACATGAAGATCAATTAAATGAGAAAAGGTTATCTACAAGAATATAGATGAAGAAGTAATGCATTCAACCATTTGGGTCAAAATTTCATAAGACTTGCCGTCAGGCTCCAATGCATGCTGCGAGTTGTGAGAAGTATAACTCTGATCCTTGTAATTATGTAGTTGGATCAAATTCTAAGAATTAAGAATAGTATGCAGAACTGAAATTTATCTATAGACACTAGAACTTTACTAAATGACCTTCAATTGCAAAATTGGAGGCCACAACTATCATGGACGTGGCCACGTGAACTTAGTTCCCTACTCCAATTGTAGAAACTACTACCCCAAGAATAAAGCTATCAAGAAGTTTTTACTATGGAATATTGTGGAATCTATAAGGAATGTCTAGGAAGCTTGTGTCTATGAAATTTATACTATCTCAAAAATCTATGCTACATAGTAGTAATGTGTTTCCTACACTATCCACTCTCATGTTGAAAGGGTTAGATCTCGAACCACGAGGAGGATTCATGAACTTCCACAATAGTTTAGGCACTTGAAGAAAATAGGAAGATGTTGTCAAGGACTACCATCTCAGCCTCGTAATACTGCTATTACACTTGCTCGCCAATGAGCCAAGTACTAGATAGTTTCAATAATTTATTAGACATTACTTTTTGTAGTACTTTCCATGTTTCATGTAAATCTGAAACTGCATTTTTACTAGCAAAATTTAACTTTCACAAATGTTGAATTTTAAGACTCTTGTTGTATCTAATTTGACTTTCTTCTTTGAAGTTCAATTTCATCCTCATTTCCATAAGAAGGAGAGCAAATTTGATGTAAATGTTCTACATGTTTATGTTTAATATTAGGTGGATAAGTTTACTCACACATATTTGATTTAAAATTTTATGAACATATTAAATAGACCAAAACTTAATTGGCATAGGAATGAAACACCTGTTTTATGTTTATTTTAAATATAGACCAAACTCAACTCATATAGAAAGATATTTAAACATTTTTTAGCTCATGTAAACCTAGAAGAGTTCAACAAACCTAATCAAAATGGAAAATTGGAAATATTAAATAAACCAAACACATATAATATGTTTAACAAAAAATATATTTTTAATAACAAGATTAATGACCAAATTGTTATCATTAATCAAAAAAAGATTAAACTAGTTAATGGGAGTAAATTTCTGAGAAACCTTTGTGTTAAAAGCATTCAATGCTATAAAGCTAAATGAACCTGACCTGTTCTTATTCAAAATAAGATCAAGATTTTGTTGAGACCAACAATCAAAATGAAAGTAATGCTTTTGAGAAAATTGTCTTGATTTTAAGCTTAATGACAATTAAGTTATCAAAAATCATCTAGGTTATAAAGGATTTTAATTTATTTTAACTATATGTTATGAAAAATGAAGATTTAAAAGTTTCAATTATAAAATATATAGATTTTGAAAATCATGAATTTTTGGATAATATGTTGAAGCATTGATTTGATAAAAAATTTCCATCCATTCATATTAAATGTTTCATGTAAATTATGGATCTTAAATTACTAAAAATATGAATTGACAACTTCTGAAAATAGATAAACACATCTTATCCTATTGATTGGAAGCGTGCATTCTTCTAAAATCTCTTTTAATCATTTATTTTTAAAATGATTTATTTTGTATAATGTTGTGTGTTGTTCTATATAAATTCTATTATTTGGTTCTTCATAGTTCTATATAGGTGTTTTATAGAAAACTTTTTATTTCTTTCTTTTGCATACAAGCATGTACATTGATATACTCAATTAATGTATTGTGCTAGTTCCTCTACATTTTTTTATTGTAAAAGGATTATTTGAACTAGGAAGAAGATATCATAAATTTAAGAGAATTAAAAAGAGCATTTTAAAGATAACATATTCTTTTACTAGATTTAGTTGGTTAGCTGAACTTTGAAAATATGTTGTTAAAAATAAAAGTTTTATTATATTATGTTTTTTAATTAGTTCAATATATAAATTAAAATTGATTTTAAATTTTACAAACATATTAGAAACTACAAAAATGTAGATTTTATTTTTACACTTGGGACTTATTTTGGTCTCTAAATTATTATTTTTATTATTAATGACATGGATTGTGATCTTAAGTACATGTATCATGGTTGGAAAAGTAATCACCTAATAAATGATTTTATTAGTAGACTGTAACCATTTCCTTAGTTTCATAAATGAAAAAGATATTCTTAAATAAAATTATTTTTTTTTTGCTTTAAAATGTGATAATAACAACATTCTCACATGTGACAATATTATTATTCATCCTTACCAAAGTTTGGATGAAAGTTTATTTTAAATATGATATGTCTATTAAGAGTCAAGTATAATAAGTAGTATAGAGTGAATATTACAATAATCCTTCAATCATGAAACAAATATTAATATGATGAAAGATTATTAAAGCCCATAAGACCATAGTGCAATTATGTCTAATTTACATATATGATGTAATAAATTTTAAGATTCTAAACAAAGATTGTATTTTTCTTATTAAAAAAGATTTGAGTGGTGTAATAAACAAGAAGTTCTGGCACAATGTTAAGAAAAAGATAAAAAAGAAGCCTCATAAAGGCTCATTTTAAGACCTCAAAAAGGAATAAATAACTAGTTACCAAATATATTTTAATATTTAAAAGTTAGATTTTAAATTAGAATTTTATTTTAGGAAACACTTATGATAGAACAAAAAAAATAACTAATGTGCTTACCATCTTCGTTGCCACTATATATTTGAATGATGATAATTCAAGAGTCCAAACAAATTTTATAAATAGTGTTGACAGATTATAAGGAATTTTCACATTACAACAACAACAACAATAATTTTGTTATAAATTATATTATCATCATCAAAATTAATATCAATGATAAAACATTTATGCCAATGAAAATGTAGTAGTTTTGTGGAGTGGAAACATTATTTACGGCCCAATGGCTAAACCATTGAGAAGATGATTGATATCTAGTTATTCATTCTTCATCATTTAAATTATAGAGATCAAAGATGATTCATTTGTATATGTAAAAAAGAGTTTGGTGATTCTTTTCTTTTTTTTCGGAGAAATGCAATTAGTTCTTGGGTTTGGGCATAGATTATTATAAGCATGTATTATTTATTTTAGAAAAAAATTGAAAGATGATTTATATTCATTATTAATATATATTATACAAATTTTGTATGACCTACTGATCTGGGAAGGATTTAAAGTACTACCAAAATATAATTGTAGTCTTCATTAAACCAGATGTGTTATTTATTACAGAAGAAGGCATCCTTTGAGCCATTTTTTCATTTTTTTTCAAGAATAATTATATTTATTATAAAATATTCAGAATAAATAAGAAATAATCATAAGATAAATCCTTTAAAACATTGTGTTAATGCTAGGGCATCCCGTGGAAGCGACGTGTTGTATGGCCTGAATAAAATGAAAAGTGTGAAAGGACCGCTCCCTCGGTGCTCAGGTGCAGTGTTAAATTAGCAAGGGTTCCTACATTATGGGTGCATGCAGGCAAAGAAGTTAGTCCATGAAACTAGAATTATGTTAGGAACTTGGAATATAGGTACTCTTATAGGTAAATTAATGAAATTAATAGATTATGGTCCATAGGAAGATAAAAATTTTATATATTTAAGAAACTAAATGGGTTAGGGAAGAAGGACAAAGAGATTGATAGTTTAGGTTTTAAACTTTGGTATTCAGGTAGATGTCAAATTAGAAATTATGTAGGTGTGATTATAAATAATACTATAAAGTATAATGTTATAAATATTGATAGATTTGGAGATAAAATTATAGCTTTAAAGATTATTATTGATACTAAGATTATCAAGGTTATGAATGCTTATGCTCCTCAAGTAGGTTTGAATGTAGGCTCAAAAGAAAAATCTTGGAATTAATTAGAGGGATTTATGTAAAAGATACCTGTTGAAGAAAAAATATTTATTGGAGGAGATTTAAATAAACATGTTGGTAAAGTGGTAAAAGATTTTAGAAGTTTTCACAGTGGCTTTGGATTTGGAGTGACAAACGAAGAAGGTAGGACTATATTATATTTTTCTTTAACATACGATTTTTTAGTTGCTAATACTTTATTTAAGAAAAATGATGAGTATATTATTACTTATAAAAATGGTCTAGTAAAACACAAATTGATTATTTTCTAATAAGAAAAATAGATCGTTTAGATTATTAAAATTGTAAGTTCATTCCGAGTGAGAGTTTAAGTACTCAACATCGACTGTTAGTTTTAGATTTTAAGATGAAATATTGGAAGATGAAAAAAAATCAAATTATTATCTTAAGATTAAATGAGGGCACTTAAAGAAGACTAATAAAAATATTATTAAAAGTAAGCTACAAGAGTTTTGAATTTCGGATGTTAATTAGAAAGTGAATATTATGTGAAAAAAAGTAGCAACTGAAATTAAACAAGTTGCAAAAAATAGGCTTGGAGAATCAAAAGGAAAAGCTTCTTTTAATAAAAATAGTTGGTGGTGGACTCAGAATGTGCAAGAAAAGATAAGAAATAAGAAATATTGTTATAAAACATAGTTTAGATGTAAAAACTCAGAGAATTAGGAAATATATAAAGTGGCCTATAGAGATTCTAAGAAAGCAATATATGATGTAAACAAAATTAAGCTTTTAGTGATTTATATAATAGATTGGATACCAAAGAAGATAAAAGATGTATGTATAAGTTAGCCAACCAAAGAGATAGGAGAAGTAAAGATCTAATTCAAGTGAGGTGTATTAAGGATGAAAATCATAAAGTACTTTCTTAGAAAAGGATATTGAGAATAGGTGGATGAGGTGTTTTGATAAACTTTTCAATAAAGGATTTAAAAATATGATTGATTTTAGCAACCTTAATAGCCTAAACAAAAATATAGAAATTTGTTTTTATCATTGTATTAGTAAATTTGAAGTTAGAAAAACTTTAAAGAAAATAAAATGTGGAAAAACAATAGGACCTTATGATATTCCAACAGAAGTGTGAAAATGTTTAGGAGATCAAGGAATTTCTTGGCTTATAAATCTTTTTAATATTATTTTAGAGACTAAAAGATGTCAGATGAGTGGAGAAAGAGTGTGTTGGTTCTTGTATTTAAGAATAAAGGTGATGCACAAGAGTGTGAAAATTATAGAGGAAATAAGTTAATGTGTAATACATTAAAATAATGGGGGAGAGTAATTGAGCATAGGTTACGATGTGATACAAAAGTTTATCATAATCAGTTTGATTTCATGCCAAGTTGATCTACTATGGATGATATACATTTATTAAGAGGTTTGATGGAGAAGTATAGAAAAAGTAGGGAGGATCTACATATGATATTTATTGATTTAGAGAAAGCTTATGATAAAGTTTCAAAAGATGTTCTTTGGAGAGTTTTAGAAAAGAAAAGAGTTAATATTGGTTATAATCAAGTCATTAAGGATATGTATACTAAAGCTATTACTTGTGTCCAAACATGAGGAGGATTGACAAAATATTTTTCTATTTCAGTTGGATTACATCAAGGATCAACTTTAAGCCCTTATCTTTTTTTCTTTAGTTATCGATGTTCTTACTTGGCATTTATAGAAAGATGTACCTTGATGTATGCTTTTTGCTAATGACATTCTTCTTGTTGATAATACTAGAGAGAGAGAGTCCAAGAGAAACTTGAATTATGGAGGTCAACCTTATAGTTTAAAAGTTTTTTTTAAGTAGATCTAAAATTGAATATATGGAGTGTAATATTTGTTGTAGAAGTTCTAGTGGTTGTGTTGTGAGATTGGATGAACAGGTCAATAAAAAGAGTGAGCGATTCAGATCGTAGGCTCTATTGTTCAAAATGAGGGTGAAATAGATGGAGATGTTATTAGTAGAACTCAAGTTGAATGGTTGAAGTGGAGGAATGCATTTGGCCTGTTATGTGATAGTAAAGTACTGCTTAAACTTAAGGGAAAATTAAATAAGATATTGGTAAGACTTGCAATGATTTATGGTGCAGAATGTTGGCCAATAAAAGAGAAGCATAACACTAAGTTAAGTATTGCAGAAATGAGGATGCTTAGGTGGATGAGTGTCTTTACTCTAAGAGGTAAAATGCAGCATGAGTATGTTCGTGAAAAAGTTAGAGTAGCTCAGATGGCAGATAAGATTAGAGAGAGCCGCCTTAGATGGTTTGTCCACATAAAGCGTCGGCCATCTGATGACCCACTTAAGAGAGTAGATGCATTATATCTGCCTTATGTTATGAAAGGTAGAGGTAGACCTAAAAAGACTAGATTAAGATGTATAAAAAATGACCTTAGTATACTTGAATTAAATGAGAATTTGACACATAATAGGACATAATGTAGAAGAAGGATTCATGTAGCCAACCCCATAATGGGATAAAGGCTTGTTGTTGTTGTTGTTGTTGTTGTTGTTTTTTGTATTCACAATAAATAAGTATAGAACCAAACAAATCAAATAGTCAAAATAAACACTTGGACAATGCCCCATTCTATTCAGAAAATTAAGAATTTTTATATTTTGTTTTACAACAATAAAAATGAAATAAAAAGTAGGAAGAATTGAAGTTATTCCTAATTTTATTTGATTTTTTTCTCGATATCCCTCATATAAAGTATGCAGTTATAAAGTTGCAAGCAATCTTCAACCACTTCTACTCGTTTCACCCTCATCTTCCCAGTTACAACCACAGTTCGGGTTAGTGCAGGCAAAGGTTCGCACCATGCTTTTCTTTGAATTAGTTTGCATTGTCACAACTTGAGAAAATAAACATAAATTGAAAATTAAAAAAATTAAAATAAAATAGAAATTAAATAAACATAAAATATATACAATCTAATTTACGTAATATTAAATCTTCTTATTTTATGTAGAAGAAAAGTAATTAAAGTAAAACAAATAAAAATTTATGAACTATATTCAACGAGTGATCAACACAAGGCTTGGATTAATGACATGCATGATCTAAAAATAATTTAAATTAACTAAATTAAATAAACATATAAATATAGAGGAAGGTTACAATTTTAGATGCAAAGATAGGCATCGGATACCCTCATCCACGTACAGAAGTGAGGGATCTTCAAAAGCATCCAACAAGACCTGGTTTTTCCCCATCTTAGGTTGCTCTACTGCCTATACACCTTGGTTTTTAGATTCCTCCTGCAAGTTAACAATAAAATTATACCAACTAAAATTCAAAAATTGAATACATGCATGTATACATACATACATACATACATACATACATACATCTATCTTTCTCTCTCTCTCTCTCTCTCTCTCTCTCTCTCTCTCTCTCTCTATATATATATATATATATATATATATATATATATATATATATATATATATATATATATAGATATATATATATATATATATGTATATATATATATATATATATATATACGACAGATAGATCGCTAGATATATATGTATATATATAATTCTAGTGACAAAGAACCGTATTTGCGTCATGTATTGAGTAGGACTTTGTGTTGCTTATCTTCTTTTGGATAGAGTAGGTTGTTGCTATATACAAAAAATATAATGTCAAAAGTTAATAGAATTTCTTTTTAATACTAATACCACATTTGAACAATTAAATGAGGAAAACTCAATCTATATGAATGAATTTGGAGTAGTACTGCATTCTACCATTCAGGGCAAAATTTCATGGGAGTAACAACATCCATCACTATTATGATTAGGCTCAAATGCTTGCTTTCTCTCTCTCTCTCTCTCTCTCTCTCTCTCTCTCTCTCTTCGGGAAATAGGGTGAGAGATATCTTATGCAAGGCAGCTTAAAGCTCAACACAATGCGAGATGCTCAAGTGAAACTATAGTCCTTGTAGTTTGTAAGATCAAATTCATCAAAGTAAGAAAACTCAAGAATCTAAAGTATTGTGCTTGATCAAAATTAATCTTCGATATATGCTAGAACCTTACTAAGAAAACTCAAGAATATAGAAAAAAAAAGATCAATTATTTTGTTTTGTTGTTGAAAGTCCAAGACTTAAGTACAGAATGATCTGTCTTTGGTCTTTCTCTATTTTAGAGTAAAAAAACTCAATAAAATAATCTTGTCATTTTTAATTTTCCCTTTTACTTTGTATTTACATATGGAGGTAGAGGCAATGTTCTATATAAAATTTATATTAAAGGAAAATTCATAAATTATAGAATATGACTTAATAAATTTTCTTTATAAAATAGAGATATGCTAATAACATTTGTATATATACATGGGATATGCACTAAGGAATTCTAAATATTGGAATGCCGAGCAATCTGGAATACGAGACTTTAAGTAGCCACAAGGAGGTCATTTGATTATCTCACTTCCCTAGTTAATAAAGGTACATGCTTATTTAATTTTATTCAAATCTATTTTTATATTAAAATTTGGTTAGAGCTTTAATTTACATGTATAAATAGTTCAATCAAATATTATTTAATCTTTTGCATGATTTTCACTCTTCTAATTATGTGTACATTCATATATATTTAAGATAGCAAGTATATAATTTGGACATCCCGGGAATACAAGGCTTTAAGTAGCCCCAATAAGGGTATTTGATTATCTCACTTCCTACGTTTAAACAACATAACGTACTTGGCTACATCTTTTATAGATGCGTATGTGTTTTTGATTAAAGAATGAGAATCCTCTTTTCTACTAATAAAACACATGCATCCATAACCATTTAAGTCACCAAAATGTGTAGCATGTAAAGGTATTGCTTTCTTTCCTATGTTCATATATAGATTTACATGTGTTTAAATGATAATAAGTATATATCCTGGACATCTCGAATATGAGGCTTTAAGTAGCCCTAATGAGGTCATTTGATTATCTCACTTCCCCAGTTAATAAAGGCATGTACTTATTTAATTTCATTCCTATGTATATTTGTATTATAATTTGGATAAAACTTTAATTTACATGCATAAATAGGCCAATCAAATGAAATACAATATTTTGCATTATTTTCATTCTTATAGTTGTCTATACATTCATATGTATTTAAGATAAAAAGTATATAGTCTAGACATCTCGGGAATACGAGGCTTTAAGTAGCCCCAAGGAGGTCATTTGATTATCTCACTTTCCTAGTTTAAATAATGGCATGTACTTGCTTACATATTTTATACGTATGTATGTGTATTTGATTAGAAGATGAAAAATCATCTTTTTCTATCAAAAGTATCTGTCCATAATCATTTAAGTATGCCAAAATATGTTGTATGTATATGTATACTATGTGTTAAATCATGTGCATGTTATGGGTGATAAAAATGAATGGTTCAACATTATCTATGTGATGGAAAGTGAACTACATTAGTTATAAGATGCATTTCATATTGAATGGGGTTCTTCAAAGTTAACCTAAACTTAGGATTAATAAATTATTTAATAAGTCATTCATTAAAAGAAACTAAGTCATAATAATTTGCTTTAGAGATAACTTAAGGTAGGGATGAGGAGGGTTAAGCCTTTTCCTCCCTTTATAACACTTAGATTCTAAGTGTAAATCAATTAAAATAAAATAAAAAATTAAATTCAAATTTGCAAGCCTCTAAACAACTTCAATTGAAACCACCATCATGTTAACTTAAATAATCTCAAGACTTATATAATTTTAATTCAAAGGCCTAGCTAAGACATACCACATCAAGCCTTAGCACACACATTAGAATTAATTTACCACATGATGTAATATTTTAGATTAGATGTTAGGGAGTATGACTCGTAGACTGGATGTTAGTCCGATGATAGCCTAATATTGCTTTATGCAGAGGATTGTGCTTAAAGGGTTGCTCAAAATAAATATAAATATCTTTCCTGTAGTTTGTTTATGCCCTTAAGCATAATCTACATTAGGACATGTGGGCTTGGTTACCCATGTGCAGGGTGCTAAGCCCAAATTATGAAATGTATCTGCTTGGGTTTGTATGTATGTTTTGCTAACCTCTATTTTGCAGGTATAGTTAGATTTACCTTTTCCATAAAAATATAATTTTTGTAATAGGGATTAGAATTAATGTCATGGGGGATTAGGATGAGTAATGGCTAGAAGGCTTAGTCCTGGGGTGCCTTGTGATGCCTTAGAGCAAATCAAATCAAGAAAAGGAAAGAACAAATGAAGAATTAATACCCCCGCAAGCATTCATTCAATTCTAATTTTAATTATTCTTTTATAATCTAGATTGTATAAGGGTAGAGCTCGGTTACCTAAGTTTTCTCTTTCCAGGCTGTGCGGCGATAGCCGGCCGCACCAGCCTTCTTTTATTTTATGAAATCGATTCAAGTTTGATTAATTTTATGTTTAGCTTATGCAATAGAACTGCAACTTTTTCATAGTTTCTTAAACTTAATGTTCGAATGTGTGGCCTGGATGTGGTAGGCTTGTAAGACAAAATTAATTTTTATAGTCCAATTAACAACTCATAACTTAATTTCAAATCAACTCATAACCTCACTTTAAATCTTAGGCTATAATCAAGATAATTAAAAGATTTAGCAACCCATTAGTTGTATGTTGTATGTCTAACACCATGCATATCATATTGAATCACTCATGCAAAAATGAGGGCCTTCATTTCAACACTTTAGGGACCTCTTGGCCTATGAGAGAGCGACCCTTATGATGGAGCTTCACCCACTTTCAATTTTGATTTGGCTAATACCTTAATTCATTATGCACTTAGGCATAAAATATTCCAAAACTTTGTCCAAAATAATGTGTCAAAATGAAATAGAAATTGTAATATTTTGCATTTAGTCTAAGTCATGATTTCATGCTAATCATGATCTAGTCTCTAGGGAGTGAGTTTAGAACTTTAGTCTCTTTTTAATTAAATAACAAGCCTAGTCATCTTGCAATCTCATAAGATCAGCCTACATGTGTTTAAATTGGAGGAGGTGTTAGCTGTTGGCCACACTAGGCGGTTGTAAGTCCAAAAGAGTTGGACATGTTTGCTCTCTCTTGTAGTGGTTGACCCTTATGTCCCCTTTCTGCTTAGATTTAGGTCATGTTTTTAGCTTGTGCTAAACCTCCTAGATTAAGAATCTGAGGTTGCTTATTTATTTTGCTAGCATAAATCCTCACCTTATATGTATTTTCATAATCTTGTATTGATAGATAATAAGCCCTAGTTACCAAATAAATTTCAACTTAAATAACATAAATCCTATCACATTCAAACATATAAAGCCTCATCATAGGATAAGTTGGAGTGCTCACTAGGATTTTTAGGATCATGAGTACTTCCTACTTATTTTCCTTTGGCTTCCAAAATAACTTTTTCCAATTAAACAATCTCATTTGATTTTCTAAAAATACCAATCCATTGATAGTCTTAACCTTGAAATCTTTGGAGACTATAATTGACTATTTTAATTGAAAGTGTTCTTAGAAAATCTCATTTTGTGGGATGTAATTAACTTTGGAGGCTTTCCTCTATGCAGAACTTAAGAATCCGGCATAAAATAAACCCTGCTTTACTTTTTCATGTAAAGCAAGGGAAATATCTATAGTATATCTGAAGACCCATCATGCCTTATGAGTTCTTATTTGGTGATTAGGTTTATTGTAAGATGATATTTCTATCTTTTGAGATAGTACATCATACTTTCATATCATACCCGATCACTTTAATAAGTACCCCCTAAGATCTGCATGGTGTCCACCCCACATCCAAATTAAAACACCATAGATTTTTCTATCGACTTCAATGGAGATTTTTCCTCTCTCCATCATTAGTAGTCAATTATTATCTCCAAGTATTGATAGTGGACTTGTACTTCAAATAGATCCAAGACTATTTTTCTTTCCATTGGCACTTTGCTTATTTCATCCTTAAGGAAAGTTGGCCAACATCTCTTAGGTTTTAGGACCTCACTCCAAGTAGGTCTTAAAATCCCTTTTGGGTACCCTAATGGGTAAAAAGAAAATCAAATAAAAAAAGAAAAATAATCAAACATAAATCAAGCAAAATTGAGAACCTCTTACTACTAGCTTGGTGAAGTAAGATTTATCCAATATACAACTAAATTTACATAAAATGCAAAAAATAAAGAAAAATCTTTTCTAAAATTTGTAAACAAATTTAATGAACCTCATTTAGCATTATCAAATTTGTTAAATGAGGGGTTCTTTTTCAAAATAAAAATCAATCAAACAACGATAACAACCAACAAACACTAACAAAAATCCCTTCCTCAAAATTTCTAAAATCCCTCCAAAATAATTAAACCCCATTCAGCATAATCAAATTTTTTTGATTGGGGTTCCAACACAAAAACAAAAGCAAATCCAACAAAATCTCTCCTTCATGCCCTCCAAAATCTCTCTATACAATTGAACAATATTTAACATACTCAAATTTAATTGAACAATTCAAAAAATCAAAATTATTCAATCAATGCAAAGGCTAATCATGTTCTTTTTCCAACATGCAGCAGAGATTCCAGCTCATCTTCTTTCTTTCTTCCTACAGTCAGTCTGTCGCCATGTCTTCCAGCAAGCTGATCTTCTCTTTCTCCTCTGGTGTGGATTTTGGCCTAGATCAGGCCATACTCACCACAATCAATAGAGAGGAGGTGGCAGGCAAGAACCCACTTTTACAGTTTGGTCTGTAGTTTGACTCTGAGTTCCCCTTCTTGAAGAGGAAGGTAGTAGAGGTTCCCTTGCCACAATTGCTAGTACAGTTAGTTGCCACTATTGCAGCCTCAACGTGATCTAGTACTACCTCTATTATCTCCCTTGCTATGAAGGGGAAGGCTATCTTAACTTCTGAGATAGTGTCTCCCACCTTTGAGATCAGTTCTAGTTCCACCCACTCACTAAAACCCAACGCCGTAATAAGAACTACAAGATCAAAAGACATTACGAGCATGTGGCCAAGGTGGTAGAAGAAGCCTCCCATGTTGCTGAGGATGGTTCCCCTCATGAGACCTCTCCACTCTTTGGTGGTAGTAGGCTTCACCTATAGAGTATAAGGACTACCAGAGGATGATCACATTACCCCCAATGCCTAGAGGTAGAAGAGAAAGCTCAGGTCTACAGCCTGCATAGAGTTGTGAGCACTAATGCTCGAAGGCACATTGCATGACTTGAGGAGCTTGATCCCTAGAAGTGTTAGGGATTAGATTCATCCAGAGGGCCAAGTCCAAGGTTGCTACCCAAGCAAGAGAGAGATGAGGAGGTTTGCCAAATAGTCAGCGACCTCCATTTTGATGGATTTTCTTGATCGGCAAGCTGAGAAGATGATCATTCTGACCGCATTATCTTTACTAGTTCCACCAGTCAGAGGAGATCTTTGACAGAGAGGTAGCCGGCATCCCCATGTTTACACCGCTCCACTCGCCATCCACCTTCACCAGCCGCATTAAAGTTGATTTATCAACTTATAAATCAATTTAAAAACAAAACCTAACCTAAATCACCCTAATCCCTCACATTACACTACCTCACCTCTTCACACTTTTCCGCCGTTCGCTTCCATGTCCCCTCACGTGAGCGAATGAGCTCCTCCTCCTTCACGCTTGATCAGAAAGCTGCAATGAACTCCCTTGCATAATGATCACATTCCAGCAATCGTTCTCTCTTCCCTCCCTTCAACCGCACACAAAGAGGGACTTTTCTAGTTTTCTTTTCCTTCAAAATTGGTGGTCCTCGATTCCCCTTCTTCCTCTGAATAAACAAAACCACATCTCATTTTCTCTCCTCACTCCAAAACTGAAATATGTGAGCTTCCTCTTCTTCTTCTTTCTTCATCTTATTCCTTTTTTCCATCCAAAATTTTTTTTTCTTTCTTCTTCCTCCAAACCAAAATTCCTTTTCTTCTTCTTCCTTCATCTTTATTTTCTTTCTTACTTTCTTTCTTTCTTCCTTTCTTCCAAAATTTCTCTTATTCTTTTCCCTTCCCATTTCACCTAGCCAAAAAACCACACCCAAAGCCCTAATCAAAAATCTGCTTTGCCGCAATCGGAGAAGAACAACGTCATTAGGCAGGTTCTTCTTCTGATTTCCATCATCACTCCTTTTCACTGCTCATTCTAATTTCATTTTGTCGCAATTGGAGAGGAACACCATCATTAGGTGGACTCCTCTCCTGGTTTTCGGCATTACCCATTTCTACCCCCCCTTTCACCTTTCCCGAGAGGAACACCGCCATTAATGGGTTCCTCTTGATTCGCATCGCCAATTCCCCTCTTCATAAACATTGTAAAAAATGAGAACATGTGGGATCAATGTGTAATGTGGATATATATATATATATATATATATATATATATATATATATATATATATATATATATATATATATATATATATATATATATATATACTTAAGTGCCTCTATAGCATGACATTGACTTAGACACCTCATTGCTGGAACAGTAAGCCAACATCCATTAGATGTCGCTTCTCCTAGCCGAAATGCTGCCAAAATGTTGCCAAAATCTTTTGACTTAAAAGAAAAATGAAAAATAAAAGAATCATCTTAAGAACATTAAGCAAGGAAACCTAAAGTGAAAATTCAAATTAAAAACTCCAAACAACAAAAAGGGGGAGGGAAAATAACATAGAGCAAATACAAATAGTAAAATTAAAAAAAGAGAGGTGAAAAGTACTTACAGAGTTTATCTAGGTATAGTTGAAAGCCTACTAAAATTTTTAACCTTTTCTTTCAAATATTCCAACTCTTCAAATAAATGGAATGGAATATAAGACCCCTCTTGGTCTTATTTATAGAAATTAGAGGGGGTAATGAAGGATCAATTTTCAAAAAAGAGAGGGGAAAATGAATGCAGGAGAGTTTGAATAAGTCTCATATGTGCATCATAGCATAACTAACTTCAATGCAAGCACTTAAAATGTTTATATTCAAAGTTTTAGCTTTAATACCTAATTAAAAGCAAGCATTTGCATGGAGGGATCATATGGATTGGAAGATTGAATTGAAGAGAGAAAATATATCTATATGTATAATATAGTTCAATCTACTGGTAAGCTTGAAATATCTAAGGATGTTTCATAAAAAAAATACAGAAACCCATAATCTTATATATGAAAATAAGAAACAAGTCAAATGAGGGACCTTTAAAAAGAAAAGGAATCAACTTAAAATATTATATGCTATTGATTCACAGAAGTAACTCTGAGGGGTAGATCTTCTTTTAAAATATCAAATTAAACTGTCTTTTGAATCTATAGCTTCAAAACATGTAATGCTATCGGATCTGCAATCCTTTGCACAAGTAGATAGAATGCGACACTAAACTAAATGCTGCATGAATGAACGAGCTTTCCTTCAATACAAAAAATAAGGAATTTAATTTCTAAATTATGATTTTCAAAATCAATGAAATCACTAATTAGGTGAAATTATTAGTCTGATGTGCTAATGACATAAAGATTTAAAGTAAATTTTAATGTCTAAAAAAGGCGCTAAGTTGAGATCAAATAAATATAAAATTAATCTCATAAAACATAAAATTATCTCAATTGTTAAATACACCATGATGGCCCTAACACTATGTCAATGCTTAAATTTAAGTTTCCGAGGATGCATGGGATGCTTCTTTAGTCTTAGGATTGTTAAAACCTAAAAAAATCTTATAAAAATTTCAACTAAAATATCGAGAAACTAATCACAAGTGATAGTAGATCTAATCCTCTATATAATAGAATAATCTAAAGCTCTTAAATATATTCAAATTAATCAATTTTTCAAATCAAATTAACTCAAATTAACTATCAATCTCTAAAAAGCTACTCAAATGAAACTCTATCATTAAAATCTTAAGGCAAAGCTCAATCTATCCACCTTCTATAATTATTTGTTAGAGGTGACAAATTAAGAAAACTCTAGCTCACAAAAGAGCCAATATCAAATCAAGTGTTCTACTATGTTCACTCTCAATCTCTTGCTAGTGACATTCGTGTCCCCTCGCATGGCTTGGCAAATAGGCTCCATGATGAGCTATGACCGAGTCCTTTGATTGGTGGCTGGGTATGTCCTATATTTTGATCATGACCGTAGCCTGTATGCTCCTCAATGGCTCTACCCTTTGAGTTATGAATCATAGGGTATACTTGGTAGGACAAACAGTCATCTGTCAGCTAAGTTAGGCTTAAGTTTGTCTCCTTAGATAAACACCACCCTAGGTCTATAAGGATTTCTTGGATGACATAACCCATGTATTGCTGATAAGAATTCTTCGGTCAGGTTGGGTCGACTACCTCCTCTAACTAAGTAGACTAGGGACCACGATGACTCAGGATGACAAAATCATGGGATTTCGATCGGGCATGTCATCATTCCCCCAACCAGTCAATTTAAGCTGAAACGATGAATTTTATAATCTTAAATTCTAAAACTCTATATGATGCTACTATATGCTATGCATTAAGCGATCTAATGACTAGCCTTAATCGAAATTTCTCTCCCACTTATTGGGAGGAAAAATTAACTACATAGGAAACCTGGACTAGCCTTAATCCACCTCCCAAGTTCCACAAGTCCCCATATATATAGAGAGAGAGACCTTCTTGTTTGATGATTTGGCTATGGCCCAAGGATCCCACTCCATCTAAGGCTGAGTTCCCATGCTCTACCTTCCATCCTAATAGTGGTGAAGGAAGAGTGGCAACCTAATAGTGTTATGGTAGCCCCACCACAGCAGTTGGAGGAAAAGAGGGGAGGGCATACTGAGGTAGTTCTCATGGTAGTTGAGTCGGTAAGGGAGAGTACTCCATCAGTTCAGAGTAATCAATGCATAGCTTCTACATAGTTCAGTCCAATAGTTTGTCATCAGCCATCCAATGTTCTAGTAGAACAGGGTCGAGTAGATGACCGTTCTTTGGATAATATTCTAGAGGACTATCATGCCACGGTGTGGCAAATAATCGGGGATGATCAGTCTGACTAGTAGGATGGTATGGTAGAGTTTGATGGCGATGAGGATGACATGTTAGATGATCTAGCAGAAGTCCACATGGTTGACATCTAATGATCCTTGCATAGAGAGTAGCATAACTAGGAAGGTGTGTAGTTGACGAGGGTGAGGTACCAGCCTCAACTCAATAACTCCTCCAACAAATCAAGCATAAAGTTGATCAGATTAGAAGGATGGGAAGGAAGGTAGAAGAGTTAATGGCAGTAGTCTAAGGCTTGCAGAACCAAACCCCAGTTTCATAACCTTCCCCCATGAAGGCCGATTGGTCTGAGATAGTACATACCCTAGATCATCCCAAGTGCCCATAGATGATGATGATAGCTTGCATGGGAAAGTCATAGCACCTCCATGCATGAAAATGACATAGAATAAATGGTGGAGCAGTAGGTGATGGCACTAATATCCACCGCCAAGTAGCTATTTTCACCTACTCTTATTGAAAGACTCAACACATCATATTCATTCAAGAGAGAGGTAGTTAAGAAGATGTTCAAGAATCTCTTGAAGAAGCTTGATTTTTAACTACCCGAGCTTAAGAAGTTGGAGGAAGTGGGTTGGAGTGAAGATCCTAACTACTACTCCTACCACCACATATTAGGCCACATATTAAGGGATTGCATTACCTTCAAGGATTTGCTTGAATGTGGCTACAACTCAGGAGCTATAGTTATTCCTAAGGAATACTTAGTAGAATAACCATTTAATTTCATTAGAGTAATCCTTGGGGATACTTCTGATTCTCATAAGATAAAAAGAAGGTTGGGATATTTCCTTATAAGAAAAAGTTTTTTAAATTATGAAACTTTCTCTACAAGTGCTTAAAGCAGATCAAATCTCCAACACCAAGGAAGGTTTGCCAATGGAGAACTGTGGAGGGTGGAAGCGATGCTAGATAGATAGCACAACCACGCCCAAGTCCAACACTCCTTCTATCATTAAAATCTTTGGTAATAATTGTCTACTTTAATGAGAGTATTCTTAAAGAATTTTATTTCCTAAGATGTAATTAAATATGGAGGCTTGGCTTCATACGGAACTTAAAGAACTCAGCATAATATAAATCTTGCTTTATTTTTCTATGTAAAGTAAGGAAAAATCTCTGGTATATTCAAAAATCCATTATGCCTTAGAAGTTCTTATTAGGTCATTAGGTCCATTGTAGGGTGATGCCTCTATCTTTCGAGATAGCACATGATACCTCAATGTCACACCCGATCACCTCAATAAGTATCCCCTATGATCTACGTGGTGTCCACCTCTCATCTGAAAATAAACACCACAAACACATAAATAGATTAACAGGTTGCACTTGAGTTACTTAAATTGGTTTCATTCACATTTCATTATTAATTTTAATTTACCCTTAATTATTAAGCATATTAATTAAAACTTTTAAGAGAATACACTTGGAAACCATTAGGAGAAGGGGTCCTAATGAATTCTCATGTTATCCCAACTATTTTCATTAATTACTTAAGCTTAATTAATTAATTTTACTATTCATTAATTTTAATAGTTATTAAATCATTTAAAGATGGCAATCAAGATTAAAAATATAGAATTTCTCAAACTAGATGATAAATAATTCCAAGAAAAATATGAGAGGCAAAAGATATCTCCTTGAATCAACATGCCAAATTTAGAATTAATTAGCCAAGAAATTTGACTTTAATTATGGTAATTATCCTAAGCTTCAAACTTTAATTAAGCACTATTCATTAAATATTAATTAGAAAATTTATTTATATTAAATTCTTCTCTATCTAAGCTTTCCAAATTAGGTTTATTTGCATTTTTTTTGGATTTTCTATAATTAGTTATGATTTATTAAATTTCTTGCTATTTAATTTCATTTTAAATCTAATTATGTTATTTTAAACTGTTAGTGTCACATGGATGCTAATGTGGTAGCACTTTCCACGTGGTTCCATGGTATTGGTCATTTTTAAAATAATGTGACTTAGGTGGTGGATGTGATATTATTCTGGCTGTCCGATCTAAGATCAGATAGTCGAGATTTCTCATATGATTAATCACGATCATCCAATATAATCACGTGGAATGGACAACTACTGATCCATCATCCTGTAAGCATAGAAAATGTACATTGTTTGCCTTCCGCTATTCAATATAAGCTCGTTTGAGCTCATTTGATGGTAGAATCGAATCCAAAATGATCAGGGAACATATCTAATGAGATCTTAGAGTGGAAATCTTATGAAACCACATTTTGTTTTAAAAAAAGACCAACACCTAGTGTCCAAATCTATGATTGCTGGATTTTTACCTCGCTAGATCTATAGACTGGTGGTCCGTCGATAGAGGTAGCTTATCTTGAAGAGATGAAGCCCTTTTGAGAAGATCTTAAGCTTCCTCTCTGCCAATTGGTCTGTGGATCAAACACTATTATAGAAGTCACCGAAGTTGGTCTAGGGATGCCTTTCAGTGGTCAAATCATTCTTGAATCAATAGATTTTCCTTCATCTAGGTTTGGGGAATGTGTAGGAAGAGCTGATTTAGATTTTATAGAGTTTTGTTGAGGTTGGATAGACAAGGATCTTGCTCTTAGGTGGAGCTTGGTCTCGCAGGTGATATGGAGCACAAGAAACTCGAGGAAAGCTTGGGGACTACTCAGAATGCTCAAGACAAGGTGTATGTTGAGTTTGAATGAATGGGAAGGAGTATACTCTCCTCCCAAACTAAACTAAAGGTTGAGATTGGCTGGCCTTTAGTAGTCATCTGGCCATAATAGGTGATGAGGTAGGGGACTTGAGGTGGATGTGAGAGGTTGAGGGAGTGGAGTGGGCGACCATGGAGTGCACACTCATTCTTAGTGGATGAATGGTTGCTCATCTTTAACTCAAAAGCTAAACCCAACAGCCTTAGGTTAGGTTGGAGCAGTGGTCCTTTGTCCCAAAAGGGCTAAAGATTGTTGTCAAGGAGTGGGGAGGTGGAGAACCCTTTAAAATAGAGATTTTATCTCATTTGGAGGGCTTAGTTTAGTAGGTTTGAGCTAAACTGGGTTCACTAAGGGTTGGGCCCACTTGGGCAGGCCCCTAGTGACCCAAAGATGAGTCATGCCAAATGGAGCAGGGGACTACCGAGGTAGATGTGTATAAGAGGCTGAGGGAGTGTAGTGGGCTTCCACAGAGTGTAGACTTCTCCTAAGGTAGACCAATGGTTACTCATGGGTGAATTCACAATCTCTTGGCCAAAGGCTGAACACAACAACCTTAGTTTAGGTTTCAGTAGTCTTTTATCCCAAAAGGGCCAAAGATGGCTTCTAAGGAGTGGGGAAGTGGAGAACCCTTCCAAATAGAGATTTTGTCTTATTTGGAAGGCTTGGTTCAATGAGTTTGACCCAACTAGAGTTCAACATAGGTTTGGCCCACTTGGGCAGACCCATGCTAAACCAAGGATGAGTCATGCCAAGTTTTTTTTCAATTCATGTAGGTCAAATGGGTTCAATTGGGCTAAGTTGACCATTTTTTGCCCAAATTAGGTTAAAGTGGGAGTTTGTTAAGTTTAATTGGTCATTTGGAATGAGTTAGTGCAATTGGTTTGATTCAATTTAGATTATATTTAGATTTGGTTCATATAGTTCAAATTGGATCAAATGGATCATGTTGACCAATTTCAACAAATTGTTCAAACTGGCTTAAGCAAGAGTTAGGTTCAATTGATCATCATTGATTGGAAGAGTTGATTTGAATTAATTTAGCTTAGGGAGTGATTTGGTTAAATTTGACATTTTAACTCAAATTGGGCTTTGTAGGTCAATTGGGTTTGACCAAGTTGTCTAATTAAAGGATCATGTCCAACATACAATTCATGATTAGATAGAAGCATTGGTTTCAACCAATGTTATATAAGATTTGATTTGGCCCAATTTGGCCCATTTGATTACTTTGGTTCAGCTTGGGTCAAGAGGAAAAATTGGCTTTGTTAGGTTCAATTGATTGTAGTGGAGTGTTCAATAGTGACCTACAATCATCAATGAAGAGGTTGGATAACTTGATTTTATCCAGTAGAAGTTTGATTGATGTTTGATCTAATTATGCCTTTTAGGTCACTTTAAGTGAAGTGGTTTGGTCAAGTTAATTTGGACTAAGGCTATAAGTGGTTGGAATAATGAATTTGAAGTCGATTGATGGCTTTAACTGTAATTGATTTAGGATCGATTGTTTGGCTCCTTAGAACATTTTAGTTTAAATGGGAACTTGGGCTAATTAAGTCTAATTGATTTAATTTGCTTGATTACAACTGTTGGTATAGTTTGAAATGATCCATTAGATACCTAGAATGATTGAGAGAATTGAATTCAGTTTGGTTTGCTTGGATTGGTTTGAATGGAGTTATAGGATTGAAGTGGGTTAACTTTTGTTAGGATTCAAATTAAATTGGCTTGGAGCTTGAATTAGAAACCAAATTCAATTAAGGTTAATTGACTGGCTTGTGGTTGAGGTTTCAATCATTTAGTTTAGGTTTAAATAAATTGATGGGTATGAGTGTTGGTTTAGGCCTTAGGGTAGTGTGAAGCCCACTTATCTTAAGGTAAGCTCTAGAACAATGCCCCAAGTATCTAGGCATAGGTTTAGTGTCCCCTTAACTATTATAACTATTGTAGCACTAAGGAAACCTAAGTGTCTAGAAGAATCCTAAACCTATGATGGAAGTGACCAATCCTCACTCAAAATTGAGGTCAATATCAGTCATCCGCTTTCACACTTGGGAATGAACTAATGTATTGAGATGATTTGAGGTCACATATGTTCACTCCATGAGCTCCATGATATATTTATTTTACTTTAATGATAAAAATATATGATTTGATGAAGCTAACTACTTATTCCAAGTGTTTAAGGAAATTTACAAGACTTAATTTATTTAGTGAGCTCAGTAAAGTCAAAGCTAATTTGACTTGGATAGTTTTAAAATTCTCTTAGGAATTGAATAATAAGATAAATAAATCAAGAAAAAAAACTACTAAAATATTTTTTATCACTCTTATTTTGATTTTGAAATATTTTTGCAAACTATTTTGCATTATTAGTTAAAAATTTCTTAAAATTATCCATTTTTGAAAATTTGATCACATACATTAAATGAAATCGTATTCATTACATCTAAAATTAAGTTTCTTTATATGTTATTAATAAATTTATATACTTTAATTAATATATTATCTATTTATTTCAGCATGTGACATGGTATATTTATTTAATTATTCAAAATACTATTTTCTTTCTAACATCAATAATTTCATTTTATTTTAATATTTCTCCATATTTGGCCAAACTTTTTTTATCATTTTGGCATGAAATTTTTTATTTAACTTATTTAAAATATTGCTACATTAATTTATATATTTAATAATGTTTTAAAAAAATTATTTAAATTATGAATTTTGAATGATGCATTCAATATTTTCTAATCATGTTTTATTTTCTTTTATAATGTCTTTGTTGGGCCCTCATTTATTTTAATTCATTTAATTTGAATTAATTTTAATTGATTTAAATTAATTCAAACTTAAAATCAAATGAATTTTAATTTAAGGTACTTTCCTTTTTAAATATATATAATAATGGTAATATGTTGACCTCTCTCATCTCTTTTTTATTTAAATTTAAATTGAGTTCAAATTTCAAAGCCTTTCTTAATTAAGCTCCTTTAATTTCTATTTGATTGATTTGCATTTATTGGAGATTTATTCTTGCATAGAATGCCTTGGCCGTCTCTCTCCTCTTGAATTATTAAATTATTTTAATTTGTTTAATTTAAAGTCTTATCCAATCAACTTTACATCTTCAAGATACTTGAGTAATATCATTTTAGTTTAAAATCAAGATAGTTGGATTTGGTTTACTATTTACATCAATTTTATCTTATCTTACCTTCTCAATTTTTTTTAAATTTTCAATCATATTTCTTAAGTGTTTTTGAATGTTACTTATCATCATTCTTTTTATGATTTTGAGTCTACATCTAAAAGGTTTTCAATTTGATTTGATTATGTGAGGTAATCTTCAAGGTTTTTGTGTTTGAATTTGTGCAAGTGTGTTTCAAAGGTTGAATTTATTTTAAGTACTTTACATCAAGCTATTGTAAATTCATATCATTGCATATTTTAAAATAAAAAAGAACAAAAAAATATTTTGTGACCTCATTTTCATTTATCTTATTATTGTTTAGATGAGATTATGAGAAACATTATTTTCAAATCAGAGAGTTAGGTTTTAATCTTTGTATTTTTTTTCTTTTTCTTATAATTTAAAATTATTAGAGTTGCACATGCCCATTGTAGGTGAGCATGTGCTTTGTTTGGGTTGAACTTGCTCAGTGTAGAAGAGTATGTATTTTGTTTGAGGTTGTACTGGGTGTAGGTATGGTGTTTGGGGTTATAGTTTCCTAGCATAGGACAATATGAGAGATTCTTGATGATGTTGTTGATTTAGTGAATTCTAATTATTAGGCATAAGTATAGCCAATTTTTGGGTGTGGCCAAACTAAGTGAATATTTGTGTACCTCTTGACTCCTTTCATTTTTGCACTTATTCTTTTTTTTTTGTTGTTCTTGTTATTGGTTTATTATTGTGTTCCAATTTAAGAATAAAATTATTTTCTTATTAACTCTTCAACAAAATTTATAAACTAAGTTTTATTATGAAAAATTTTAAAATACTCAATGCAACCCCTCTGTTGGGTGTCATAGTATTGTAACAACTTATACTAAAGCAAACCACTTTAGTTTCTCCCTCTGTGAGTCTCACAATAATATTTCTTCACCATAAAGCTTAAAGATTTTTAGAGTTTCTTATATTGGTTCTTCACTCCATTCACCATGACATACATCTCTTAATAGATTAAGCATTTTAAGGTAAAACTATTTTTTGTAGCCATTACTTATGTAAACTACTTAGCTCAAAGCAAATGATAACTAACCTTAGCTTGGTGAGAAAATAAAAATTATTTGTAAGGTTAAGTCAACCAATTCTTGATATCAAATATGACAATTGTGGTTGAGATATTTAAAAGCTTTGTGATAGTTGTTTCTAACAACTCCTCTAAATTTGTTAGGAGCTGATGGAATTCTTTTTTTGCATTTCATAACTTTCTTTATTAAGATCCCTTAAACCAAGCACGTGATCATAGAAATTATGGTTAAACATGCTCTCTATAATGACATATAGTTTGATCATACTAAATGGATGGTGAGGGTAATGCTATGAGGCTTTTGAAGAAGTGCTAAGCATAATACATAGCTAAGAAGGTGGATGATTTTAGTTATTTAAGTGTATTTATTCCATTTATTACGTAACATCAAGATATCATGTTTTAAAAAAATTAATTAATGGTTAAAGCTACTTTATAGGTTAGTTAACTAACACATGGATTGAATTATGGATTATTAATACTATGATATACATATATATATATATATATATATATATATATATATATATATATATATATATATATATATATAAGTAGACTCAAGTAGGTCTATTTGGATTAAAAAATCAGCAACTTTATCAAACCTTGGAATTAGTTAACCTTTCTTAGTTTAACTTCCTAATATCATATACAAGCTAACTTACAGATTAAGGTAATTTGCTGAATTAGATGGATTTAATTTAAATTAATAAAATTTAGGTTGTTATATAGCATTAATCATCACATTCACCAGATAAGATCAAACATATGATCTAATTTGATTCACTAAATTAGCTCATCCTAAGGATATCTTATGGAAGGTTCAGCTCAATTAATTGAACAAACTTGATGACTAATATTAATTTTGCTTTTTAATCTATTTTGGTTTATTTGCATCAAACTAAGCCAAATGGACTCAATAGATCTAGTTAACAAGTAATAAGAATATAACTAAGATATGGACATTCTATTAGAAACATAAGGATCAGTTAGGTCATCTAATTTAGAGCTTGAAGGGTGCTTTATTCATTTACACTCTTTTGTATTCAACTAAGACAGATAGTTTTAGTGAACCAATTAATTACCACATTGGATCAATTGAAATCTATGATTTGTCTCTCAAGACAATTAGATGGTTATAGACCCAACTTAAAAAAATCTTTTCAAATTAGCTATGTAAGACTTTTGTAGATTAAAATGGTAGACCAAAATAATATTAGGGTCCCATAATGGTTAATTATGTATGAACGAATTAGAGACATTCCAAAGAAGGTTTAGATTGTACCATTAGTAAAATTTATTTGAATCGGTGAATTACTCTACAAAAATATGTTAGAAAAAAATAATAATGAGGAAAGACCAAAATGCTAATCCCATAATAGAGTTTGCCAAGATTTTCTATGATTAAGCACAAAAAAATGTATAACCTAAGACTTGATACTAAGTCTAGTTAAATGAACTTGTTTTAAATTAAATATAATTTTAAATTAAATGACTAGTGGGTTTTACCTATAGTCTTCAAGAAATCCAAGCAAATCATTTAGTCATTCAAAGGTCATATCTTAACCTAAAAGAATGGTTGAGATAATATTTCGAGCTTAGCTGAATTAGGATTGAACTTATAAGATGAGCTATGAGATTTGAAATCAATGTCGATAAAGAGGGTTTGGAATAACCTTTGAAGTAAAATAAAAGTTCAAACAAGAGGTTATGTCAAGATCAATATAAGAGTGAGAGTGACAAATCCATACTAATCTTAAAGGTGTTGATACCTTTTGTGGCAATACATCTATTCTTAATTTCTAACTCTATTTTTTCTAACATTTCATGCCTGTATAAAAAGATAACATCAAAGAAAAGACATTACCCTCTTATTATAAACATTTTTTATGATAGTATATTAAACTTTTTCTCTTATAATATATAACTTTTCTCTCTAATTATCTTAAAACTAATCATAAGTGTTCTATGTGCTGTGCTGATCAAAGATAAATATTAATATATATCAAAGTATTCCACCAAAAACATTCTAAAATGTGGCTATAGGATAGTATTCATGAGCCTAATAAATGTACTCGGTGCATTTGATATGCCAAATTTAATAACAAGCCATTCATAAAATCCTTATACAATCTTAAATGCAATTTTCACTCATCTCGCGGCCAGATCCTATTTTGATATTAACCACTTCTAAGGTTAATCTTAAAGATGTAATTGGCACCAAAGATTAAGTTCAACATTTTATTAAGTCTAAGTACAAGAAACTTATTCTTAATTATGTTGTTATTAATACTTTGACTATTCACACATATTTTCTAAGTTCTAATTTTTAAGAGTTATAAGACATGAACCGCATAGTAGTTAGGACTCTCATAAAGAAATCCTTTCTTAAGTTGTTCACCTATATAGCTTTTCAATTCAATATGTTTTGTGTGCTTCAATCTAAAGTGTGAAAACTTTTTAGTTGTGATATAGGTATAAATTTTATGGCAGGTTGGATATCCTTAAGAGGTGATAAGGAATCAGGTCACTCAACAAGAAAAATGTCACAAACAAAAAAAAGAGGTGAGACTATACATGTATATGAATCTTAACTGGCTCACGATTCACTTCCTTTAAACACTCTAGGTAAGAACTATTTAAATGTGAAGCATTGTATCACTGCAAATATTCACTCAAATATAAAGGTATATGGGTAGGTTCACTCCAAGGTAGGTTATTCTATGTGGGGTTAATAAGTTAGAAGGTCATTACCACATTATAGAGTATATAATTAAACTTTTAATTTGAAAGAAAGCGAGTTGATTAGAGAATATTACAAAAGTAACTAAAAATTAATAAGAGACATCACACAAATTTTTTACTACGTTCGGCCTCATTCTACATCTTTGCCTAGACCAATCAAATAACTTTCATTATGTCAGTCTTACTAATGCAAAATTCCATATTTCCTAGGACAAAGAAATTAAGCTTATACAACTTTAATAGCATGCTTATAATGTTTTCTACAAATTTGTCGGAAAAAGTAAGAGGAAGCGCCAAAATTTAAATCTAATAATTATATGTAACTAAAATTAATTAGACTCCAATGGCTAGTCAAAAGCCACAAAATTTATGTTATAATGCTTAGCGAGGTTTTATTAGAAATAACTAATTTTTAAAAATTCATAATTGGTCTAAGTTTAATCAAAAGTATACCACTTAACCATTTAAATCATATTTAAAAAATGTAGTGACTGAATGGAATAATACTTAGGTCTAAATTCTGTGATTATATAAACTTTTTTAAGAATATTTTTTATATATTTATTTAGATCTTTAAATATATTAAATAACCATAAAAAATCTAGAATATTTATATTTAAACTCATATATCTTAATAATATGTAATAAAAACTTTAAATTTAATCAAATACATTCAGTTTAGTCAATAAAATTTTAAACTTATACACTTATTACTTTTAATTAGCATAAGTATAATTATATTACTCATAAATTTAATTGTACATATAAAGCATGTAAAATTATTTAAGCTTATCAATTTAGAAATCACTTAATTTGAAAACTTATTGATATATTAGTTAAGTTCATTAAATTTAATTAGTTAATAAATACACAAAATAACATACAATTTTATTTAAATTAAATTAGAGAATATAAAAAAAATAAAATCATGTCAAATTGTTAAATGAGTTAATAAGGATATTTATTATATCTAAAATAAATAAAATAATTTTACCTTCAATTTTGACTATATAGATGTTTTAAAGCCATGAGTTCAAACTAATATTTTAAAATTATAAATTTAATAACACTAAAGAGCCTTTAGAACTTTATATATATATATATATATATATATATATATATATATATATATATATATATATATATATATATTATATTATGTGTCTTTTATGCCTCTATTATAATTTTTTAAGTTTATTGATTATCTTTTAAATACCATGATTAACAAATTTGATCAATGTTGCTTCAGGATCCAAAATTCATGCATTTACTTAGTTTTGAAATTATTTAGATAAAACAATTTGAATCTTAAAACATTCATTTATTATCATCAAAATAATTTCATGAATACTTTGCTCATAGGCTTAATGCCATTATGACTTAGCTAAATCTCTTTGGGGGAGTTCTATCTTGACGTAGTCATATATCTTCAGCAAAGTTATTCAATTATTTAGTTTGACTATATAATTAAACATCCTTTTGTTTTGGTTATACACCTATGCCCAAATTTTTTCTTTTTTTTCTATGATTAGATGGCTTCTACTTAAATTTATCTAGTGCTTTGACATTGAGAAATAATCAGTATAATGTCTCGAATCTTTTGATCTTTTAGGTGTTTATATCATGCTCAAATATTTAAATCTTGAGTTTGGTAGTTGATGGTTTCAACTAATTCGTATCAAACTGGTTGCATTTGCATAAGCATGAGGTTAATAATCATAAATAAGTTGGAAATGATGTCTTAAGTTTTTAAGTTAATTTATTATTATTATTATTATTATTATTATTATTATTGAGTGGTAATCCTCTTCTAAGATATTAATTTTGATCCTTTTTATTTTATGGAAGAGATATATTATAGATCTTAATAGTTTTATGCATAATTGTTTGATTATCATTATTGTGTTATAATCTATTTGATATTAAAAAACCATGATCAAAATTAATATGATTGTTTGAGCATATAGATTACCTAGAGGATAATCAATTTATGAACATGCAAGACCAGTATTTTTTTAAAATTTTTTAATTTCTATTTTGATTAAATTAACAAAATACTTATTATCCTTAAACGTGTCTCTATCTTATCAAATTAGATATTTATAATTTGCTTAAAATATTATATCGATTTGAGATGACTTAGATCATTAAGCTGCACTAGTTGACCATCATATTCATATGAGTTAACGTTTATTATATAGAGACTTTTGCATACATTTAAGCATAGTGGTAGATTATTATGATCCTTAATCTTTCTGCATAAGGCTAGAGATATCAATATTTTACTAAGTAGAACTTTGGGATTCTAGTTAAGGTGCTCACATGTGGCATATAATTTGTTTTTCTATTTTTTTATAGGTACTAAGATTAAATATATTCTTTTTGTAAGTAATTAATGTACTACTAATTGCAATTTTTTTAGGAGTTATGCATCAAACATATATAAAAAAATGATATGTCACAAATTGCTGCTTAATATATCATTTATGATGTGATTTTAAATTTAACTTTGACCATGCATTAAGATGTGTTGTGTTGATCCATTTAATAATTTTTTTCATACTATAGTTTAGAAATAATTTGAATGTGTTTGTGGTAAAGCAAAAGGTTTCTAATTAAGTGTAATTCAAGAGATCTTGGAGCACCACTAAAGCCAGTTGGGCATGAAGAATTCAAGATGATTCACTATCGAGGATGGACTATGTGTACATAAGCTTAAATAGGTAGCAAGGACAAGATCTACGAATACCTTACCTTGTACGCTATTCTTTGTTCCATTTTTATAGAGATTTAAGATTCTCAATATTTACCTATATGTCTCAATTATTTTTTTAAAATTTTCTTGTATATTGATTATATATAGATATATATTACAAAAGCAATTCAAAGATACCTTGTCCTATAATTTACCTAAAAATTTTCTTTTACTATAGTAACAATAAACTAATTTGTTTACTTTCATCATTCATTTTCAGTTTCATGTAATGCATCTAATACTTTTTTTTTGTTTATTGCTTTGAATGATGCATCTAGAAATCAAGAATTAGATTAAAATTTTAACACAAAATTACATCTATCAAATTGAATGAATTGATTAATTAACATAAAATTAGTTTTTCTCTTAAATTCAAATTACTTTATGACAAGTCTTTTAAGATGGTAAAATTCATCCTTATATCTTATGAATGATATATATATTAGAGTTTGCTAGAGTTTTAAAATCAAAGCCTTGATGCACATTAAAAATAATGCTAATAAAACGTATGTAAATGTCTCTTTCACGTTGAGGTAATTAATCTATATTACATATTATTTAAGATAGTGTATCTTTTTTATGCATAATTTTCAGCTTATATACTTTGGAGCTTTGCACACTATGTAATAGATGTACTTATCTAGATTAAATACATAAGTTCACTTTAGTAAGTCTAAATACATATAACTAGACTATTACATTCACTTTCTACTATTAGCAATCCATATGTTGCAAAGGATTTTATACATTTTCATCTTTATAATATACTACCAAAGAATTATCATGCTAATAATCATAATTTGTGTTTGAATTAAGATAATAAGGGAAACTCCTGATGATGTAACTTTTGATATTTCCAATAACATCTTATAGCTAAGTTGCTTCGATTATATTTATGACTAAGAGATCTTGAGCTTCATAACTCAAGATGTTGGATGTATGAAATTATAATTAAATTATTTATAAATTTTCCTTTTTTATAAGTCTATCATTGTGTAAGCCCAATACAGGTAGTTTCATGACTGTTGGGTGATTTACTGAATGTTATGTATATGACTTTTATGTAGTATGATAGTTGTCTCACTTTATCATGAAGTGTTATCTTCTAGCCTGTGAACATATTAGTTTCAAATCCCAAACTATATCACTAAAATAATAGACTTTGAATTATTGTTTTTTTAATGCTAACTTAAGTATATAAAAATATAGGCATGTGTTCAACAATTCTTGAGTATCTCTTGGATGTGTCCTTGACTATAATTAACCTTAGGTGCTTAGTACTTTTAGGAGATAGATCAACCTAGATTTTTTATTTGACTTGAATTGATATGAACTTAATGATATAATTTATCATAATTATTTAGTATTATTTAAATATAATTTGTTGTTCATATCTTAATGGACTTTTCTTGAATGTATTGTTATGTTATCTCTTATAAGAATAAAGCACTCTTGTATTATTTATTATTTTTTTACTCATTCTATGTGTATTACTAATTTTTTTAATAGAGCCTAAGCTCTTCTAGCTTGTTGTGTCTTGAGGATAAACTAAAGAAGTTAATGGGTCTATATCATTCTAATTTTGAAAAAGGTATTTAGTGATCATTGATATAAAGGCCATACAAAATATCACTTAGCAGGCTTCATGTAGAAAGGAGAGCAAAAATTTACCAAATCATGTCAAAACAAGAGAAGAAAAGATATTATGTTACACGAGCAAAATGTTAAGCAATATTCCATAAAAATCATGATTTTAAAAAACTGCATAAACTTTTCTTATCTCTTGCGTGCGAGAAAATCAATTGCGGTAGAATAAAACTTCATGCCTTAGATTTGTTGGAAAATCTGGCACGCACATAAATAGTTGAAAAGAGAATGAGAAACTCCATAATTTTTACATGGAAAAACTCCTAAAAGTGGGAGAAAAAACAATGGGGCCTAGCCCAGTAAAAATGTTCAACTATATATCTTCTTTGGAGTACAGAGTTTAAGCCTTCCCGATAGTGGGATTATAAGATTGTATGTGAGAAATCCTGATAATGGGAATTCTAGAATAAGGTTACAACAGCTATATAGTGGTACAACAACTATGCAGTGATAGTTGGCCTGTAAAGGTTGTTGATGACAGTCGGGGATGGCAATAGGCGGCGATAAGCGATAATAGTGGTGATGTCAAACTTTGAACTTCTAGTTCTCTCTCAGCTTTCTCTCAAGTTTGCTTCTAGCCCCTTCCTCCTTTCATGACAAGAATGGGATTCTATTTATAAGATTCTAAAATGGGTACTTTGATCATTGTGGCCAAAATCTCAAAAAACTCCATCGAATGGTTTGTATTGATTCATTTGATCATAAATAGTTTTTTGGTGATTTGACAATTCAAATGAAATTTGATCTGAATGATCTTAGGTTCCTTAGATTTATCTCGTCGAACCGCTCGATTTGAATTTAAGAATGTCAAATTTGAAATTCATTTAACCATTCAATTAGTGTCTCAAAGTTTCATCTGTAACTTTTGAGCTTGAGCTCATTTGGGCTCGATATGACCCAATTTTAGTGTTGGTGGACTAATCTCACTGAGTTGTTTAATTTGATTGAATATATGCTTTAACTTGAAATTCTTGCTTGATTTATAAATTTTAGATGGATATGTCATTTGCCCCCCTATTTTTGGATGAAAAAACTAATTTCATTCAAAAATATATAAAATCACTTTAGGTAAAAATTATTAGGATTTGTATATATATTTTGTGTATCAAATTTGTTTACTAATTAGTTATTAAAATTTGTTTATTTTAGTTTATTATATATATATATATATATATATATATATATATACTTTTTAAAGAGAGGGGTCACGTGCAAAGCATCTTAGCCTATTGGTTGAGAGGTCTTGAGTTCAAGTCCTTACACATGCTTTGTGTGTCTGTGTGAGTTTGCGATTAAATTCACTTAAATGTCAAAAAAAGAGGGTCATGGGTCCCCCAATTTCTCCTTTTTGTTATTATTTTTTATGGGTGTTGTTTGGCTTGAATTAGAGGGGGTTGTGGGCCCCACAAATTTTCTTTTCTCGCCAAAGAGTTGGAGAGAGAGAGAGAGGAGAGAGGAGAGAGGAGGAGATGGAAAGACCCCCCTTTTTAAGGAAGAATATAAAGAGTTTTCTTTTTTTTCTAATGAGGATTGAAATTAGTATTTATTTATATATTTTAATGAGGAATGTGAAGAGTTTTTTTTAATTTAAAATATCAATAATTTTTTCTCTCTCTCTCTCTCTCTCTCTCTCTTAATAAGGAGTACCAAAAGTTTTCTTCATTTTTTTATTTTTATTTTTTTAAAAGAATTTGAAAAGTCATTTTTTCTAGTATAAATACCCCCCAAGGGATAATGAAAAAGTCACACCTTCCTTTCTTTACTTTCTTTTCTGTGGTAACCTCCACTGACCTGTATAACGGTGATGACCCCCTTGTAGGCTCTAGTTCTCCCTGATCTTGAGGTTTCCAACAGACTTGGTTAGGCGGCACACATCTCAAATTCAGGCTCCAGTGTGCTTCCACTTTCTTCTCTTTGGTAGCCTCCACTAACCTGTATAATGGTGCTGACCCCCCTCAGAGGCTCTAATTCTTCCCGATCTCGGGATTTCCAGCAAACCTGGTTAGGAAGCGTGCATCCCGAATTCAGGCTCCAGTGTGCTTCCACTTTCTTCTCTTTGGTAGTCTCCACTAACTTGTATAATGATGCCAACCACCCCAGCTTCAATTTTCTATCTGGGGTTCTCTGCCATCATGACTCAGGTGTGCTTCTCTTCTCTTTAGTAGCCTCCATAATGGTGCGAACCCCAGCTCAGTTCTCCACGATCTTGAGGTTTCCAATGAGTTAGATGTGTGCATCCTAAATTTAGGCTCCAATGTGCTTCAACTTTCTTCTCTTTGGTAGCCTCTACTAACATGTATAATGGTGGTGACCCCATCATAGGCTTCAATTCTCCCAATTCTCAAAATTTCCAATTGACTTGGTTAGATGGCACCCATCTTTTCGGTCTCTAGTGTGATTCTAAACTTGAAAAATAGAGAGTACCTTCATGGGTGAGCATCCTTCAATAAATATCTCAATGCCAAAAGATTCTTGAGTAAATCTTGCACAAGTTGATGGGTTGCAGAAGCATAAGAAGACGGCGAGATCCAACAATGTAACACCAAATATCAACAGTGATACTTTGGTAATCTTTAGGAAGAAGTTTTATTTTCCAAATGATTTGGTGGCTATTCCTCCTAAAAGATTGCATCAAGACTCTCCTCTTTGGACATACCTTTTGAAACTTTTTGAGATTTTTGATGTACATGTACCTTCTAAGGCTTTCACCTACTAAGATTTTTGATATACTTGTACCTTATGAGGCTTTTGCCTACTAAGAATTTTAATGTATTTGTATCTTCAGAGGCTTTGGTCTATTGAGATTTTTGATGTATATGCACCTTTGGAGAGATGAATATGTACATTTTGAGGCATTTGTCTTGCTTTTGATGTACTTATACCTTATGAGGCTTTTCCTTGAGGTGTTTCATGTACCACCTCGAGACTTTTCTGAAGTTTTGATGTACTTGTACCTTTTGAGGCTTTTTCCTACTGAGGTTTTTGATGTATTTATACCTTCTATGGATTTTTCCTTCTGAGATTTATGATGTACTGGTACTTTCTAAGGCTTTTACCATCTGAGATTTTTGATGTATCTATATCTTATAAGACTTTTACATTCTGATATTTTTGATGAGTGGAGACCTTGTCAGCCACTTGCTCTCTTAGAGTCTTTCTAGTGATGACCTTGTTCACTACTAGCTTCCTATTGAGGCTTCCTCAGGGGTGTGCCTTCTAGAGGAGAAATCCATAAAGGATTTTTTGACCTATCTGATGTTATTTGTCAGAGTGTTGCTTGGTGACATTTAACTTATGTGGAAGAAGTCAATAGTTTTAACTCTCATCTAAGGTTGTTTTGTCAAAGTATGATGTTAACTTATGTGAAAGAGGTTAAACATTTTGATTCTTCTAAGATTATTTGTGAGAGTATTACTAGATGTCGTTAACATGTGTGGAGTAGGTACAAAGTTATGATTTATCTAAGGTTATTTGTTAGAGTGTTACTCAGTGGCATTAACCTATGTTGAGTAGATACAAAGTTATGACATCCTAAGTTATTTGTTAGAGTGTTACTCGGTGACATTTAACCTGTATGAAAGAAGTCAATATTTTTAAATCTCCATGAGTATGATTGAAGAATCATAGTTTGCAAAGTTATTTTTTTCAATATTGAAATTACTCCAAATCATTGACTAGCTTCTTGAACTGATAATCAATTAGATATCCAGAATATTAATTTAGATGATCTTTTGAGATCAAGGGTTTCCCCCTCAGTTTCCAACTAGAGTTGAAGGATTGAAGTTTGATGGATCTTCATTCTTCGCATGCGCTCCTCAAAAGTACGAAGTGCTCCACCTGGCTGGTAGTTTCGATCTTGTTGGAAAACTTGGTTGTCTGACATGATGAAGTAATGAGAATCTCTTCTCACAGACAGCGCCAAACTGTTGTGTGCCAGAAGACTAGTTACGAGAATAAAACTTCACATCTTAGCTTTGTTGAGAAATCCAGCGTAGATAGTTGAAAATGGAATAAGAAACTCCAGAATTTTTACATTGAAAAACCCCAGGAAGAGGGAGATAAAATCACGAGCTTAGCCTAGTAAAATGCTCAACCATATATCTGCTTTGGAGTATAGAGTTTAAGTCATCCCAATAGCGGAATTACAAGATTGTATGTGAGAAATCTTGATAATGGGAATTCCATTATGTTACATACGATAGTTGGTAGCTTGTTGGTGATAGTGGGATGGCAATAGGCGATGGGCGATAATAGTGGTGATGACGAACTTCAAACTTCTAGCTCTCTCAACTTTCTCCCAAGTTTGCCTCTAGCTCATTCCTCCTTTCAAGAGGGGGGTATTATAGGTTATTGTAGCCAAGATTCAAAACACTCCATCAGACCATTCATATTGATTCATTTGATCATAGATAGTTTTTTGGTGATTTGACCATTCAAATGACCTTCGATCTAAGTGATCTTAGGCTTGTTGGATTCATCTCATCTAGCTAATTGAAATATACCCATGTAAATTTGGAAGTCATTTGACCATTCAATTAGTGTCTCAAATTTCATATGTAACTTTTGAGCTTGATTTGAGCTCATTTTGGCTCGATTGACCCTATTATTGTATTGTTGGACTCATCTCCGAGTCATTTAATTTGATTAAATATATGCTTTAACTTGAATTCTGCTTGATTGATAAATTTTAGATATTACCTATGTAAAAGAATATTATACAAAGAAAAGAGCTTAGCCATTCAATATAAACCTTTTGGTTTAGAACTTTAGATAAATAATTTGTAATCTCTTAATAAAATTGGATATGGGTGAGTGGAAAGATTGCATATCGAGTTCAAAATTTTAAAGATTAGATTTCGTGTCTTATTAATGAAACTTACATATTTGTAGCTCTAAATTTATGAAACCAATTCAAAGCCTTACTATATTCTTGTTTGCTCCATTAAATCTCCTTCCAATGCTGTGATGTTCTGATTTATATTTATGATATCAAACTAAAAGGTTCTCTAAAACTTGGTGGTCCATGATGTTGACAAAAGTATACTATAAGAAGATCGAAGAAATTTTTTTAGATTAAAATATTTTCTTTAACCTTTTTTTTTTTTTTTTTGCGTGAAAGGAGGGTAGTGTAGTGTTATTTTTACCAAATAACTAGTTTTTGTGTTTGGATTGAAATGTAATAAATGCTATGCAATTAAAATTTTTATCATCATCATGATTGTTATTATTTCTATTATAATAATAATAATAATAATAATAATAATTATTATTATTATTATTATTATTATTATTATTATTATTATTATTATTATTATTATCATTATTATTTGCACATGAGAGTAAACAACTTCAATCACTATAAATGGTAATATTTTTAATAGCTGAATCTAGCCAATCAACCAATTTTTGAACTTAATTAATTCTAATAAATTTCCTTGTAGAATATCACATGATATAACAAAGTATATGAATAAACTTGGAAACTACAAGTATAGATGACTACTAATCATTCTTTTAATTTGGTAAAGCACCTATATAGAAGAGGTCTTCATAGGTGTTACTTTTATTTTTATTAATTTTTTTATTTTTTTATTTTTAGTTTTCAAACTCACATGTAAATTGATACAATTAGTAAAGACTAGTAATCTTAAACCTAAAAATAATAATAATCTTTGGAGTCCCAATTATAATATTGATATTAAAATATAATGAAAGATTTTGTAAACATATATATGAACTACAAGATTGTTTAAAGTCCCAATGGCAATAATAATCTTCTTCAGATAAAACTTGAAATCTTGTATTTAACTGTTGCACAATCTTTGAGTTTTGAAGATTCCCTTCAGTGTTGAAATCTTGTAGCATTCTAATCATATTAGTTCCTTAGATTGTATGTTTTTTTAATTACCTAAAATCTAAAAAATAATAAAGGCATTAGAAGGTGAAAATAGCCAGATTATCATTAGACAATTAATGTGGATGCGTTGAACCATGTCATAGATTGACATAGTTGATTAGAGTGAAGTTTATTATATGGTGATCCCTTGACTTGATCCTAAAACCTTACATCCTAGATTAAAAATCCAACATATGAACTCTATTAGTTAAAAATGATGATAATACAAAAGAAGTAGAAGAGATCTAATTTTTTAATGTCAATACATCAAGTTCAAAAAACAACATTTTTAAACCTCTAAGGTGCAAAAAAATCTCATTAATTGTATTAATAGCATGTACAGTTCATGCTCAGTTTCCAACAAAGTAAAATATTTCAAGTGTAGTATCAAGTATAATTGATCATTCTACCTATAAGAGGGAGAATTTGATATTTGGAAGATCACTAGCTTTAAAGAAGAAAGGCATCTAAATCAATAGTTAACATCTAGCTTCATATATACATTCTCCAACAAATTAATTGATTCATCATAACTTTCGAACTCCTAAAACCAAGAGCATCACTACAACAATCCAAGTAACTGAAATCCATCTCAACATTGTTAAGCTCTTCACCCATCTAAACTATCAAATTAAAATAGAAACTCATAAAAATATTCATGGAATAGAAAAAAAATCCAGAAATGAAGCCTCATAAAAATTATTACAATATGTATAGAATAATTATGGCAATTTATCATCTGAACACGAATAAAAAAAAAGATCATTGATATCTACATTTTCTAAATTTGGATAATTATCTTTCAAAGAGGTTTAGGCTAACATTGGACTTACATAGGATGCCTCAACTTTTTTGCAAATATCATAACCACTTGGCTTATATAATATAACTTCCCCACCCCATCCATTACAACATAATATATCCATGATTATTTGCCAAATGTTTCACTGACACATTTTTCTAGACTTGATTTAAAAAGTAATTAACACAATTCACAAAATGATGAGAAGTGATAGTACTAACAACAATGAAAGCATTTCTTGCATAGATTTAGGATCAACTAGAAATAAGGATTACAAGATAACTTGGTAGCATCTTTAGCTTTCTTGAGTTTTAACTATGAAGAATCTCTCTCCATCTCTCCACACATAATCTATCTCTCTCTCTCTCTCTCTCTCTCTCTCTCTCTCTCTATCTCTATCTTGAATAATTAGTTTCATAATTGGGGAATAAGCAGAAGATCACTGGTGGAAATGACCTTCAATTGCAAAATTGGACCACAACTATCATGTACGTGGCCACATGAACTTAGCTCCCTACTTCGATTGTAGAAATGACTACCCCTAGAATAAATCTATCAAGAAGTTTTTGATGTGGAATATTGTGGAATCCATAAGGAATATGTAGGAGGCTTGTGTCTATGAAATTTATACTATCTTAAACATCTATGCTACATAGCAGTAATGTGCTTCCTACACTATTCACTCTCATGTTGTAAGGTAAAAATCTCGAACCACAAGGAGGATTCATGAACCTCCACAATAGTTTAGGCCCATGAAGGAAATAGGAAGATTTTGTCAAGGACTACCATGTCAGCCTAGTAATATTGCTGTTACACTTGCTCGCCAATGAGCCAAGTACTAGGCAATTTCAATATTTTATTAGGCATTAATGCTTATAGTACTTTCCATGTTTCATGTAAATCTGAAACTGCATTTTTACTAGAAAATTTAATTTTCACAAATGTTGAATATTAAGACTCTTGTATCTAATTTGACTTTCTTCTTTGAAGTTCAATTTCATCCTCATTTCCATAAGAAGGAGACCAAATTTGATGTAAATGTTCTACATGTTTATGTTTAATATTAGGTGGATAAGATTACTCACATGTATTTGATTTAAAATTTTATGAACATATTAAATAAGCCAAACTTCATTGGCATAGGAATGAAACACCTATTTTATGTTTATTTTAAATATAGAACCAAACTCAACTCATATAGAGATATTTAAACATTTTTTAGCTCTTGTAAACCCAACAAACCTAATCAAAATGGAAAATTAGAAATATTGAATAAACCAAACACATATAATATGTTTAACAAAAATTAATTTTTTAATAAAAAGATTAATGACCCAATTGTTATGATTAATAAAAATAAGATTGAACTAGTTAATGGGAGTAAATTATTTAGAAAATTTTGTGTTAAAACCATTCAATGCTATAAAATTAAATGATGATATGTTGTTCTTATTCAAAATAAGATCAAGATTTTGTTGAGGCCAACAATCAAATTGAAAGTAATGCTTTTGAAAAATTGTGTTGATTTTAAACTTAATGACCATTAAGTTATCAAAAATCTTCTAGGTTATAAAGGTTTTTAATTTATTTTAACTATATGTTATGAAAAATGAAGATATAAAAGGTGCAATTATAAAAATATATAGATTTTAAAATCATTAATTTTAAAATTATATGTTGAAGCATTGATTTGATAAAAAGTTTCCATCCATTCATGTTAAATGTTTAATGTAAATTATATATCTTAAATTACTAAAATTATTAATTGACAACTTGAAAATAGATAAACATCTTAGCCTATTGATTGGAAGCTTAAGCATTCTTCTAAAAATCTCTTTTAATCATTTATTTTTAAAATTATTTGTTTTGTACAATGTTGTATGTTGTTCTATATAATTCTATTATTTGCTTTTTCATAGTTCTATATAGGTGTTTATAGAAAACTTTTTCTTCCTTTATTTTGCATTCAAGCATGTAAATTGATATACTCAATTAATGTATGGTGCTAGTTCCTCCACTTTTTTTTTTTATTTTAAAAGGATTATTTGTACTAGGAAGAAGATATCATAAATTTAAGAGAACAAAAAAGTGCATTCTAAAGATAACATCTTCTTTTACTATGCTTAGTTTGTTAGTTGAACTTTAAAATTTTGTTGTTAAAAATAATGGTTTTATTATATTATGTTTTTAATTAGTTTAAAATATAAATTAAAATTGATTTTAAATTTTACAAACATATTAGAAACTAAAAAATTATAGATTTTATTTTTTCCCTTGGGACTTATTATGATCTCTAAATTATTATTTTTTTATTAATGACATGGATTGTGATCTTAAGAACATGTATCATGGTTGGAAAAGTAATCACCTAATAAATGTTTTTATTAGAAGATTTTAACCATTTCCTTAGTTTCATAAATGAAAAAGATATTCTTAAATGAAATTAACTCCCTTTTTTGGCTTAAAAATGTGATAATAACATCATTCTCACATGTGACTATTATTATTCTTCATTACTAAAGTTTGGATGAAAGGTTTTTTTTTTAATATGATATGCTTATTGAAAGAGAGGTATGATAAGTAGTATAGATTGAATCTTACAAAAATTCTTTGAGCATGAAACCAATATTAATATGATGAACCATTATTAAGGTCCATAAGGTGCAAATATGTCTAATTTACAAATGTGATGCAATAAATTTTAAGATTCTAAACAAAGATTATATTTTTATTGAGAGAAGATTTGGCGTGTAATAAAATAATATTAAGAGATAAAAAAGGTTAAATTACATGTCGTGAACCAAAATAAGCTTAAGCTAGAAGTTCTAGCACAAAGATTAAGAAAGAGATAAAAAAGAAGCTTATTAAAGGATCATTTTAAAAGCCCAACGAGGAAGAAATAACTAGTTACTAAATATTTTTTAATATTTAAATGTTTGATTTTAAATTTAAATTTTTATTTTAAGAAACACTTATGATAGAAGAAAAAAAAATTAATAATGGTGCTTTCCATCTTCCATTCTTAGTAGCCATTATATATTTAAATGATGATAATCCAAAGAGTCCAAAAATTTTATAAATAGTGTTGAAATATAATAAGAATTTTACATTACAACAACAACAACGAACATGCCTTTATCCCACTATGTGGGATTGGCTACATGAATCCTTCTTCTCCATTTTGTCCTACTATGTGTCAAATTTTCACATTAAAATAATAAAATAATTGAAAATTTTGCTCTATTTTGGCTAATGCTTGATAGCATATTTTAATCAATTTTGGCAAAATTAGTTATCTCTAGCATCTTTCTTTGCACTTAGCAATGTTCCTTAGCCTACTATTCATAATATAATTAAACAAAACTAGACCTTGTAAACCTAGTCTAATTCTCCACCATTCAAAAGACATTGGAAAATATAAAGAAACATTAAAAAATCTCTATATCATAACTTTATTTGCTAATATTTCCATTTATATCCATATTTATATATTTAGACTAATTTAAGCTATTCTCTAATGTACTAACATAAATTAGATTAAATTTGCCCGAATTAATCTAGCCTTGCCTCCAACTATCTTCACATCTTAAAATAATAATTCGTAATCACTTTTAGCAATTAATTTTTTCATAAATTCTATTATCATCATCAAAATTGATATCAATGATAAAAAAATTATGGCAATGAAAATGTAGTACTTTTGTGGAGTGGAAAGGAGCATTGTCTTACAATGGGCCTAATGGCTAAACCATTGAGAAGATGATTGATATCTATTTATTCATTCTTGATCATTTAAACTAAAGAGATTAAAGATGATTCATTTGCATATATGTAATAAAAGACTTTGGTGATTCTTTTCTTTCATTGGAGAAATGTAATTAGTTCTTTAAACTTACCTCTAATTTAATTTTCTTATTTTTTTTATTAACATAACCACCCCTTGGCCACATTCTTCTAATAATATGCCTTTGCAATCATCCTTGAATTTATTGTATTCATTGATTCTGTGATTTGGGATACCATATTTGAATGGTTGATTATTCTAAATTTTTGATTTCATAAGAAAGTAGTAGTTCAAATTAGATTAAATATTTGCTTAATATTAACTTTTATTTTTAGTATATGCATATTTCATATTTGATCTCATTATCGTCAAATTAATTTTATGAGATAATATTCTTAATGAAGTAGAATTATATTACAATATGATTATATATGGAGATTTTATTTTTTTATGAATAAAACTAAGCGAAATAAAATATATGATTGATATAAGAGAGTGAAATTATCATATCATAGTCAAGTAGTCCATATAAGAAAATTAAATAAAAGAAGCGAACACAAGAGCACAAGTGTGAGTCCAATATGCCCATTTTAATAGCCCATTTGATAAAAAAACAATAAAATATAGTTTAAATTTAATAATTTAACATTTAGGTTTTAAATTATAACTTTTATTTTAATTAACGATTAGGGGCTATCATTTAATAACTTTTAGAAGATAAAAAGAATTATTGAAGGTACCACTTTTCTCCATTAATGACGAGTCCATCATTTTTTTACTTTTATCCTGTTTTTTATTTACAATAAACTAAGAGGTAATATAAACTTTATAATTATATGTAATAAAAAAATTTAGCATTAGAATGATTAAAATAGTAGAGTATAATATTTTGTTAATACTAGGTGGCCTATTTGTACTCTTATAAAATTTCATTGAAGAATTTGTTATTTTTAATTATTTGGCATACATTTTTGGATGATAGAGATAATATCATCCAAAAATAGGGGGCAACTGATATAGCATTGAAAATTTCACTAGTCGAAGCACGAATCTTGATATCGAAAGCAATCTGATCCTAAGTCGAAAATAGCCCAGATCAAGCACTTAAAATATCATTGGAAACTTTGGGATATCAGTTGAATCCCTAAAAAGTTCTTAAATATGGAGTGTTTATAATCAAATGGAGCGTCTTGACGAGTCGGATCTAACATGCCCAAGATCCCTTGATTCTGACTTCATTTGAGCATTTAAATATTTAAAATACAATAGATGATCAAGGGGATCATTTAGAGCCATCCATATTTACAAAACACCATAATATATAAATAGTCCTCATTTTTGAGAGGAGAATTAGCAAAGAAGAAGAGAGCTTTGAGGCTTGAAGATCCTCAAGCATGCGTAATCCACTCGATGGTCACCGACCACCGCCATCGGTCATCGACACCATCCACCGCCACCGGCCGCCGCCCGCCACCACGCCGATCATCACTGCATCAAGTGGCCGACCATCATCGTCGGTCACCGCACCACCATTGTCTCCACTCCATGACCACCGGTAGAACTATTTGATATTTGGCGTTTGACGTATGTGTCTATTTCCTCCATTCATTTAATAATCTCAACATATAAGTGGTCTTGGATTTTGTGTCCAAATGTGTAGAGGTTTTTGCTGTTCCAACTAATGATGTGCACGTGGTGGTAAAATTTTTAAGGAAAAAAAATATTTTCACCAAACCTAGAACATCTAAGGTGGTCATTGGTGATAAGGGTAGGTGTATTTACTGTAAGTAGTTGGAAGTATTGCTAAAAAGATATGGCGTTAAGCACAAAATTATAATAAGATATAACCCAATTATTATCAATGACCAAGTTATAATATTCAATCATGAGATAGAGTGAATTTTAAATAATTGATTGAAAGTAATAAAAAGGATTGGGCTTAAGCTAGTTGACTCTCTATAGGCCTATCACATCTCTTATAAAAAACTTATAGGAATGTAACATTATTATTCAGTTTTTGGGAAGGAAAAACCATTTACTTATTTAGCTAGAGCTTAAAATATTTTGGGCCATTAAAATGCTCGGTTTCAACATGCAAACTATAAAAGAGAGACAGAATGTTGTAGTTAAATATTATGAATGAGTTTAGAAGTGTCATATAAGAGCATTTGTAGTTATTTTACAAAAGTGTCTTAAAAGATCTAATTTGGATTTTTATTTTTTATTTTATTAGGTGATCTAATTTTGTTGATCTAGTTAGGTTGATAATATTAAACTAAGAATTCATTTTTAAAAAACCTAATGATTTTTAAAATCATATATTATCTATCCTTTGAGTTCATTTTACATACAAATTATTTTGACTTTATGTAAAAGGAATAAGGGAATAAAAATTTACATATATTAAAATGTTAATATGTTATGAATAATATCTTCACACCCACACACTAGAAAGTTCTCTATTTATAATCTTTTTTTTTTTGTTTTATCGATTTCATGTATTGAATAGAAATTAATGTGGGGCAACTTTGACATTTTATGCTAGTTTATCGAGATGATTTTTACTACTGGTATATTCTAACTATGACTTCTATTGTGCTATAGTGTCATGACTAGTAAATGGAGTGATATTGATTATCGTGTCTACTAAAATGTTAGCTTTGAAGTACTTACCTAAATTTTGTGCGATGTATTTTAGTCTTTCTTTTTGGGTAGTTTTGAGATAGAGTGGAGGGGAAAATTTATATACTTTGTCTATCATGTTTTGTATCTACACTTTTTTTTTTTTTGATGAAAAGAGTTTCTTCTTATGATGTTTTATGGCATAACATCAAGGACTACTTGAAAATAATTTCGTTATATTTTTTAGGAAGTGGAGAGGTGACATTTTTTATGCTAGTTTGATATTACGATTTTTACCACTCGTGTATTTTAAATATGACTTCTATTATGCTATAGTTTCTTGACTAGGAAATCAAGTGATGTTGATTGTATTGTCTACTAAAAAAAAGAAACAAAAAAGGTTTGTCCATGATGTTAGCTTTGCAATACATACCTAACTTATGTGTAATAATGTTTTAGTCTTTTTTTTTAGCTTTGATAGTGTGTGTAGAAAATTTATATACTTTTTTATCATGTTTTGTATCAACACCTTTTATTATGGAAAGGGTTCCATGTTATGATGTTTTATGCCATAACATGAATGGATGAATTACTGATTATTGTTATATTAATTTCTATCACTAAATGTTGATACATTTTTTAAGATAATTTGTATTAAAGTTTGACTTGAGTAAATGACATCAAAATAGTTAGGTATAATTAATTTACTTTTAATGTATATGCAAGAATGATTACCATCACTATTTGGTGCTAAAGATATAATCTTTGCACAATTTTCCTTCCTTCATTTATGCATGCATTCAGGTGTATTCAAGAAAAATAAGTATATAGTCTAGACATCCAGGGAATACGAGACTTTGGCTAGCCCCAAAGAGGTTATTTGACTACCTCACTTCCCTGATTTTAAAATGGCACATACTTGTTTATGTTTTTATACATGTGTATGTATATGAGATTAATGAATGAAAATCCTCTTTATATCAAAATTGCATGCATTCATAATTGACTAAGTGGTTGAATTAATTAGCCATATGATGTGGAGCTTACTTCCTTCATGTATACAAACTCACATATGTTTGAATACAATGGGTATATAGTTTAGACATCCAGGAATATGAGGATTTAGCCCCAAGGAGGTCATTTATTACCTCACTTGTTTAACAACACGCTTACTATTCAATTTCATTCTTATATCTTTTTGTATAAGAATCTGGATAAATCTTTAAATTAATATGTTTAAATAATTCAATCAAATAAAAATTTAAATTCTATGCATTCACATACATTCATCATTTAAGTATGTTAAAATATGTTGCATGTATAGATACACTTAGGATTAAATCATATGCATGTTACATCTGATGGAGAGGAATGGTTTGATATATGTCATGTGGTAGTAGTTTAATTAAATTAATCTTAAGAAGCCTTTCATCTTAAATAAGATTATTTAAAGTGAAACTAAAGTTCAAATTAATTAAATCATTTAATAAGCCATTCACTAAAGAGAACTAAATTAAATTAATATGCTTTAGAAATCACTTAAGGTAGGGATGAAAGAGAGTAATCATCTTCCTTCTCTTTTTAACACTTAGTTGCTAAGTGTAAAATCATATGAAATAAAAGAAAGCACAAATTAAAACTCACAAATCCATTAAATAACTTCATGTGAAATCAACCCTTTTTGTTAAATTGAACCCTTCTAAACTTAGACAAATACAACTCTAATGCCTAGTTAAGGCATACCACACAAGACCTTAACACACACATTAAAATAAAGTCACTACTTCTAACTCTATGTTAGGGTGGTGTATGATGTGATGATTATTTTATTTTATGATGTAATGTTTTAGATTGGATGTCAGGGTGTATGCTTCATAGATTGGATGTTAGGCCTCTCTTAATTTAATCATATTTTGATTGCTTATGGGGTGCTTAATATTAAATATGAATGATCTCTTTGTAGGTTGCTTAAATCTCTAAGCATAATCCAAGTTAGGATAGGTGGGTTTGGTTTTTTTATGTGTAAGGTGCTAAATTATATATAGGCTTGTATTGTATGTATGTTTAGCTAACCTCTATTTTTGTTGGTATAGTTAGATTGACTTTTTCTATTTTTAATGTAATGTTGCATTAGAAATTAGGATGGGTACTATGTGGGTATGGATGAGCAATGGTCAAAAGGCATTGTTGTGGGGTGCCCTATGATGCCTTTGGAGCAAGCATATCCAAATCAAGAAAAGGAAGAAAGAAGATATGCAGAAATGGAGAAATGAAGACCCCCCATAGCATATATTTATTATAAATTATAATTATTCTTTCATATACAGAGATGTATAAGGGTAGAGCTCGACTACCCATCTTTTTTTTTGGGTTGTACAATGGAGCCTGATCGCACCGGCCTCTTATTATTTTATGCTAATTTTATAAAATTATTTGACATTATGTTTATCTTGCACATTAGAAATGTCCTTGTGTTGGTGGATTATAAGCTCTAGCAATCTAATAAGATTCAACTCAAATAAATAAATCTCTTAACTTTGAAATATATAAATCATATAGATTAGAATGCTCTTCTTAGTATCATGAGCATTTCTACTCCCTTTGAATTCCAAAATTAATTCTTCTCCTTGAACTTTCCTAAGTAATTTTCTACACATAACCAATCCTTTAATAGTCTAACCATGAAATCTTTTGAGATGATTATTGTCTACTTTAATTGAGAGTATTCTTAAGGAATTTCATTTTTTAGGATGTAATTAACTATCTTCCATAGGAAACTTTAGAACTCAGTTTAATATAAATCCTATTTTTTCATCCATATAAAGCGAAAAATCTATATTAGTCTCATCATTTTAGAGTCCTTGTGGGTTATTAGCCCATTGAAGGGTGATGCCTCTATCTTTGAGATAGTACATTTTCAATGTATTACTTGATAACTACCCTAATTGCTGTCCCCTATACTTCCAAAAATGAACACCACAAGTATCTTTATAAAGTGATAAGAAAATCTATGAACTAAATATGTACAAAAGTATCACCTTGGACCAAGTTTAAGATGAAGGTTAACACCTCCAATAGGGTTCAAGAAAAGGTATTTTTTATTCAAAATATTCTATGAATATTCATTTTAAAACTCATCCAGTCAACACTCAATATAACTGCATAGAATGTTTTATGTGGCCATGTAACTAACTTTGCTACTTAATGAGCTACTTTCTTAGATTATCTTTATCATACTTTCCAAATTTAATGTAACCAACTATATAATGCCTAAGGTCAATCCAAACTAATAAATAAGAGAAGACCCAACAAGTTTAATGTTTATTTCCTCAATATAGATTTAGAAGCTTTTATTCTTTGTATTCTTATTTCCTTTCATTCTCTATGTTTTCCTTCACTCCCCTATGCTTCCTTGCTAGGTGGCTTGAGACCACAAATGATTATGGACCAAGGCTTTGGATAATTATGCCTACATGTTGAAGTTAGTTATGAAATCAACTATAAGAGGTATTCTCCACTACAAGGGACCAATCAAAGGCCAAGCTTGTCCCTTATCATGCAAGAGTGGAGATCCTCTATATTTAAAAATGGAACAATATTTCATGCATGTTCTTATAAATACAATCATTCAACTAAGAAGTTTCTAAATCTTTTATTATCTTTTTTATATACCTAAAGTGAGGTTATGAGTTGTATTAAAATTTATATGAGTTATTTGTGAGGATAGAAATTTAATTTTATCCTAAAGAGCCTATTATCAGCCACACATCAAACATACACACATTAATAAACCTATGAAAAGCATGTTATTTCTATTGCATAATCTAAACATAATGATAAAACATTTAGATTTTTTGTAAGAGAATAAAAAAATGTGGTGGGGTATATACACTAAAAGAAAAGAATTTGGATAGCCAAGCCCTCCTCTGATTCGGTTGTAATTAAACTTTACAAGTGGAATAAATAGTATGAGGATCTTCAATTCTCGTTCTTCTTTCCTTCTTTTAGCTTGCTCCATGCTTCACAAGGTCTCCCAAGTCTTTGCCTTAGCCACTCCTCATCCTAAACCCCAAGAGCACTAATCTTAATCCTATTACAAAATTTATATTTTTATAAATAAAATAAAATCTAACTACACCTACAAAATAGTTGTTAGATAAAACAAACATATGATCTAAGCAGTAATATTTCATATATTTGGACTTAAAACCTTGCACTTGAGTAAGCCCACTTATCCTAACGGATTATGCTTAAGAAAATAAATAGCATCCAAGCAGAGCATTTATATTCATTTATTTTTTTACATCCCTCAAGCACAATTCCACAAAAAAATATCATTAGGCTAATAACAACATAACATATAATGTATGCACAAATAATCCTAACATCTAGTCTAAATATTACATCACAAAATAAAATATGCCACCACAACATTCATCGACTAATAACTAATACTAGGATCGACTTAATATTATTATTGTGTAGCTTAGTGTGGTATGTCTTGATTGAGCTTTAGGATTATGATTCTCTAAGATAGGATTATTTAAATTACTCATTTAGGTGGTTTCACTTTTCGCCTTTTAGTTGATTGAGTTTAAGCATGCATTTTTTCACACTTCTTAAGATCTAATTATTATAAAGAGAAGAAAGAGACTTGATTCTTTCATCCCTAACCAAAGTTGATTTCTAAAGGTAGATCATTATTGCTTTAACTTTTTAATAGGCCATTTAAGAATTTAATTTTAGCCTAAATTTAGATTATCCTTAATGAATCTTATCCAAACATGAAAGGCATCTTAAGACTAATAAAATTAAGTCACAATCACATGAGTAATACTCCACTACTTCCTTTCATTATCAATAACATTTACATTCTTTCCTTTTTTTTTAGTTTCTTCAATGTTTATATATATATAAATGTATGAAATGTACTCATATTTTTGCACACTTAATAAATTTAGATGCATGGATTTGATAGAAAAAGGGGGTTTCATCTCATATTTAAACATATGTAAACATGTATAAGGAATTTAAGCATGTATGACCTATTGTTAAACTAGGGAAGTGAGATTATCTAACACCTCTTGGGATTACTTAAAACCTCATATTCTATGGATGTCGGACTATATACTTGCCAATTCACATACACATAAGCATATACATAAACATAGAAATAAAATCTTGAAAAGGTTATGTATAAATATATTTTACTTATGTAATGCTTAATGGAGAAAAGGAAAAGGGTTTTACTTTATGTTCTAATATGCACCCACATAAATGAAATTAAGCAAGTATGTGCCATTGTTAAACCAAGTGAGATTATCTAAGACTCCTTGGGGCTACTTAAAATCATTATTCACGGGATGTCCATACTATACTTACTTGATTCAAATACATGAATACATAAGTATGAGCATATGAATAAGACCATTAATTGCCAACTTTTTATTACAAGTAAATGAATATTTTATTTTATTTACATTATTAACTAATTATAAAAAGTATTGATTTAAGATTGATAATTAGCATATAATTTCAAAATAGATTGAGACTTATTAATGATAATAGCCACACCATATGATAACATTTGTCCAACTCATATAATTTAAATGCAATCATATTCTTTTTGGTTTTAAAACATGAATACATGGCTCATGGCAAGCACATTTATGAAAATTTGAAACAAGTAATTGAACATCACTACACAACATACTTGATTTCATTGGAACTTAAAGACAATCAAGTTAGATAAGCATCACGTAAATATAATCAAAGTTTTTTTAATGCTTAATTTAAATATTTGAGTTCTTGAAAACCTAAAGAAACAAAACTTAAATTCACTCCATCCCATGTTGGTTATTTAATATGTTAAAGGATAGAAATTAGATATATTTTATGGATTAATTAAGTTTAATATTAAATACATCAATTTGATCACCCTTCCAAAGCTATTTGAATTTAATTAACTACTTAAAGGAAGCCATTAGGAGAAAGGGTCTCATGAAATCCCAACTATTATCATTAATTAATTAACCTTAATTACTTATTTTTTACTATTCATTAATTTTAATAGTTATTAAATCATTTAAAATGGCAATTAGGATTAAAATTTAGAATATCTCAACCTAGATGATATATAATTTCAAGAAAATATGGGAGGTAGAAGACATCCCTTGAATCAACATGCCAAATTTGAAATTAATTAAGTAATTTGACTTTAATTAAAATAATTAGCCTATCATTCAAACTTTAATTAAGTACTATTCATTAAATATTAATTAGGGATTTTATTTATATTAAATTCTTCTCTATCTAAGATTTCCAAAATGGGTTTATTTGCATTTTTTGATTTTCTATAATTAGTTATAATTTTTTAATGTTCTAACTATTTAATTACATTTTAAACCAAATTACGTTGTTTTAAACCGTCGGTGTCACATGGATGCTAATGTGGCAGCACTGCTATGATATTAGTTTTTAAAACGTCTACTGACTTGGTGGTGGATGTGATTTCGTCATGGCTATCCAATCTCGGATCAGATAGTGGAGATAAATCAAGTGATTATTAAGGGATTAAATTGATATTTCTAGTATGATAAATCACGGCTATCCAATATATTCACGCAGAATGGACAACTAGTGATCCATCATCCTATAAGCGCCAAAAAATAGACACCAACTGATTTTTGGCATTCGACCTAAGCTCGTCGAAGCTCATTTGATGGTAAAATAGAATCCAAAATGATCAAGGAAGAGATCTAACTAGATCCTATGATGGAAATTGTATGAAACCACATTTTGCTTAAAAAAAGACCAACACTTAGTGGCCAAATATATGATTGCTAGATGTTTACCTCACCGGAGCTAGAGATCGGAGGATCATCGATAAAGGTAGCTTATCTTGAAGAGATGAAGCCCTATTGAAAAGATTTTGAGTTGCCTCCCCGCCGATTGGTCTGTGGACCAAGCACCATTGTAGAAGTCATCAGAGTTGGTCTAGGGATGCTTTTTGGTGGTTGAATCATTCGTGAATAAATTTATTTTCATTCGTCAAGGCTTGGGGAATGTGTAGGAAGAGTTAATTTTAATTTTATGGAGTTTATTGAGGTTGGATAGACAGGGCTCTTGGACTTGGGTGGAGTTTGGTCTCACAGGCAATAGAGAGCACAAGGACTCCAGGAAAGCTTGTGGACTGCTTAAAATGCTCTGAAGAAGGTGTATGTCAAGTTTGAATGAATGGGAAGGAATATACTCTCCTCCCCAACTAAACTAAATGTTGAGATTGGCTCGCCTTTTGTAGTCTTCTAGCAACTAGGTGGGAGGTGGGGGGGACTACTAAGGTGGATGTGTGTGAGAGGGAGGAGTGTGGTGGAGTACTATGGAGTGAACACACATCTTTAAGTGGATCAATGCTTACTCATGGTGAACTCACCCTCTCTTTAGCTGAACCCAACAACCTTAAGATAGGTTGGAGCAATGATCCTTTCTCCCAAAAGGGCTAAAGATGACTGATAATGAGTGGGGAGGTGGAGAACCCTTCAAAATAGATATTTTATCTCATTTGTAAGGCTTGGTTCAATAGGTGTAAGCTAACCTAGGTTCACCATGGGTTGGGACAAGTTGGGCAAGCCCATGGTGACCTAAGGATGAGTCATGCAGGGGTGGTAGGGGCTAGGTAGATGTGTGAGAGAGTGGTGAGCTTCCAGAGAGTGGACACTCTTCTTTAGTAGAATGGTTGATCATAGGTGAATTCATGCTCTCTTGGCCAAAGGCTGAACACAACGCCATAGTTTAGGTTGGGTTGGTCCTTTGTCCTAAGGGCAAAGATGGTTGTCAAGGAGTGGTGAACCCTTCCAAATTGGGATTTTGTCTCATTTGGAGGGTTTGGTTTAATGGGTTTGACCCAACCAGAGTTCACCATGGGTTTGGCCTACTTGGGCATGCCCATGGTGACCCAAGGATGAGTCATGCTAAGTTTGGTTGGGTTTGGCTCAATTTGATTCATGTAGGTCAAATGGGTTCAATTGGGCTAAGTCAACCATTTTGACCAAATTGGGTCAAAGTTGGAGTTTTGTTAAGTTTAATTGGTCATTTGGAATGAGTTAGTGTAATTGGTTTTGTTCAATTTGGATTATATTTAGATTTGGTTCATATAGTTCAATTTGGGTCGAATGGGTCATGTTGACCAATTTATCAATTTAGTCAAATTAGCTAGCATGGGTTGGGACCTTCAATTGATCATTAGGGATTGATTGGAAGAGTTGATTTGAATTAATATGGCTTAGAGTGATTTGGTTCAATTTGGCCTTTTAAGTCAAATTGGGTTGAAAATTTGACCAAGTTAGGTCTAATTAAAGGTTGGATCATGTCCAACATCCAATTGGTGATTGGTTAGAACCATAGTTTTCAACCTATTTTATTTAGGATTCGATTTGGACTAATTTGGTCATTTAGGTCACATTGGGTCTACTTTGGTCAAGAAGCCAAATTGGCTTGGTTAGGTTCAATTGATTGTAGTGGAGTGTTCAATAGTGACCTACAATCATCAATGAAGAGGTTGGATAACTTGATTTGATACAATGGAATTTTGATTGAAGTTTGTCTAATTATGTCTTTTAGGTCACATTGAGTTAAGTGGTTTGGTCAAGTTAATTTGAACTAATAGAGGCTATAGATGGTTGGAATATATTCAATGATGAATTTGAAGTTGATTGGTGGCTTTCATTACAATTGATTTAGGATCGATTGTTTAGCTCATTAGAACGTTTTAGGTCAAATGGGAACTTGTGCTAATTAAGTCTAATTGATTTAATTTGCTTGATTGCAAGTATTAGAATATTTCAAAATGATCCATTAGATAATTAGAATGATTGAGAGAATTGAATTGAGTTTGGTTTGCTTGAATTGGTTTGAATGGAGTTATAGGATTGAAGTGGGTTAACTTGGGTTAAGATTCAAATTAATTTGGCTTGGAGCATGAATTAGAAGCCAAATTTAAACAAGGTTAATTGATTGGCATGTGGTCGAGGTGTCAATCATTTGGTTTAGATTTAAATTAATTGATGTCAGAGTGTGGATTTTGGTCTTTAGGGTGGGTGAAGCCCACTTGTCTTAAGGTAAGGTCTAGACAGGGGTAATTCCATGTCTCTAGGCCTAGGTTTAGTGTGTCCATTCACTATCCTAGCACTAAGAAACCTAAGTTTCTAGAAGAATCCTAGACTTATGATGGGCGTGACCAATCCTCACTCCAATTTGAGGTCAATACCATAAGTCATCTTCTTCTTCACACTTGGGAATGAACTAATGTATTGAAATGATTTGAGGTCACATGTGTTCACTCCATGAGCTCCATGATATAATTATCTTACTTTGATGATAAAATATATGATTTAATGATGCTAACTACTTATTTAAAGTTTTTAAGGAAATTCACAAGACTCAATTTGCTTAATTAGCTGTAATCAAACAGTTTTAAAATTCTCTTAGGAATTGAATAATAAGATAAATAAAAATAACTACTAAAATATTTTTTATCACTCCTATTTTGATTTTGAAATATTTTTGCCAAATTAATTTGCATTATTTTTTTAAAATTTCTTGAAATTATCCATTTTGGAAAATTTGATCACATACATTGATTGAAGTTGTACTCATTACATCTAAAATTAAGTTTCTTTATAACTTCACAATAATTCTTGAGTATCTCTTGGATGTGTCCTTGACTGTCATTAACCTTAAGGTGCTTAGTACTTGTAGGAGATAGATGAACCTAGATTTTTTATTTGACTTGAATTAATATGAACTTAATGATATAATTTCTCATAATTATTTAGTATTATTTAAATATAATTTGTTGTCCGTATCTTAATGGACCTTTCTTGAAGCTATTCTTATGTTATCTATTATAAGAATAAAGCACTTTTGTATTATTTATTTTTTTTAAAATTTTTTTTACTCAATCTATCTGTTTACTAATTTTTTTAACAGAGCCTAAGCTCCTCTAGCTTGTTGTGTCTTGAGGATAAACTGAAGAAGTTAATGGGTCTATAACATTCTAATTTTTAAAAAGGTATTTAGTGATCATTGATATAAAGGTCATACAAAATATCACTTAGGAGGCTTCATGTAGAAAGGAGAGCAAAAATATGCCAAATCATGTCAAAATAAGAGAGGAAAAGAAATTATGATACACGAGCAAAATCTTAAGCCATATTCCATAAAAAATCATTATTTTAAGCCATATATAAATGGCATCTATTTTATTGTGTCTTGAGGATAACCTTTTTTTCTTTTTTTTTTTGGATGGGGCGAAAGGAGGGCAGTGTAGAATTTTTTTTCCGACCAAATAAGTAGCTCTTGTGTTTGGATTGAAAAGTAATAAATGCTATGCAATTAAAAATTATTTTTATCATCATCATCATCATCACCAAGATTACTATAATTATTATTATTATTTGCATATGAGAGTAAACAGCTTCAATCACTATAAATGGCATCTATTTTAATAGCTGCATCTGGCCAATCCACCAATTTCAGAACTTAATTAATGCAAGTAATAAATTTCCTTTTAGAATATCACATGATGTAACAAATTATATGAATAAACTTGGAAACCACAAGTATAGATGACAACTAATAATTCTTTTAATTTGGTAAAGCACCTATAAAGAAGAGTTCCTTATAGGCGTTGCTTTTATTTTTATTTATTTTTTATTTTCTTCTTTTTAGTTTCCAAACTCACATGTAAATTGATACAATTAGTAAAGACTATGTAATCTTAAACCAATTTTACATGATCCTCTCTCCAGTTGTGACTGCAGCTGCAACAGGCATAAGTCCGAGCCAAGCTTTCCCTTGCATTAGCCTACAATGCACAGAAAGATGCAATAAAAAAAAATTAAAAAACATATAATCTATAAAACAACACTTCTTCAATTACTTTACAATCTACAAAAATAGGAAAAAATCGCTGTAATACACTAAAAATCTAATATTCTATATACTTTCCATTGAAAGTTACATTTTGGCTATAATACAATATCTTCTTGCAATATATATATATATATATATATATATATATATATATATATATATATATATATATATAAACATAAAAAAAGTTTTTAAAATATTAAATTTACCATTTTGCGTAAATAAAAAAATTAAACCTTACCAGAAAAATTCATGAATTATACCACGAGTGATATGCATGAGCTAGTTACAATTTAAATAAAATAAAATATGCAAATTTATAAATGAAGAGGATCTCACATGGAAGAATGCAACTTTTGAATGGCCGCAGAGACGACAAACGACCCCTTTCGCTCGGGGAAGTGTGGGATCTTCATAAGCGTTCGGCAATACCTGAGGCTTCACATTGATTTGCCGTATAACATTTCTATAGACGCAGTTGCTTTTTGCCACCTCCTACAATTTATTACTTCATTTATTTAGTGCCAACTCCCATCAAAAACTAAAAGAATATATATATATATATATATATATATAATTTTAGAGATATGGAACCGTATAGCTGCAAGTGCGGCACGCATCGAGTAGGATCTTGCGTTCCTTATCTACACGTGCATAGAGAAGGTTGTTGCTGGATGAACACAGATATGTGTTATTCATAAATGTTATTAAAACTTATTTTAAACATTAATTTTGCAAGATATCTGCAAGAGTGATGATAAAGAGTTTGAGTTCTACCATTCCGGACAAAATTTCATTGGTTTCATTGCCGCTACCACCACGGTCGTCAAGCTTTAATGCCTATAAATTTTCTTTTGAGAGAGAAAAACTTTTATGGCTACATGAAATGGTTTTTGACTATAGGCGACAATATAATTTTATAAGAGCAACTTCGAAGAATAGAGAAATGGAGAGAAGGTTTGAAACTTGAGAACTCAATAGGATAAGATGTGCTTCAAGCTTGCTCTCTCACCACATATTTATTGGTGGAATGAAGTATGGCTTTAAAAATTTTAAAAAAAAATTGTTAATGTTAAATACATGAATTATAGAATATGACATGATAAAATATTATCATGAAATAAAAATATAGTAATCATATCTTCATAATTACAGAATATGCATTTATAGTTTCCAAATTTATGATTTGCCAACATAAAGAAATTTATTTTTAGTAGTCAGATATTGCGAATATAAAGAATTGTTTTAATGTTTGTCATCTTTCAATGATTGCATTTTCTTTATTTGAAAGTTATGATGGGCTCATGCACATAAAATTCTCGTGAAAGGAACTCCTTGATCATTGTGTTTAATTGATATAAGATGCAATTTTATCCCAGACTGATGTTTAATAGATATAAGATCTAATTTTATCCCAGGCTGATGCAAAAAACTTACACTCAAGATTTGGCCGTGAAGAGCAGTTTGATTATTTTTTTATATCTTGGAAGTTGAGAACTCAAATGATAAGCTATGCCTCCTGAGGCTTGTTCTCTAGCCACTATTTAACTAGAAGATAGACGTATAACTTTAAAAGAAACAAATTATAGTAAAGATAATTATATTTATTGTAGAATATATCAGAGTACAATATTCCATAAAATAAAATTGTATTAATCATATCTCCATAATTACAAAAGAAATGCATAAAGGGTCTCCATATATAAGATTTGCTTACATACAACCATTAATCAGTTTGATTTAGCAAGACTAATCCGCGAAATTGACCTTGCCAAGATGGCTAGTTTAATATAAACTTAACCAAAGTGAATTTTAGATATGTGTAGTGGTTGAGAGGCTTTTTCTTTCTATCATCATGAGATTTAAATTGAGTAGTTTTATTGAAACTAATTTTATTTTATTTATTACTATATATTATAAATTTATTTAGAAAAATAATGTGAAAAGAGTTATGATGTGAAAATCGTAAAATAAGTTTATTTCATAAATGCAAATATCTTATATTTTGAATTTAGGATTTATATATAAAATGGCTATAAAAACTTGAGAAAATATGATCTAATAAAAGAATGTTAAAAGTGTTCTATCTCAATTCACATCTGACATTTATCAATTTGTTTTAGCAATATTAATAGTAATTAGATATGCATCATTCTTAAGAGATTTATTATAAATGAAAAATAAATTCCACAAAAATTCCTCATTATGAGACGTAACCAAATTGATATTTCAACAAGAACATAACGAAATTTATCAAATGAATCTTGAATTTTAATAGTGGATTTTAGTCAAATAACAAGACTCTATTTTGAAGAAATCTTTGCATCAACAGTTCATCTTGAAGCCATCAAATTACTAGCTTTAATATAATTTAAGGTCGTTGAAATTTATCAAATGGTTGTGAAGAATGTTATTTTGCATAGCATTATTGAGGAAGATGTTATCGTTTAAAAACCTCTTGGATTTAGAAATATATTTTAAATATAATAAAATAAAAGTACTTTTCATCTCAAGTAAATTGAAAAGTTTTTTTAACTAGAAAACTGATTCTATAAGAAGATTATTTTTATCATCTTTTTACAAAAAATAAAAGAAGCTAACATATTTTTAGGTTCATACGTAAAATATGTGAAAGAGGTCATGTTTGTTTGTTAAATTAAACATATTTGTGAACATATTAAAAAAAATAATTCTGATTAAAGAATGTGGTAACTCCTAGTCCACCTAACAAGATATAAATATAAAGGAAAATTTTATTGATTATATGTTATGTAGAGGAATGGAAGGCACTTTATTGTATCTAGTTATAGGTATGCTTAATATAACATTTGGTGCTTGCTTATGGGCCATTTTAAAAACTGAGTCACATCAAACACAACAATGCACATATTTCATATTTTTTAGGTATACCTACATGTGTTCAGTAACCTATGTAAATGTCTCATTTGATTTTGTTATATTTTGAATTTTTAATCTACTAGTTGTTAAACGGATTGAAAAAATAGATCAATAACAAATTGATTTAATGGTATTTTATTCTATCTTGGTCTAATAAGTAGTGAAATTTAATTGCACCATTCATTATACATGTAAAATATGTTATAAGTTAGAGCTGTATTTTATAAGTCAAATGACTCAAGTTATAGTTATTAAATTTAGAAATTCTTTCCTTAAATTTTAAATGAATCTATAGTTCTTAAAGACTTACATAAATCTTTAATGGTTCTCCTTTGGCAATACATAATTGTTATTAAGAATAAATTTAAGTCAATAGACTTTCCTAGTCAGTAGGAATAACCTCCAATCCAATAAATCGTAGACACATTATAAAACTTTTTTTTCTATCAGAATAGAGTTTGGTCATTGTGAATATATCCTCAAATAGAAGCTCAACCATCATAGGTTACAAAATCGTGTGGCAAACTCCACAGGCCTCGAGATTTTGACCAACCAAAATCAAATTCTGTTGATTTAGAGACGGAAAGGGACGAGCTGACAATGTAGAGCCCTTTATTAGATTTTGAGGTTCAAAAAGATAATATACCTATTTTAGGATTTATGTTTGTGTATAGAATGCGTCACAAAAAGAGTCTAATTTAGTATCCTGAAAAAATCTTTTTATACTGTGTAATTATTTCAATAAAGATCATATTTATAAAAAAGATGTGATATTTATCATGGTCATTGAAATAAAACTTTTCTTACAAATAAATTAACAAAATGTATTTATTATGGTAAATATTTTTCATTACATACTCTATTAATTAAAATTGATATGAGTACATGATCAAAATATAAATTTATTAATTTAGTTTATTTTTCTAAAATTTTTAATCCTTTTTTCTAATAATATTTTCACATGTTTATCAAAATTTAATCTCACTTTCATAATAGTTGTTTCTTAAAATTTTTATTGTGGACGATTGTATAATATGATTAGTTATTGATGGTATGCTCCAAACAATAATCTAATAAATTATATAGTTTTTGAAATTTAAATTACTATAGACTTGGTCATTAGTGCGCATATATTATATTGGACTAATCTATGAATTATTAGTAAGTTATATATATATATATATATATATATATATATATATATATATATATATATATATATATATATATATATATATATATATATATATATATATATATATATATATATATATATATATACTACTCAAAATTCTTTCTCTCTAAAATGTGAATTCATTATATTGTTCAAATTTTAAGCAAATGTTCAAGACATAGGATAATTTGTCTTATGGGACATTCATTTAAACATTTGAAGAATAGAAATCTTATGATTTTCTTTTTAAGCAAAACTAAGTATTCATTTAAAAAATAAATGAAGTACAAAGGTCAATGCCAAGAAAAGAGAGGCTAAAAAAAAGAATCAGTCCCTATAAAAACAAAAGTTCAAAGAGAGCAGAACAAAAAGGGAAGTTTAAACCTAAAAAAGGATTGGTCCCAATTATAATATTGATATTAAAATCTAATGAAATATATTGTAAACATATATATGAACTACAAGATTGTTTAGAGTCCCAATGGAAATAATAATCTTCTTTAGATAAAACTTGAAATCTTGTATTTAAGTGTTGCACAATCTTTGAGTTTTGAAGATTCCCTTCAATGTTGAAATCTAGTACCATTCTAATCATATTAGTTCCTTAGATTGAATGGTTTTTCTTAATTACCTATAATCTCAAAAAGAATAAAGGCATTAGAAGGTGAAAATAATTAGATTATCATTAGAAAATTAATGTGGATGAGTTGAACCATGCCATAGATTGACATAACTGATTAGAGTGAAGTTTATCATATAGTGAGCTCTTGATTTGCTCTTTGAACTTTACATCCTAGATTAATAATTCAACATATGAACACTATCACTTAAAAATGATGAAAGTACCAAAGAAGTAGAAGAGATCTAATTTTTTAATGTCAATACATCAAGTTCAGAAAACAACATTTTTAAACCACTAAGGTGCAAAGAAATCTCATTAATTGTATTAATAGCATGTATTTATGCTTATATGTTCCAACAAAATAAAATATTTCAAGTGTAGTATCAAGTATAATTGATCATTCTACCTATAAAAGGGAGAATTTGATATTTGGAAGGGCACTAGCTTTAAAGAAGAAAGGCATCTAAATCAACGGTTAGCTTCCAGCTTCATATATACATTCTTCTACAAATTAATAGATTCATCATAACTTTCCAACTCCTAAAACCAAGAGCATCACTACAACAATCCAAGTAACTGAAATCCATCTCAACATTGTTAAGCTCTTCACCCATCTAAACTATCAATTTAAAGAGAAACTCCTAAAAATTTTCATGGAATAGAAAAAAATCCAGAAATGAAGCCTCATAAAAATTAGTACAATATGTATAGAATAATTATGGCAATTTATGAGACTGACACAAAGAATAAAAAAATTAAAAGTTCATCAATATCTACATTTTCTAAAATTGGATAATTATCTTTATAGAGTAATAAACACAATTCACAAAATGATGAGAAGCAATAGTACTAAAACAACCATTTATGCATTTAGGATTTAGATAAGGATTACAAGATAACTTGGTAGCATCTTTAGCTTTCTTGAGTTTTAACTGTGAAGAATCTCTCTCCATGTCTCCACACATAATCTCTCTCTCTCTCTCTCTCTCTCTCTCTCTCTCTCTCTCTCTATCTATCTCTATCTTGAATAATTGGTTTCATAATTGGGGCATAAGCAGAAGATCACTGGTGGAAATGACCTTCAATTGCAAAATTGGAGGCCACAACTGTCATGTACGTGGCCACATGAACTTAGCTCCCTACTCCGATTGTAGAAATGACTACCCAAGAATAAAGCTATCAAGAAGTTTTTGATGTGGAATATTGTGGAATCCATAAGGAATATGCTGGAGAAATTTATACTATCTTAAACATCTATGCTACATAGCGATGTGTGTTTCCTAGACTATTCACTCTCATGTTGTAAGGGTTAAATCTCGAACCACGAGGAGGATTTATGAACCTCCACAATAGTTTAGGCGCATGAAGGAAATAGGAAGATTTTTTGAAGGACTACCATGTCAGCCTAATAATATTGCTATTACACTTGCTCGCCAATGAGCCAAGTACTATACAGTTTCAATAATTTATTAGGCATTAATGTTTATAGTACTTTCCATGTTTCATGTAAATCTTAAACTACATTTTCACTAACAAAATTTAATTTTCACAAATGTTGAATATTAAGACTCTTGTACTATATAATTTGACTTGCTTCTTTGAAGTTCAATTTCATCCTCATTTCCATAAGAAGGAGACCAAATTTGATGTAAATGTTCTACATGTTTATGTTTAATATTAGGTGGATAAGATTACTCACATGTATTTGATTTAAAATTTTATGAACATATTAAATAAACCAAACTTCATTGGCATAGGAATGAAACACCTATTTTATGTTTATTTTAAATATAGAACCAAACTCAACTCATATAGAAAGATATTTAAACATTTTTTTAGCTCATGTAAACCTAGAAGAGCTCAACAAACCTAATCAAAATGGCAAAATTGGAAATATTGAATAAACCAAACACATATAATATGTTTAACAAAAAATAATTTTTTAATAACAAGATTAATAATCCAATTGTTATGATTAATAAAAATAAGATTGAACTAGTTAATCAGAGTTAATTTTTTTAGAAAACTTTGTGTTAAAAACATTCAATGCTATAGAACTAAATGAACCTGTTGTTCTTATTCAAAATAATATCAAGATTTTGTTGAGGCCAACAATTAAATTGAAAGTAATGCTTTTGAAAAAAAAAATGTGTTGATTTTAAACTTAATGACAATTAAGTTATCAAAAATCTTCTAGGTTATAAAGGTTTTTAATTTATTTTAACCATATGTTATGAAAAATGAAGATATAAAAGGTGCAATTATAAAAATATATAGATTTCAAAAATCATGAATTTTAAAATTATATGTTGAAGCATTGATTTGATAAAAAGTTCCATCCATTCATATTAAATGTTTCATGTAAATTATATATCTTAAATTACTAAAATTATGAATTGACAACTTCTGAAAATAGATAAACATCTTAGCCTATTGATTGGAAGCTTAAGCATTCTTCTAAAAATCTCTTTTAATCATTTATTTTTAAAATTATTTATTTTGTACAATGTTGTATGTTGTTCTATATAAATTCTATTATTTGCTTTTTCATAGTTCTATATAGGTGTTTTATAGAAAACTTTTTCTTCCTTTATTTTGCATTCAAGCATGTAAATTGATAAGCTCAATTAATGTATGGTGCTAGTTCCTCCACTTTTTTTTTTTTTTTAAAAGGATTATTTGTACTAGGAATAAGATATCATAAATTTAAGAGAACTAAAAAGAGCATTCTAAAGATAAGATCTTCTTTTACTATGTTTAGTTTGTAGTTGAACTTTGAAATTTTGTTGTTAAAAATAATGGTTTTATTATATTATGTTTTTATTTAGTTTAAAATATAAATTAAAATTGATTTAAATTTTACAAACATATTAGAAACGAAAAAATTATAGATTTTATTTTTACCCTTGGGACTTATTTTGGTCTCTAAATTATTTTTTATTATTAATGACATGGATTGTGATCTTAAGTACATGTATCATGGTTGGAAAAGTAATCACCTAATAAATGTTTTATTAGAAGGTGTAACCATTTCCTTAGTTTCATAAATGAAAAGATATTCTTAAATGTAATTAACTCTTTTTTTGGCTTAAAAATGTGATAATAATATCATTCTCACATGTGACTATTATTATTCTTCATTACTAAAGTTTGGATGGAAGTTTTTTTTTAATATGGTATGCTTATTGAAAGACAGGTATGATAAGTAGTATAGATTGAATATTACAAAAATCTTTGAGCATGAAACCAATATTAATATGATGAACGATTATTAAGGTCCATAAGGTGCAAATATGTCTAATTTACAAATGTGATGCAATAATTTTAAGATTCTAAACAAAGATTATATTTTTATTGAGAAAGATTTGATCAGTGTTATAAAAAATGATTAAGGGATAAAAAGGTTAAATTACATGGGTTGAACCAATATAAGCTTAAGCAAGAAGTTCTGGCACAATGATTAAGAAAGAGATAAAAAAAAAACAAAGGCTCATTTTAAAAGCCCGAGGAAGAAATAACTCGTCACTAAATATTTTTAATATTTAAATGTTAGATTTTAAATTTAAATTTTTATTTTAGGAAACACTTTTGATAGAAGAATAAAATAAATTAATAATGGTGCTTTCCATCTTCCATCCTTAGTAGCCACTATATATTTAAATGATGATAATCCAAAGAGTCCAAACAAATTTTATAAATAGTGTTGACATAAAATAAGGAATTTTTACATTACAACAATAACAACATGCCTTTATCCCACTATGTGGGATTGGCTACATGAATCCTTCATCTCCATTTTGTCCTACTATGTGTGAAATTTTCACATTAAAATAATAAAATAATTGAAATTTTTTCTCTATTTTGGCTAATGCTTGATAGCATATTTTAATCAATTTTTGCAAAATTAGTTATCTCTAGCATCTTTCTTTGCACTTAGCCATGTTCCTACGCCTACTATTCATAATATAATTAAACAAAACTAAGCGTTGTAAACCTTGTCTAATTCTCCACCATTCTAAATACATTGGAAAATATAAAGCAACATTCAAAAAGCTCTATATCATAACTTTATTTGCTAATCTTTCCCTTTATATCCATATTTATATATTTAGACTAATTTAAGCTATTCTCTAATGTACTAACATAAATTAGATTAAATTAGCCCAAATTATTCTAGCCTTGGCTCTAAATATCTTCACATCTTAAAATAATAATTCATATTCACTTTTAGCAATTAATTTTGTCATAAATTCTATTATCATCATCAAAATTGATATTAATGATAAAAAATTTGTGGCAATGAAAATGTAGTACTTTTGTGGAGTGGAAAGGAGCATTGTCTTACGATGGGCCTAATGGCTAAACCATTAAGAAGATGATTGATATCTATTTATTCATTCTTGATCATTTAAATTATAGAGATTAAAGATGATTCATTTGCATATATGTAATAAAAGACTTTGGTGATTCTTTTCTTCTTCGTTGGAGAAATGAATTAGTTCTTTAAACTTACCTCTAATTTGATTTTCTTATTTTTTTTATCAACATAACCACACCTTGGCCACTTTCTTCTAATAATATGCCTTTTCTTGCAATCATCCTTGAATTTATTGTATTCATTGATTCTCTGATTTGGGATGCCATATTTGAATGGTTGATTATAATATTTTTTTTGATTTCATAAGAAAGTAGTAGTTCAAATTAGATTATATATTTGCTTAATATTAACTTTTATTTTTTTAGTATATTCATATTTCATATTTGATCTCTTATAATTATCATCAAATTAATTTTATGAGATAATATTCTTAATGAAGTAGAATTATAATACAATATGATTATATATGGAGATTATATTTTTTTATAAATAAAACAAAGTGAAATAAAAATATATGATTGATATAAGAGAGTGAAATTATCATATCATAGTCAAGTAGTCCATATAAAAAATAAATAAAAGAAGCGAACAGAAGAGCACAAGTGTGAGTCTAATATGCCCATTTTAATAGCCCGTTTGATAAAAAAAAAATAAGAAAATATAGTTTAAATTTAATAATTTAAAATTTAGGTTTTAAATTTTAACTTTTATTTTAAATAACGATTATGGGCTATCATTTAATAACTTTTAGAAGATAAAATGAATTATTGATGCTACGCACCACTTTTCTCCATTAATGACGAGTCCATCATTCTTTTAGTTTTATCCTTTTTTATTTACAACAAACCAAGAGGTAATATAAACTTTATAACTAGTGCTAATATTTAATAAAAGAATTTAGCATTAGAATGATTAAAAATAGTAGAGAAGTATAATGTTTTGTTAATGCTAGGTGGCCTATTTGTACTATTATAAAATTTAATTGAAGAATTTGTTATTTTCAATTATTTGGCATACATTTTTAGATGATAGCGATAATGTCATCCAAAAATAGAGGGGTAATTGATATGACACTGAAAATTTCACTCGTCGAAGCACGAATCTTGATGTCGAAAGCAATCTAATCCTAAGTCGAAACTAGCCCAGATCAAGCACTTAAAATATCATTGAAATTTTGGGATATCAGTTGAATTCCTAAAAAGTTCTTAAATATGGAGTGTTTATTATCAAATCGAGCGTCTTGACGAGCCGGATCTAACAAGCCCAAGATCCCTTGATTCTGACTTCATTTGAGTATTTAAATATTTAAAATATAATAGATGATCAAGGGAATCATTTTGAGCCGTCCCATGGAGTGGTTTGGATTTTGCACGTATTTACAGAAACTCCATTCCTTTAATACATAAATAGTCCATCATTCTTCACATGAGGGGAGCCTAAGCAAAAGAGAAGAGAGAGTTCTAAGGCTTGAAGATCCTCATAGCATAATCGTGCCACCACTCGATGGTCGCCGACCACCGATGTCGGTCATCGCCACCAACCACGGCCGCCACCATCGACCACCGTCGGTCCTCGCGCCATCACCCATCAATCATATCGCGATCATCATCGGTCTGCCGACCGCCACTCCACCGCACCGCCACCACCATCGATCTCGTGTCATCAACCAATCTGGTCATCCGCGGCATCATGCGCCGCCACACCATCGGTGGCCGCCCATCTGGTTGCCGCGCCGACCATCGCCGGGCCATTTGTCACCTTCATATCATCATATCCGCTTGATCACCGCTATCTACCACCAATCATCGTTTGCCATCTCGCCGGTCATCACCGCCGGATAGGCTTGTTTTGCCAGCCACCATCATCACCACCAACAATGCTAACCACACGCCATATTTGATTACCGGTCGAGATTTCCATTGTAAGGCTTTTTTTCAAACAATTTTGTGATCCTATTATCTTAAACTTTATACTCCGAAACAGATATATAGTGGAAGATTTTTATTGGGCTAGGCCCCATGGTTTTTTCCACCTCTTCAGAAGTTTTTCCACATAAAAATCCTTGAGTTTATTATTCACTCTTCAAATACCTGTGTGTGTGCTGGATTTCATAGCAGGGCTAAGGCGTGAACTTTTATTTACCACAACTGGTTTTTGAGCACGCAAAAAAAATAATCTTTTCCATGCCGCTTGGAACTACGTGGAAGTTATTAAATGTGGTCTGTCGGAATTTTATAATTAGTAAGCTATCACATACAAAATATATTTGAGATTTTTTTTTTCACTCACCTTAGCTCCAATGAAATGCCCCTCTTTTTCCCAAATTAAAGAAGCAAATCCATTGCCTTCTGTATCAAAATCACATTGTGATCATATGGTTTACTTAACTCTATATGCAAAAGACAACATAACATATGAATTTTTGTTTTATTAAAAATTTTAATACAAAATGTAAACAATATTTAATTAAAAAGAAATATTTTTGGTAAATTTTTGAACTCTTAAACTGAGTTTCAGCACATTACCTTATTTGAGTATAAATAAATAAGTTGTGCTTGTACAATTGATTTTGTTAGTGATTATGCAATGATAGTTATGAGTAAATTTGTCATTTTAAAGGTTGTATGCATCATTATAAGGTATTAATCATGTTTTTACTGAATTCATATCAAATCTAAAAATATCTTAACAATTCTAAGACACATAACAATGGATGTTGATCTTAAAAATATAATAATAATGATTATAGCTTAACTTGCACTGAATTCATTAGTTATAATTCCCCAATATTAATTGATGTGTAGAGCACTTTGACCTAATATATATTTTTATTTAGATCCTAATATAAATATTTTTTATTTCTATTATTTTTCTAAAGATATCTTCCATTCTAGTTTCTGAATGTTTTATCATGCATTGGAACTGAATAATTAATCATCTTGAAAGAAATATAAATCCATTCAGAAAATTAATTTTATTATCAGTTATTTCAACAGATACAAATATTGTTCTATTAAATGAACCTCAAATTAAAAAACTCCACATCTAAAATTTTTTAACAAATTATGCGCACTCTTACGTAGTAATAATACTTTTAACTCTATCGAGCATAGCTTTACATGTAGAGGTAGAGATAGAGGAAGAGTTATTGAAAGACAAGGAATGTGGCCTCTCCTTTGAACAATTTTAAAGGGTAATTATCATTATAGTTAATTGTAATTTATTTAATTCTAATTTGGAAAATATAATATATAATATTGACATAATATTTTAAATTTAAATTTTACTTTTAGAAACATATAAATTATGCTATGTAAAATGATTAGATCTATCAAATTTGCATGAAAAGATTTTTGTATTAACTTAAAAGGCTTAAGCAAACTCTTATTTTGTAAAATAAAAATCATTTTAAGTATATATATTTGCTAATATTATAGAGGCTGAGACAAGAATATGCAAATTAAAAAATAATTTAAGAGATTTACAATCTAGTAATAATATTGATCTTTTATTTAAGTCTAAGAGTGAACTTTCTAAATTGCATGACATGGACAAAACCTAGTGGATTCAAAAAGTGGCCTTCAAATTTATTTCTGAGGCTGAGCATAACACTAAGTATTTTCATGTTTTGGCCAATAAAAGGAAATCTTTAAATTCTATCAATAAAATTAAACTTGATAACAACGATCAATGTGAAGGACAAAATTGTTACGTACTAGAAACCCAATTGCGGTAGAATAAAACTTTACACACTAGTTTTATTGAGAAATCCAACACACACAAATAAATATTTGAAGAGCGATAAACTCCATGATTTTTTACAAAACCCCAAGAGGAAAAGTCAGGGCCTAGCCCTAAATATGTTCCACTATATATCATTTTGAAGTACAAAGTTTAAGTTTTCCGATAATGGGATTACATAGTTGTATGTGAAAGTCAACAATAAAATCCCGATCAGTGATAATAACTATACAAGTAGGTTAATGGTTGATAGTGGCGATAGAATACCGTATCGGTGATGATCGCGGCCTCAATCATCAAAATCGTCGGATGGTAGTGGCGCGGTGGTGACCGGCCGATTCATGGTGACCTCAATATGGTGGTGGTGCGAGTGTGGTCGGCAGCGGTGGTCGGCGGTGATGGCGACAATGGCGGTGGTCCGGCGCGGTGACCAGTGGTGACAATGGGTATTCGGCAGAATAAGGGAATAAGGGAATAAAATTTACATATATCTTAAAATGTTAATATGTTATGAATAATATCTTGACACACACACTAGAAAGTTCTCTATTTATAATCTTTTTTTTTTTTTTTGATTTCATGTATTGAATAGAATTAAGGTGGGGGCAACTTTGACATTTTTTGCTAGTTTATCAATATGATTTTTACCACTGGTTTATTCTAACTATGACTTCTATTGTGCTATAGTTTCATGACTAGTAAATGGAGTGATGTTCACTATCATGTCTACTTAAATGTTAGCTTTGAAATACTTACCTAACTTTTTTGTGATGTATTTTAGTCTTTATTTTTGGGTAATTTTGAGATAGAGTGGAGGGGAAAATTTATATACTTTGTCTATCATGTTTTGTATGTACACATTTTTTTTTTATGATAAGAGCTTCTTCTTATGATGTTTTATGACATAACATCAAGGACTACTTGAAAATAATTTCGTTATATTTTTTAGGATTTAGGCAGGTCAGGGGGCAGGGGGTGACATTTTTTATGCTAGTTTGATATTATGATTTTTACCACTGGTCTATTTTAACTATGACTTCTATTATGCTATAGTTTCTTGATTAGCAATTAAAGTGATGTTGATTGTCTTGTCTACTAAAAAAAAGAAACAAAAAAGGTTTGTCCATGATGTTAGCTTTGCAATACATACCTAACTTATGTGTAATAATGTTTTAGTCTTTTCTTTTTGGTATCTTTGAGATAGCTTGGAGTAGAAAATTTATATACTTTGTTTATCATGTTTTGTATCAACACCTTTTCTTATGGAAAGGGTTCCTTGTTATGATGTTTTATGGCATAACATGAATGAACTAGTTGCAAATGATTATTGTTATATTAATTTCTATCACTAAATGTTGATAATTTTCTTAATATAATTTTGTATTAAAGTTCGACTTGACTAAATGACATCAAAATAGTTAGGCATAATAGATTTGCTTTTAATGTATATGCAAGAATGATTACCATCACTATTTGTTGCTAAAAATATAATCTTTGCATGATTTTCCTTCATTCATTTATGCATACGTTCATGTGTATTCAAGAAACATAAGTATATAGTCTAGACATCCAGGAAATATGAGGCTTTAGCTTGCCCCAAAGAGGTTTTTTGACTACCTCACTTCCCTGATTTAACAATGGCACATACTTGTTTATGTCTTTATACATGTGTATGTATATGTGATTAATGAATGAAAATTCTCTTTTATATCAAAATTGCATGCATTCATAATTGACTAAGTGGTTGAATTAATTAGTCATATGATGTGGAGCTTACTTCCTATGTTCATGTATATTAACTCATATATGTTTGAAAATAATTGGTATATAGTCTAGACATCCTGGGAATACGAGGCTTTAGCTAGCCCCTAAGGAGGTCATTTGATTACCTCACTTCCCTTGTTTAACAATGCCACGTACCTTTTCAATTTCATTCTTATGTCTTTTTGTATAAGAATCTGGATGAAGGTTTAAATTAATATGTTTAAATAATTCGATCAAATAAAAATATAAATTCTAAGCATTCACATACATTCATCATTTAAGTATGTTAAAATATATTGCATGTATAGATACACTTAGGATTAAATCATATGCATGGTACATGTGATGGAGAGGAATGGTTTGATACATGTCATGTGGTAGTAGTTCAATTAAATTAATCTTAAGAAGCCATTCATCTTAAATAAGATTATTTAAAGTGAACCTATACTTCAAATCAATTAAATAATTTAATAAGCCATTTACTCAAGAGAACTAAATTAAATTAATATGCTTTAGAAATGGCTTAAGGTAGGGATGAAAGAGAGTAATCCTTATCCTTCTCTTTATAACACTTAGTTGCTAAGTGTAAAATCATACAATATGAAAGAAAGCACAAATTAAAACTCACAAATCCATTAAATAACTTCAAGGGAAATCAACCCTTTATGTTAAATTGAACCCTTCTAAACTTAGAAAAATACAACTCTAATGCCTAGTTAAGACATACCACATAAGACCTTAACACACACATTAGAATTAAGTCACTACTTCTAGCTCTATGTTAAGGCGGTGTATGATGTGATAATTATTTTGTTTTATGATGTAATATTTTAGACTAGATGTTAGGGTGTATGCTTCATAGACTAGATGTTAGGCCACTATTAGCCTAATCATATTTTCTATAGGAGATTGTGCTTATAGGGGTGCTTAATATTAAATATGAATGCTCTCTTTGCAGGTTGCTTAAATCTCTAAGCATAATCCAAGTTAGGATAGGTGGGTTTGGTTACCCATGTGTGAGGTGCTAACTCCAAATTATACATATAATTGCTTGGGATTGTATGTATGTTTAGCTAACCTCTATTTTGTAGGTGTAGTTAGATTGACTTTTCTATTTTAATGTAATGTTGCATTAGAAATTAGGATGGGTGCTATGTGGGATTAGGATGAGCAATGGTTAGAAGGCTTTGTCGTGGGGTGCCCTATGATGCCTTTGGAGCAAGCATATCCAAATCAAGAAAAGGAAGAAAGAAGATATGCCTAAATGGAGAAATGAAGACCCCCCATAACATTTATTTATGATAAATTGTAATTATTCTTTCATATATTGAGTTGTATAAGGGTAGAGATCAGCTACCCATCTTTTCTTTTTGAGTTGTACGGCAGAGCCTGACTGTACCAGCCTCTTATTCTTTTATGCCAGTTTTATGAAATTGTTTGATGTTATGTTTATCTTGCGCATTAGAACTGACATATTTTTCATAGTTTCTTGTGATTGATGCTTTAATGTGTGGCATGGATACGATTTTTATACCCCAATTAATCACTCATAACTAATTTTTAAATAATTCACAACCTCACCATAAAGCTTAGGCCTTAGAAAAGATAATTAAAAGATTTATCAACCCCTTAGATGTATGTTGTATGTCTCACATCATGCATATCATATTATTTCTTTCTTAAATATGGGGTTCTCCATCCTTGCACGATAAGGGAATGTTTGACCTGTGAGGGCATCCCTTGTGGTGAAAAACACTCCTTTTTGCTGATTTAGCCAACAACTTTATTTAATCATGCATGTAGACATCAAAAATCCTAAAGCCATTGTCTAAATGAAGTGTCAAAAATTAAATAAAATTTAAAAAGATTTTACATTAGATTAAGTCATTACTCATACCACTCATGTCTAGTCTCTTAGAGGATGGGTTTAAGGACTTTAGTCTCTTTCTAAATTAATAATAGCCCAACTATCTTATAATTTTATAAGACCCGACTACATGGTCTTAAAATCCTAGGAGGAGTTAAGGCAGCACCACTCCAAGTGATTGTAAAGAAGTCGGACGGTTTATTCTCTCTTATGGAGGTAAACCATTGTGTCCACCTATCGCTTAGATTTAGGTCATGCTTTAACTCTTACTAAAGAACCATAGATTTATGATATGAGGTAGCTATTTTCTTCAGGCTACAAGCATAAATCCTCACCTCTTAGGCATTTTCATGACCTTGTGTTGGTGGATTATAAGCCCTAGCAATCTAATAAGATTCAACTCAAATAATTAAATCTATTAACTTTCAAATATATAAAGTTGAATCATATGATAGACTGGAATGCTCACTGGGCTTGTTAGTATCATGAGCATTTCCTACTTCGTCCCTTTGAATTCCAAAAATAAGTCTTCTCCTTGAACTTTCCTAAGTGATTTTCTACACATAACCAATCGTTTGATAGTCTAATTATGAAATCTTTGGAGATGATAATTGTCTACTTTAATTGAGAGTATTGTTAGATAATTTTATTCCCTAAGATGTAATTAACTTATCTTCCATAGGGAACTTTAGAACCCAATTTAATATAAACCCTATTTTTTCATCCATGTAAAGCAGGGGAAAAATCTCAAGTATATTTGAAGACCCATCATGCCTTAGGAGTCTTTATTAGGTGATTATGCTCATTGAAGGGTGATGCCTCTATTTTTTGAGATAGTACATCCTCATATGCAGATTACTTCATATATACCATCTGGAGTCCCCCCCCCCATATACTCCCAAAAATGAACACCACAAGTATCCTTATAAAGTGACAAGAAAATCTATGAACTAACTATGTACAATGGTATTACCTTGGACTGAGTTTAAGATGAAGGTTAGCACCTCCAACAGGGTTCAATAAAAGGTCATGGTTTATTCAAAATATTCTATGAATATACATTTTAAACCTCATCCAATCAACACTCAATATAACTGCATAGAATATTTTATGTGGCCGTGTAACTAACTATGCTACTTAATGAGCTACTTTCTTAGATTATCTTTGTCATACTTTCCAAATTTAATGTAACCAACTATATAATGCCTAAGGTCAATCCAAACTAATAAATAAGAGAAGACCCCCAAAAAGTTCAATGTTTTTTTCCTCAATATAGATTTAGAAGGTTTTATTCTTTGTATTCTCTATTTCCTCTATTTCATTCTCTCTATGTTTTCTTTCATTACCCTCATACTTGCTTGCTAGGTGGCTTGAGACCACAAATGATTATGGATTTAACATTAATATTTTTTTAATAGTGACATATAATATTTAAAAATCAGAACACACTATATAAAATTTTGGAAAATTTTATAATTAATTTAACTATTATTTGAATAAAATATTTAAAAATATATAAAAAGTAGCATTAAAATGATTAGTAAGCAATTTTACTAAATTCTCTTAATTTAATTATATTTTTGTAAAAATATTTCAATTTGGTGAACTAATTATATCTTTACAAAATCAAAATAACATACTAGAAATCCCAACTTAATTATCTTTTATTATTAGATCTTATTTAAATAAAATTCAATAATCTATATGTGGTGTTTCAATTTGGAGTCATTATGGACACCATGTAGATCATAGGGAGTACTTATTGATAAGATCGAGTATGACATTAAGGTATGATGCACTATCTCGAAAGATAGAAACATCACCCTACAATGGGCTTGATCACCTAATAAGGACTCCTAGATGGGTCTTCATATATACCAGAGATCTTTCCACCACTTTACATAGATAAAGTAGAGTCAGGTTTATTTAAGTCAGGTTTATTAGTTCACTAAGGAGGAAAGCCCCCATAGTTAATTACATCCGGAAATATAAATTTCTTAAGAACACTCTTAATTAAAGTAAATAAATGTCTCTAAAAAATTCAAGGCTAGACTATCAAAGAATTGATTGTTATTAGAAATCAAATGAGAAAAGTCCAAATATGAAGACTTATTATGGACTCCATAAGAAGATAAGTAAGGAGCATCCAAGATATTAGGTAACCTAGTGAATGCTCCAATCTACCCTATGATGAGGCTTTATTTTTTAAAGAGGAGAATTCATTTTTATTTAAGTTGAAATTTTATTAGAGTGCTAGAACTTTTAATCCAACAATATAAGTTTATGGATATGCCTATGAAGTGAGAACTTATACATAAAAAGAAAAATAAGGCGTCTGAACCTAACTCTAAAATGCTTTAGCACAAGCTAGAAGCACGTCCTAAGTCTAATCAAGAAGAATTAGATATAATGGTTCACTTTTATAAGAGAGAATGAACACATCCTGGCTCTTCTAGACTTACAACAGCCTAGAGTGGGTACTATCTAACACCTCCTACACTTTTAAACCATGTAGGCTAGTCTTATGTAAATGCTAGATAGTTAGGTTGTTATTTATTTAGGAAGGAAGCTAGAATCCTAATTTCACTCCCTAAAAGACTACATAATGTTTGCTATGCAAATATGACTTAGACTAATGTTAAAATTTTAAAAGTTTTTGGATTATTTTGACACATTTATTTTGGACCAAGGCTTTGGACAATTATGCCTACATGTATGATGAAGTTCAGTTGTGGGCTAAATCAGCTATAAGAGGTATTCTCCACTACAAGGGACCACAATCAAAGGCCAAGCTTGTCCCTTATCATGCAAGAGTGGAGATCCTCTATATTTAAAAATGGAATAATATGTCATGCATGTTCTAATAACATACAATCATTCAGCTAAGAAGTTTCTAAATCTTTATTATCTTTTTATATACATAGGCTTTAGAGTGAGGTTATGAGTTGTATTAAAATTTAATTATGAGTTATTTAGTGAGAATAAAAAATTTAATTTTATCCTAAAGAGCTATCACATCCACACATCAAACATACACACTTTAATAAACTTATGAAAAGCTTGTTATTTCTATTGCACTAAAACATAGATCAAAACATTTAATTTTTGTAAATGAATAAAAGGTGGTGGTGTATCTCCATACACCCAAAAAAGAAAAGAATTTGGATAGCTAAGCTCTACCCTTATACAACTTGGATTGTAATTAAACTTTACAAGTGGAATAAATACTATGAGGATCTTCAATTCCCATTCTTCTTTCCTTTGTTGGATTATCTTGCTCCATGCTTCACAAGGTCTCCCAGGTATTTGCCTTTAAGTCACTGCTCATCCTAAACCCCCATAGCATTAATCTTAATCCTATTACAAAATTTATATCTTTATAAATAAAATAAAATCTAACTACACCTACAAAATAGATGTTAGATAAAACAAACAAACGAACCAAGCAGCAATATTTCATATATTTGGACTTAACACCTTGCACTTGAGTATCCAAGCCCACTTATCCTAACTGGATTATGCTTAAGGAAATAAATAGCATCTACAAGTAAGAGCATTTATATTCATTTATTTTTACAGCGATCCCTCAAGCACAATTCGCAAAAAATCATTAGTAAATAACAACATAACATATAGTATGGACAAACAATCCTAACATACAATCTAAAATATTACATCATAGAATAAAATATATCACCACAATATACACTGCCCTAACCTAATACTTGGATCAGTAACTTAATATTCTAAGGTGTGTGTTAGGGCTTAGTGTGGTATGTCTTGATTGAGCTTTAGGATTAGGATTCTCTAAAGTTTAGGATTATTTAAATTACCCATTAAGGGTGGTTTCTCTTCGCCTTTTAGTAGCATGATTGAGTTTAAGCTTATGCATTATTATATTTTGTTCACTTCTTACTTAAGATCTAATTATTATGAAGAGAAGAAAGAGACTAGACTCTTTCAACCCTAACCAAAGTTCATTTCTAAAGGTAGATCATTATTGCTTTAACTTTTTAGAGACCATTTAAGAATTTATTTTAGCCTAAATTTAGATTATCCTTAATGAATCTTATCCAAACATGAAATACATCTTAATACCAATGAAATTAAATCACAATCACATGAATAATACTCCACTACTTCTTTTCATTATCAATACCATTTACATTCTTTCCTTTTTTAGTTTCTTCTTTTATATATATATATATATATATATATATATATATATATATATATATATATATATATATATATATATATATATATATATATATATATATATATATATATTAATGTACTCATATTTTTGCACACTTAATAAATGTAGATGCATGGATTTGATAGAAAATGATGGTTTCATCTCATATTTAAACATATGTAAACATATATAAAGAATTTAAGCAAGTATGTGTTATTTTTAAACTAGGGAAGTGAGATTATCTAAGACCTCTTTGGGGCTACTTAAAGCCTCGTGCTCTCCGGATGTCTAGACTATATACTTGCCAATTCACATACACATAAGCATATACATAAACATAGAAATAAAATCCTGAAAAGGTTTCGTATAAATATATTTACTTATGTAAAGCTTAATGGAAAAAAGGAAAAGGATTTTACTTTATGTTCTAATATATGCACCCACATAAATGAAATTAAGCAAGTATGTGCCATTGTTAAACTAGGGAAGTGAGATTATCTAAGACCTCCTTGGGGCTACTTAAAGCCTCATATTCTTGGGATGTTCATACTATATACTTGCCAGTTCAAATACATGAATACATAAGTATGAACATATGAATAAGACCATCAATTGCAAACTTTTGATTACAAGTAAATGAATATTTTATTTTATTTACATTATTAACTATTTATAAAATGCATTGATTTAAGATTCATAATTAACATATAGTTTCAAAATAGTATGAGATATATTAATGATAATAGCCACACCATATGATAACATTTGTCCAACTCATGTAATTTAAATGCAATCATATTATTTTAGTTTTAAAACATGAATACATGAAGCTCATGGCAAGCACATTTATGAAAATTTGAAAGGAAGTAATTGAACATCACTACATAAAATACTTGATTTCATTAGAACTTAAAGACAATCAAGTTAGATAAACATCCTGTAAATCTAATCAAAGTTTGTGTAATGCTTAATTTTAATATTTGAGTTCTTGAAAACCTAAAGAGGAGAAACAAAACTTAGAATTCACTCCATCCCATGTTGCTTATTTGATATGTTAAAGGAGGAAAATTAGATATATTTTATGGATTAATTAAGTTTAATATTAAATACATCAATTTGGTCACCCTTCCAAAGCTTTTTGAATTTAATTAACTACCGAAAGGAAACCATTAGGAGAAAGGGTCCTAAGAAATTCTCATGTTATCCCCACTATTTTCATTAATTAACTAATCTTAATTACTTAATTTTACTATTCATTAATTTAAATAGTTATTAAGTCATTTAAAAATGGCAATTGGGATTAAAAATTTAAAATTTCTCAACCCATATGATAAATAATTCCAAGAAAATATGGGAGGCTGAAGACATCCCCTTGAATAAACATGCCAAATTTGAAATTAATTAGCCAAGTAATTTAACTTCAATTAATATGATTGGCCTAAGATTCAAACCTTAATTAAGCACTATTCATTAAATATTAATTAGGGATTTTATTTATATTAATTTCTTCTATATCTGAGATTTCCAAAATGGGTTTATTTGCATTTTTTGGTATTTTCTATAATTAATTATGATTTTTTAAAGTTCTAACTATTTAATTACATTTTAAACCTAATTACATTGTTTTAAACCATCGGTGTCACATGGATGCTAATATGCTAGCACTTTTCACATGGTGCCATGGTATTGGTTTTTAAAACATCTAATGCAGCTGACTCGATGGATGCGTCATGGTCCAATATGATCGATGTGGAGATAAATCAAGTGATTATGAAAAGATTAAATTGATATTTCTAGTATGATTAATCACGGTTGTCCGATATAATCACGCAGAATGGACAACTAGTGATCCATCATCCAACAAGCGCCAAAAAATAGACACCCCTATTTTAATATTCATTCGAAGCTCATGAAGCTCATTTGATGGTAAAATCAATCCAAAATGATCGGGAAGAGATTTTACTAGATCCTATGATGGAAATTGTATGAAACCACATTTTGCTTAAAAAAAGACAAACACCTAGTGGCCAAATATACGATTGCTATATTTTTACCTCCCCGGAGCTAGAGATTGGAGGTCCATCGATAAAGGTAGCTTATCTTAAAGAGATGAAGCCCTGTTGAGAATATTTTGAGCTGCCTCCCCGACGATTGGTCTGTGGACCAAGCACCATTGTAGAAGTCATCGGAGTTGGTCTAGGGATGCATTTTGGTGGTTGAATCATTCATGAATTAATTTATTTTCATTCGTTGAGGCTTGGGGAATGTGTAGGAAGATTTAATTTTGATTTTATGGAGTTTTATTGAGGTTGGACAGATAGGGCTCTCAGACTTGGGTGGAGCTTGGTCTCATAGGCAATAGGGAGCACAAGGACTCGATGAAAGCTTGTGGACTGCTTAGAATGCTCTAGAGAAGGTGTATGTCGAGTTTGAATGAATGGGAAGGAATATACTCTCCTCCCCAACTAAATTAAATGTTGAGATTGGCTCAGGTCTTCTAGCCAGTAGGTGGTCGAGGAGTGGGACCAATGAGGTGGATGTGAGAGTGAGGGAGTGTAGAGCGCTAATATGGAGTGCACCCTCATCTTTAGATGGATCAATGGTTGTTCATGGGTGAACTCACCCTCTCTTAGCCTAAAGTTGAACCCTACAACCTTAGGTTAGGTTGGAGCAGTGGTCCTTTATCCCAAAAGGGCTAAAGATGGTTGATAATGAGTGGGGAGGTGGAGAACCCTTCAAAATAGAGATTTTATCTCATTTGTAAGGCTTAGTTAAATAGGTTTGAGCTAAGTCCGGTTCACAATGGGTTGAAAAGGGCAAGCCCATGACATAAGGATGAGTCATGCCAGGGGTGGTAGGGGACTACTGAGGTAGATGTGTGTGAGAGGCTGAGGGAGTGTAGTGGGCTTCCACTGAGTGGACACTCTTCTTTAGGTAGACCAATGGTTGATCATAGGTGAATTCATGCTCTCTTGGCCAAAGGCTGAACACAACATCCATAGTTTAGGTTGGGTCAGTGGTCCTTTGTCCTAAAGGGCAAAGATGGTTGTGAAGGAGTGGGGAGGTGGTGAACCCTTCCAAATGGAGATTTTGTCTCATTTGGAGGGCTTGGTTTAATGGGTTTGACCCAACCAGAGTTCACCATGGGTTTGGCCTACTTGGGCAGGCCCATGGTGACCCAAGGATGAGTCATACTATGTTTGGTTGAGTTTGGCTCAATTTAATTCATGTAGGTCAAATGGATTTAATTGGGTCAAAGTTGGAGTTTTGTTAAGTTTAATTGCTCATTTGGAATGAGTTAGTGCAATTGGTTTGATTCAATTTGGATTATATTTAGATTTGGTTCATATAGTTCAATTTGGGTCAAATGGGTCATGTTGACCAATTTGACTAAATTGGTCAAATCAGTTGATCATTAGGGATTGATTGAAATAGTTGATTTGAATTAATATGGCTTAGGGAGTGATTTGGTTCAATTTGATCTTTTAAGTCAAATTGGGCTAAGTAGGTCAATTGAGTTGTGTTGACTAAGTTAGGTCTAATTAAAGGTTGGATCATGTCCAACATCCAATTGGTGATTGGTTAGAAGCATATTTTTCAACCTATTTTATTTAGTATTTGATTTGGACTCATTTTTTCCTTTAGGTCACATTGGGTCAACTTTGGTCAAGAGGCCAAGTTGGCTTGGTTAGGTTCAATTAATTGTAGTGTAGTGTTCAATAGTGACCTATAATCATCAATCATAAAGTTGGATAACTTAATTTGATTCTATGGGAGTTTGATTGAAGTTTGTCTAATTATGTCTTTTAGGTCACTTTGAGTTAAGTAGTTTGGTCAAGTTACTTTGAACTAATTGAGGCTATAGATGGTTGGAATATATTCAATGATGAATTTGAAGTTGTTTGGTGGCTTTGATTGCAATTGATTTAGGATCGATTGTTTGGCTCGTTAGAACATTTTAGGTCAAATGGGAACTTGGGCTAATTAAGTATAATTGATTTAATTTGCTTGATTGCAAGTATTAGAATAGTTTGAAATGATCCATTAGATAATTAGAATGATTGAGTGAATTGAATTGAGTTTGGTTTGCTTGAATTGGTTTGAATGGAGTTATAGGAATGAAGTGGGTTAACTTGGGTTAAGATTCAAATTAATTTGGCTTGGAGCATGAATTAAAAACCAAATTTAATAAAGGTTAATTGATTGGCTTGTGGTTGAGGTTTCAATCATTTGGTTTAGGTTTAAATTAATTGATGGGCCTGAGTGTCAGTTTAGGCCTTAGGGTAGGTGAAGCCCACTTATCTTAAGGTAAGCTCTAGAGTATGGGTAATGCCCTACAAGTCTCTAGGCATAGGTTTAGTGTCCTCTTAACTGCTAGAACTATCCTAGCACTAAGGGAACCTAAGTGTCTAGAAGAATCCTAGACCGATGATGGAAGTGACCAATCCTCACTCCAAATTGAGGTCAATACCATAAGTCATCTTCTTCTTCACACTGGGGAATGAACTAATGTTTTGAGATGATTTGAGGTCACATATGTTCACTCCATGAGCTCCATGATATAATTATTTTACTTTGTTGATAAAATTATATGATTTGATGATGCTAACTACTTATTTAAAGTTTTAACGAAATTCACAAGACTCAATTTGTTTAATTAGCTCAGTAAAATCAAAGCTGATTTGACTTGGATAGTTTTAAACTTCTCTTAGGAATTGAATAATAAGATAAATAAATCAAGAAAAAAAACTACTAAAATATTTTTTATCACACTTTTTTTGATTTTGAAATATTTTTGCCAAATTAATTTTTATTATTTTTTAAATTTCTTGAAATTATCCATTTTGGAAAATTTGATCACATACATTGATTGAAGTTGTACTCATTACATCTAAAATTAAGTTTCTTCATAACTTCACAACAATTCTTGAGTATCTCTTGGAAGTGTCCTTGACTATCATTATCCTTAAGGTGCTTAGTAGTTGTAGGAGATAGATGAACCTAGATTTTTTATTTGACTTGAATTAATATGAACTTAATGATATAATTTCTCATAATTATTTAAATATAATTTGTTGTTCATATCTTTATGGACCTTTCTTGAACCTATTCTTATGTTATCTCTTATAAGAATAAAGCACCTTTGTACTATTTTTTTTTTATTTTCTTACTCATTCTATGTGTTTACTAATTTTTTTAGCCTAAGCTCTTCTAGCTTGTTGTGTCTTGAGGATAAACTGAAGAAGTTAATGGGTCTAAAACATTCTAATTTTGAAAAAGGTATTTAGTGATCATTGATATAAAGGCCGTACAAAATATCACTTAGCAGGCTTCATGTAGAAAGGAGAGCAAAAATATGCCAAATCATGTCAAAATAAGAGAAGAAAAGATATTATGTTCCACGAGCAAAATGTTAAGCCATATTCCATAAAAATCATGATTTTAAGCCATATATAAATGGCATCTATTTTGTTGTGTCTTGAGGATAACCTTTTTTTTGCGTGAAAGGGAGTGTAGAGTTATTTTTCCGACCAAATAAGTAGCTCTTGTGTTTGGATTGAAAAGTAATAAATGCTATACAATTAAAATTTATTTTTATCATCATCATCACCAAGATTACTATTATAATAATAATAATAATTATTATTATTATTATTATTATTATTATTATTATTATTTGCATATGAGAGTAAACAGCTTCAATCACTATAAATGGCATCTATTTTAATAGCTGAATTTGGCCAATCAACCAATTTTTGAACTTAATTAATGCATGTAATAAATTTTCTTTTAGAATATCACATGATATAACAAATTACATGAATAAACTTGGAAACCACAAGTATAGATGACAACTAATAATTCTTTTAATTTGGTAAAGCACCTATAAAGAAAAGTTCCTTATAGGTGTTACCTTTATTTTTATTAATTTTTTTTATTTTTCTTCTGTTTAGTTTTCAAACTCACATGTAAATTGATACAATTAGTAAACACTATGTAATCTTAAACCAATTTTACATGATCGTCTCTCCAGTTTTGACGGCAGCTCGGGCTGCAACAGGCATAATTCCGAGCCAAGCTTTCCCTTGGATTAGCCTACAATGCACAGAAAAATGCAATAAAAAAAAATAAAAAACATAAAATTTATAAAACTACAGTTCTTCAATTACTTTACAATGTAATACCAGATAATTACTACAAAAATAGGAAAAAATCACTGTTATACACTAAAAATCTAATATTCTATATACTTTCCTTTGAAAGTTACATTTTGGCTATATATATATATATATATATAATAAACACGTAAATAAAGTTTTTAAAATATTAAATTTACCATTTTGCATAAATAAAAAAAATTAAACCTAACCAGAAAAATTCATGAATTATACCATGAGTGATATGCATGAGCTAGTTACAATTTAAATAAAATAAAATATGCAAATTTATAAATGAAGACGATCTCACAAGGAAGAATGCAACTTTTGAATGGCCGCAGAGACGACACACGACCCCTTTCGCTCGGGGAAGTGTGGGATCTTCATAAGTGCTCGGCAACACCTGAGGCTTCACATTGATTTGCCGTATAATATTTCTATAGACGCAGTTGCTTTTTTCCACCTCCTACAATTTATTACTTCATTTATTTAGTGCCAACTCCCATCAAAAACTAAAAGAATATATATATATATATATATATATATATATATATATATATATATATATATATATATATATATATATATATATATATATATATATATATATATATATAAATTTTAGAGATATGGAACCGTATAGCTACAAGTGCGGCAGGCATCGAGTAGGATCTTGCGTTCCTTATCTACGTGCATAGAGAAGGTTGTTGCTGGATGAACACAGATATGCATTATTCATAAATGTTATTAAAATTTTTGTTAAACATTAATTTTGCATGAAAATCAATTAAAAAAGAAAAAGATATCTGCAAGAGTGATGATGAAGAGTTTATGAGTTCTACCATTCCGGACAAAATTTCATTGGATTCATTGCCGCTACCACCACCGCTGTCACGCTTTAATGCCTATAAATTTTCTTTTGAGAGAGAGAAAAACTTTTATGGCTACATGAAATGGTTTTTGACTGTAGGCGACAATCTAACCTTATAAGAGCAGCTGCAAAGAATTGAGAAATGGAGAGAAGGTTTGAAACTTGAGAACTCAAAAGGATAAGATGTGCTCCAGGCTTGCTCTCTGACCACCTATTTATTGGTGGGATGAAGTATGGCTTTAAAAATAAAAAAAATTGTTGATGTTAAATACATGAATTATAGAATATGACATGATAAAATATTATCATGAAATAAAAATATAGTAATCATATCTTCATAATTACATGATATGCATTAATAGTTTCCAAATTTATGATCTGTGATAAATAAATTTATTTTTAGGAGTCAGATATTGCAAATATAAAGAATTGCCATAATGTTTGTTATCTTTCAATTATCGTGTTTTCCTTATCTAAAAGTTATGATGGGCTCATGCACATACAATTCTCGTGAAAGGAACTCATGCACATAAATTTAATTGCTCGCTCTCTGAGTAAAACCTCGCTTGCAAGGTTACCTGCCAAGAGAAGCTTCATTTTTATTATAGCTTGAAAGTTGATAACAGTTGCTCTCCGACCCACTAATTATTGGTGGAGATTAAATCATTCGTTTAAAAAGAAAATTTATGCTATTGGGACACAGATGTTTTTTGCCACTTATTGCCATTTATTAATTCATTTATTTAGTGCCAATTCACCATCAAAAATTAACAATAAATACACATGAATAAAAATTAAAATTTTTTGCAAAATATTAATATCACATGAAGATCAATTAAATGAGAAAAGGTTATCTACAAGAATATAGATGAAGAAGTAATGCATTCAACCATTTGGGTCAAAATTTCATGAGACTTGCCGTAGGCTCCAATGCATGCTGCGAGTTGTGAGAAGTATAACTCTGATCCTTGTAATTATGTAGTTGGATCAAATTCTAAGAATTAAGAATAGTATGCAGAACTGAAATTAATCTATAGACACTAGAACTTTACTAACGAGACTCACATGGAACATCTTGCAAAAAGTATAGAGATAGAGAGAGAGGAAAGAAAAAATTTGGAGGATATAGAGAGATGATCAAGGATTTCATTGGATTGTCAAAATTATATGGCTTGAGTAAAGAGTCCACCTTTTCTAGTTGTTTTTATTTTATAGGTAGTGTGAATTGGCTTTTGATTCTTAGTGCAAATCCATGATCACTATGTTTAACGGATATAAGATATAATTTTATCCGAGGCAGATACAAAAACCTTACACTCAAGATTTGGCCGTGAAAATTTCAATTATTTTTTTATAGCTTGGAAGTTGAGAGCTCAAATGATAAGCTATGCCTCTTGAGGCTTGCTCTCTAGCCACCTTTTTAACTAGGAGATAGATGTATGGCTTTAAAAGAAACAAATTATATTAAAGATAATTATATTTATTATAGAATATATCAGAATATAATATTTCCATAAAATGAAATTATAGTAATCATATCTTTATAATTATAAAAGAAATGCATTTAGGGTTTCCATTTATAAGATTTGCCTATATACAACCACTAGATCGACTTGATTTAGCCAAACTAATCCAAGAAATTGACCTCTCTCAGATGGCTAGTTTATTATATACTTGACCAAAGTGAATTTTAGATAAATGTAGTGGTAGAGAGGCTTTTTCTTTCTACTATCATGAGATTTAATTCAAGCAATTTTCTTTAAACTAATTTTATTTGATTTATTACTATATATTATAAATTTATTTAGAAAAATAATGTGAAAAAAGTTATGATGTGAAAATGATAAAACAAGTTTATTTCATAAATGCAAATATCTTATATTTTGAATTTAGGATTTTTATAAACATGGCTATCAAAAATTTTGAGAAAATTATGATCTAATAAAAGAATGTTAAAAGTGTTCTATTTCAATTCACATCCTACATTTATCAATTTGTTTCAAAGATATTAAAAGTAATTAGATATGCATCATACTTAAGAGATTTATTATACATGAAAAAAATTAATTCCACAAAAATTTCTCATTATAAGACCTAACCACATTGATATTTCAACATGAACATAATGATATAAGAAAAATAATTGAAATGAATCTTGAATTTTAACAAGAGTCTATTTTGAAGAAATCTTTGCATCAATAGCTCATCTTGAAGCCATCAAATTACTAGCTTTAATATAATTTAAGGTCATTGAAATTTATCAAATGGCTGTGAAGAATGTTATTTGCATACCACTTTATTGTACCTAGTTATAGGTACGCTTAATATAACATTTGGTGCTTTCTTATGTGGCCATTTTAAAAACAAAGAAGTCACATCAAACACAACAATGCACATATTTAATATCTTTTAGGTATACCTACATGTATTCAGTACCCTATGTAAATGTCTTATTTGATTTTGTTATATTTTGAATTTTTACTTTACTAGTTGTTTAACAGATAGAAAAAACACATCAATAACAAACCAATTTAATGGTATTTGATTCTATCTTGGTCTAATAAGATTTGAAATTCAATTGCACCATTCACTATACATGTAAAATATGTTATAACTTAGAGTTGTATTTTATAAGTCAAATGGCTCAAGTTGTAGTTATTAAATTCTGAAATTTTTTTCTTAAATTTTAAATGAAACTATAGTTCATAAAGCCTTCCTTAATTGTTCTCCTTGGGCAATACATAATTGTTATTAAGAATAAATTTAGGTTGATAGACTATCCTAGTCAGTAGGAATAACCTCCAATCCAATAAATTTTTAGACACTTTATAAAACTTTTTTTCTATTAGAATAGAGTTTGGTCATTGTGAATATATCCGTAAACAAAAGCTCAACCAACATAGGTTACAAAATCTAGTGGCAAACTCCACAAGACTCGAGATTTTGATGAGCCAAAATCGAATTCCATTGAATTAGAGGTGGAAAGGGACAAGAGCTGACAATGTAGAGCCCTTTATTAGATTTTGAGGTTCAACAAGATAGTATACCTATTTTAGGATTTATGTTTTGGTATAGAATGCTTCACAAAAAAAAAAATTTAGTTTCCTGAAAAAAGCTTTTTGTACTTTCTAATTATTTCAATAAAGATCATATTTATAAAGAAGATGTGATAATTATCATGTTCATTGAAATAAAACTCTTCTTACAAATAAATTAATAAAAATGTATTTGTTTTGGTAAATATTATTCATTGCATACTCTATTAGTTATAATTGATATGTGTACATGATCAAAATATAAATTTATTAATTTAGTTTAATTTTATAAAACTTTTAACCATTTTTTCTAATAATATTTTCTCATGTTTATCAAAATTTAATATCACTTTTATAATATTTGTTTCTTAAAATTCTTGTTGTGGATGATTGTATAATATGATTAGTTATTGATGTCATTCTCCTAGCAATTATCTAATAAATGTTATATAATTTTTGAAATTTAAATTACTACAAACTTGGTCATTAGTGCACATATATTATGTTGGACTAATCCAGCTATAAATTAGTATACTAACCTCTTACATATGAAAAAAAGAGAGACATTAGGATTCCATTGAATTAGAGGTGTAAAGGGACAAGAGCTCGCAATGTAGATCCATTTTTTAGATTTTAAGGTTCAACAAGATAGTATGCCTACTTTAGGATTTATGATTTTGTATAGAATGCTTCAGAATAAATCTCTAATTTAGTTTCTTGAAAAAAGCTTATTACACTTTGTAATGATTTCAATAAAGATCATGTTTATCAAAAATATGTGATAATTATCATGGTCATTGAAATAAAACTCTTCTTACAAATAAATTTACAAAATGTATTGGTTATGGTAAAGACTATTCATTTCATACTCTATTAATTATAATTGATATGAATACATGATCAGAAAATAAATTTATTAATTTAGTTTATTTTTATAAAAATTTTAATCATTTTTTTAATAATAATTTGTCATGTTTATCAAAATTTAATTTAAATTTTAAAGCTTTTGTTTCTCAAAATTCTTATTGCGGGCGATTGTATAATATGATTAGTTATTGATGGTATGCTCCGAACAATTATCTAATAAATGTTATATAGTTTTTGAAATTTAAATTACTACAGACTTGGTCATTAGTGCACATATATCATATTGGACTAATCAACCAAGGAATTAGGATACCAAACCTCTTACATATATATAGTTTTCAATTACTTACTACTCCAAAATACTTTCTCTAAAATGTGAATTCATTATATTGTTCAAATTTTTAAGCAAAAGATCAAGAGGTAGGATAATTTGTCTTATGGGACATTCAGCTATAAACATTTGAAGAATATGAATCTTTTGATTTTCTTTTTAAGCAAACTAAGTATTCATTTAAAAAATAAATGAAGTACAAAGGTCAATACCAACAAAAGAGAGGCTAGAATAATAAAGGACCAGTCCCTATAAAAGCAAAAGTTTGAAGAAAGTAGAACAAAAAGGGAAGTTTAAACGTAAAAAGGAATGGTCCCAATTATAATATTGATATTAAAATCAAATGAAATACATTGTAAACATCTATAAGAACTACAAGATTGTTTAAAGTACAAATGGCAATAATACTATTCTTCAGATAAAACTTTAAATCTTGTATTTAATTGTTGCACAATCTTTGAGTTTCGATGATTCCCTTCAGTGTTGAAATCTAGTAGCATTCTAATTATTTTAGTTCCTTAGATTGAATGGTTTTTCTTAATTACCTATAGTCTCAAAAAGAATAAAGGTAATAGAAGGTAAAAATAATCAGATTATCATTAGAAAATGAATGTGGATGAGTTGAACCATGTCATAGATTGACGCAACTAATTAGAGTGAAGTTTATCATATGGTGATCCCTTGACTTGATCCTGAAATTTTACATCCTAGATTAATAATTCAACATATGAACTCTATCACTTAAAAATGATGAAAGTAACAAAAAGTAGAAGAGATCTAATTTTGCAATGTGAATAAATCAAGTTCAAAAAACAACTTTTTTAAACCTCTAAGCTGCAAAAAATCTCATTAATTGTATTAATAGCATGTATGGCTCATGCTCAGTTTCCAAAAAAAATAAAATATTTCAAGTGTAGTATCAAGTATAATTGATCATTCTACATATAAAGGGGAGAATTTGATCTTTGGAAGGTCACTAGCTTTAAAGAAGAAAGGCATCTAAATCAACGATTAGCTTCCAACTTCATATATACATTAATCAACAAATTAATAGATTCATCATAACATTCCAACTCCTAAAACCAAGAGCATCACTACAACAATCTAAGTAACTGAAATCCATCACAACATTGTTAAGCTCTTCACCCATCTAAAGTATCAAATTAAAGGCCAAAAGAGAAACTCATATAATTTTTCATGGAATAGAAAAAATCAAGAAATGAAGCCTCAAAAATTATTAAAATATGTATAAAATAATTATGACAAATTATCAAACTTACACGAAAAATTGAAAAAAATTAGATCATCGATTTCTACATTTTCTAAATCCGGATAATTATCTTTCAAAGAGGTTTAGGATGTCTATTTTGCAAATATCATAACCACCTAGCTTGTATAACATAACTTCCCCACCCCATCCATTACAACATAATATACCCATGATTATTTTCCAAATGTTTCACTAACACATTTTTTCTAGACTCGATTTAAAAAGTAATTATGACAATTCACAAGAAGATGAGAAGCAATTGTAATGGCAACAACGAAAGCATTTCATGCACGAATTTAGGATAAACTAGAAATAAGGATTACAAGATAACTTGGTTGAATCTTTAGCTTTCTTGAGCTTTAACTATGAAGAATCTAATCTATCTCCATCTCTCCATGCAAATCTCTCTCTCTCTCTCTCTCTCTCTCTCTCTCTCTCTATCTATCTTGAATCATTGGTTTCATAATTGGGGCATCAGCAGAAGATCACTGGTGGAAATGACCTTCAATTGCAAAATTGGAGGCCACAACTATCATGGACGTGGCCACGCGAACTTAGTTCCCTACTCCAATTGCGCTACTACAAGAATAAATCTATCAAGAAGTTTTTACTATGGAATATAGTGGAATCTATAAGGAATGTCTAGGAAGCTTATGTCTATGAAATTTATACTATCTCAAAAATCTATGCTACATAGTAGTAATGTGTTTCCTACACTATCCACTCTCATGTTGAAAGGGTTAGACCTCGAACCACGAGGAGGATTTCCACAATAGTTTAGGCACTTTAAGAAAATAGGAAGATGTTGTCAAGGACTACCATCTCAGCCTCGTAATACTGCTATTACACTTGCTCACCAATGAGCCAAGTACTAGATAGTTTCAATAATTTATTAGACATTACTCTTTGTAGTACTTTCCATGTTTCATGTAAATCAAAATGCATTTTACTAGCCAAATTTAACTTTCTCAAATGTTGAATTTTAAGACTCTTGTAGTATCTAATTTGACTTTCTTCTTTGAAGTTCAATTTCATCCTCATTTCCATAAGAAGGAGACCAAATTTGATGTAAATGTTCTACATGTTTATGCTTAATATTAGGTGGATAAGTTTACTCACACATATTTGATTTAAAATTTTATGAACATATTAAATATACCAAAACTTCATGTAGGATATCAACTCATAGATATTTAAACAATCATGTAAATATTAAATAAACCAAACACATATAATATGTTTAACAAAAAATAAATTTTTAATAACAAGATTAATGACCCAATTATTATCATTAATCAAAAAAGAAGATTGAACTAGTTAATGGGAGTAAATTTCTAAGAAACCTTTATGTTAAAAGCATTCAATGCTATAAAGCTAAATGAACCTATTCTTATTCAAAATAAGATCAAGATTTTGTTGAGATCAACAATCAAAATGAAAGTATTGCTTATGAGAAAATTGTCTTGATTTTAAGCTTAATGACAATTAAGTTATCAAAAATCATCTAGGTTATAAAGGATTTTAATTCATTTTAACTGTATGTTATGAGAAATGAAGATTTAAAAGTTGCAATTATAAAATATATAGATTTTGAAAATCATGAATTTTTGGATAATATGTTGAAGCATTGATTTGATAAAAAATTTCCATCCATTCATATTAAATGTTTCATGTAAATTATGGATTTTAAATTACTAAAAATATGAATTGACAACTTCTGAAAATAGATAAACACATCTTATCCTATTGATTGGAAGCTCAGACATTCTTCTAAAAATCTCTTTTAATCATTTATTTTTAAAATGATTTATTTTGTATAATGTTGTGTGTTGTTCTATATAAATTCTATTATTTGGTTCTTCATAGTTCTATATAGGTGTTTTATAGAAAACTTTTTATTTCTTTCTTTTGCAAACAAGCATGTACATTGATATACTCAATTAATGTATTGTGCTAGTTCCTCTACATTATTTTTATTATAAAAGGATTATTTGAACTAGGAAGAAGATATCATAAATTTACGAGAATTAAAAAGAGCATTTTAAAGATAACATATTCTTTTACTACATTTAGTTGGTTAGCTGAACTTTGAAAATATGTTGTTAAAAATAATGGTTTTATTATATTATGTTTTTAATTAGTTCAATATATAAATTAAAATTGATTTTAAATTTTACAAACATATTAGAAACTACAAAAATGTAGATTTTATTTTTTACACTTGGGACTTATTTTGGTCTCTAAATTATTATTTTTATTATTAATGACATGGATTGTGATCTTAAGTACATGTATCATGGTTGGAAAAGTAATCACCTAATAAATGTTTTTATTAGTAGACTATAACCATTTCCTTAGTTTCATAAATGAAAAAGATATTCTTAAATAAAATTAATTTTTTGCTTTAAAATGTGATAATAACAACATTCTCACATGTGACAATATTATTACTCATCCTTACCAAAGTTTGGATGAAAGTTTATTTTAAATATGATATGTCTATTAAGAGTCAAGTATAATAAGTAGTATAGAGTGAATATTACAATAATCCTTCAATCATGAAACAAATATTAATTTGATGAAAGATTATTAAAGCCCATAAGACCATAGTGCAATTATGTCTAATTTACATATATGACGCAATAAATTTTAAGATTCTAAACAAAGATTGTATTTTCTTATTAAAAAAGATTTGAGTGGTGTAATAAAATATGATTAAGAGATAAAAAGGTTAAATTACATGTGCTGAACAAAAATATGCTTAAGCAAGTTCTGGCACAAGATTAAGAAAAAGATAAAAAAAGAAGCCTCATAAAGGCTCATTTTAAGACCACAAAAAGGAATAAATAACTAGTTACCAAATATATTTTAATATTTAAAAGTTAGATTTTAAATTTGAATTTTTATTTTTGGAAACACTTATGATAGAAGAAAAAAAATAACAAATGTGCTTACCATCTTCGTAGCCACTATATATTTGAATGATGATAATTCAAGAGTTCGAACAAATTTTATAAATAGTGTTGACATATTATAAGGAATTTTCACATTACAACAACAACAACAATTAATTTTGTTATAAATTCTATTATCATCATCAAAATTGATATCAATGATAAAACATTTATGCCAATGAAAATGTAGTAGTCTTGTGGAGTGGAAAGGAGCAGTCTTACGATGGGCCCAATGGCTAAACCATTAAGAAGATGATTGATATCTAGTTATTCATTCTTCATCATTTAAATTATAGAGATCAAATCTGATTCATTTGCATATATGTAAAAAAGAGTTTGGTGATTCTTTTCTTTTTTTTTCGGAGAAATGCAATTAGTTCTTTAAACTTATCAAATTTTATTTTCTTATTTTTTTTATCAACATAACAACAACTTGGCCGCTTTCTTCTAATAATATGTCTTTTTTGTAATCATCCTTGAATTTATTGTAATCATTGATTCTCTGATTTGGGATACCATATTGAATGGTTGATTATAGTAAATTTTTTTATTTCATAAAAAAGTAGTAGTTCAAATTAGATTAAATATTTGTTTAAGATTTACTTTATATTTTTAGTATATGCATATTTAATATTTGATCTCTTATAATTTTTACCAAATTAATTTTATGAGATAAAGTTCTTAAAGAAGTAGAAATATCATACAATATGATTATATATGGAGATTATATTTTCTTATGAATAAAACTAAGTGAAATAAGAATAAATGATTGATATAAGAGAGTGAAATTATCATATGATAATCAAGTAGTCCATATAATAAAATCTAATAAAAGAAGCTAATGGAAGAGCACAAGTTTGAGTCTAATATGCCCATTTTAATAGCCCATTTGATTAAAATAATAATAAAATACAGTTTAAATTTAATAATTTTAATTTTTAGGTTTTAAATTATAACTTTTATTTTAAATAATGATTATGGGCTATCATTTAGTAACTTTTAAAAGACAAAATGATTTATTGAAGGCGCATACAACTTTTCTCCATTAACGATGAGTCCATCATTTTTTTTTAGTTTTATCCTTTATTTTATTTACAACAAACCAAAAGGTAATACAAACTTTATGACTAGTGCTAATATTTAATGAAAGAATTTAGCATTAGAACAATTAAAAATAGTAGATAAGTACAATATTTTGTTAATACTAGGTGGCCTATCTTGACCAACCTTTATGAGATTGACTAGATGCCTTCTATGCCTATTTGTACTCTTATAAAATGTACTTCTATTCCACAAGTTTAAGAGGTTAGATATCATTCCCTAAACACTAGAAGAACAACTCAATCACTCCCCTACCATATCAACTACCCAATTGTTCTTAAGACCAAGCTATAACTATTGTTAGCTGAACTTTGATCCATAAAATGAACCATAGGTAGCCAAGTTGAAAAAGCTTCCAGGCGAGTTCATCACGATATTTACGAAGTTTCTTAAATTATTTTCAAGCTCAATCCAATACTCAAAGTTGAGAATTTGATTCCAACTCCTTGTTTTATGTTTAATCTTAGTCAACCAAACTCCTTGGATCCTTCCATGGCTTGATAAGCCTTAAAATCAATTGCTCTTCTCTTTGTCAAGCTTTTGAGTAAACAAATTTGCTCATGAAGTGATTTTAGAGGGAAGAGAATTTCATATGGGTTGGGGCTCATGTTGCATTAACCCAAGCCCAGCCTAACTATTTATATTTCTTTTCCTGGCTCTATGATGGAAACAATGGTAGAACCATTGGATTTATGCTATCCAATTCCAACTACACTCATTAATCATAATTCAATTATTCATGGTTTATTTATAATTTTTTTTACTTATCAGTCTAGTGAGTATCCAAGCTTAAATGTTTTAGGGTGAATGCTTTATCAAACATGGAACTTAAGAAAAGTCCCAAATATCAATTAATTGGCCTAAATATAATCTTAAAGCATGAATTATCTACTATTTAAATTGACTGAAGCACTAGAAATTTCTAAAAATTATGAAATTTAAATCTCGCCTATAAATAGTGATATGAACATGCCAAGTCATCATTTATTAGTTGATTATATCGATTATTATTAATCATATTGAAGTTTATGCATAATAGCTAGCATGGATTTTTTATTAAAATTATTTTAGATTTGATTTTTTTTAAATAGTTACAACTTAATGATTAGAAAATTTATTGAAGGGTTAAAGAAAATGTTAGTTGATTTTAATGTTTTTTTTGTTGCTTTGAAATAGAAAAAATTTTAACTTGTTTTGAACTTTTGGAAACTAATTGATTAATCATAAATTTTATTAAATGTAAGTGATATTAGAGTATGTTACACTAGGAAAATGCAGTTTGAGTTTTCCTTATTTTAAATTTTTCTTGAAAAACTTTAGAATATCTTCAAAGGCCATGGATAAGCTTTCGTAAGAAATTAAGAACTATTGGAGTTGAATAAGGGTGTTAATTCAGTGATTAACACTAAACATTCATTATTTTATTTTCAAATATACCAATAGAATTAGAGTTTTAAGATACCAATAGTGAATTTAAGAATGTTAATTCAATGATTAACACTAAAGAGATGTCATTTTATAATGTTGACTAATAAATGGGTTCTTTTTACTTCTTTAGAAGTTAAACTGATTAGTTTTTAATGTACATAATTTTGTTAACTAACTCACCCTACACTGTCCATTCATCTATCTAGAAAAATTTGAGACCCACATTGTTAGTATGGCCCTTATCTTTTGACTAGACAGATTTAGTCTAATCAGTTCCAAGTCATTGATTTGATAAATGCAATATCAAACAACTCTTATCTGGCAAAGAATGAAAATTATTCGCTAAAATGGCTCTTATAAATAACAATCTAAATATTTTTCGGGAGTTTTTGAACACACAAGAAAAATGAAATTATGGCAAATTAATCTTATAGTTAAATTGATTTAAGATTCACATTCACGTTACAAAGTTTAATCCAAAAAATCTAAATTAGAGAAAATTTGTTGTATCATTACCTATAGAGCTTTATGCTCTATTGACTAATCCAAGGTTGTAATCTGATGAAAATGAACAAGTTAGGTGAATAACTCACTTATTGGTATGGTATCTATAGTATAGATCAACTTAAGGATGCCGAATTTATTTTAGCTTAGTGGAAGAGGGGGTTTCAGTGGAAACTTTGCTTGAGAATGCATAAGCATGTAGCCCTCTAGATCATGCATTTTTTTGGACTCATAATCATATTATGATTAACTCCTAAGGAATTCTAAAGCTCCTTAAAGCTTGAGAGATGAATTCTAAAGTTGTGTATTTCTATAACTTACTAAGGTCATTACGAGATCTGATGTTGAATGGTTCTCTATAGATCAAAGCTATACACATGAAAGTATAAATCCAAACTGATTCAAAACATGAAGTCAACATATATTTATTTAGTGTGTAAAATACAACAAAATGTATGCATGAAAATATTTCGTTTACCTTACATAAGTTAATATTAATGATATTTTTGTGGTGACTGATATATTTGATAGCTATAAATAAATATAATGATTTTAAGTATTTTATATATAAAAATTAGTATTCTATGGTATTTATATAAAGCCCCCTACTTCAAATTACAAATACATGACTGAACAACAAAGGACCTTTTGAGAAATATCATAGAATAGCTAAAATAATAACTAATGTGGTGACAAGATACAACTCAATCCAAACTTTTAAATATTTGAGTTAATTATAGTTAAAAGAGAGACACAATTTTAATTTTTTTTTAAAACTAATCGCTCATCATTATATATTTTTTAGTTTATTTTAAAAATTTAGCTGAAATTAACTCTCTAAGTCATTGCACCTCATTTTTCATTCAAATACTTTAAGAAATTAAAATCTGATATTTATAAGTAAAATTAGTACAAAGTAGAGCATTTGATTTGAAATAACGATGAGAAGAAAAAAACTCTCAATCACTACGCTAAGAGTTGTTAAGCTAATTCAGACCATTTGATCCAACTACATGGAAAGACTACAGCCTTTGTAGGAGAACTTGGCATAATCTCTCTCTCTCTCTCTCTCTCTCTCTCTCTCTCTCTCTCTCTCTCTCTCTAGGAAAAAAGAGAGGCATTAGGACCTCATGGTCAAGTGATGGCCATGAATTCCATGAATTTTTGCCTAGAATGTAAGAACGGATTACCTCTCAGCATATCATTGTAAAGTCACAATCTTCATGGTTAGTGTGTTTATAGTTTTATGCTTTTACAAGTTAATTAATTTAAATTGCATTGTCTTCATAGATTTTTGTATTATTTATTTTGTTTAAGCATACTACATGAGAAAAATGTATCCTTAAACCAAATTAAATATCCATGCATAAAGCAAGATAATTAGAACCTTAATAATTATGATAATCTCATTATTCATCATAATTAAAGAAGATTTAAGAAAGCTTAATATAAGAAACAAGCACTAGCAATTCTGTCTTGTTATGTAAAAAAATATTACTTTATTCTCCTTACATTATTTTATTCTTTCAAGTTCTCATTTAACTTATTGCATTATTATTCAGTAATAAGCAATCTTTAACCAAACTTTCAATTCACTTAACTCCAATTATGACGGCAGCTTGGGTTGCAAAAGGAAAAAGGTCCAAACCATGCTCTCTTTGGGGTAAGTCTGCGCCATCCACAAAAAGATATAGTTTAGAAATGTTTGTATTTTAAAATAAGAAAGAGGAGGAAACTAAAATGAATTGTTGTAGATTTTGGGAAATCAGAACACCACAACTAACTTTTAAGGATGAGGAACAACCTTGACTCAATCAAACTTAGACACATTCAGCAGTTTTAAGCATGTATTCCAACACTACTCTTTGCTTTAGGAGTTCCGAACACCAAGTTTCTACCAAAGAAACTCAGACTTGCTGACTGGAAGTGGCTTTGTAAACAAATCTGCCAGCTAATTTTCAAACCTGCAGTCACAAATTCTTCTTTCTACACATCTCTTAGAAAAAACAACTTGATGTTGAAATGCTTAATTTTTCCATGAAACACAAGGTTATGGGAAATGGCAATGGCAGCTTGGTTGTCAACAAAAATCTCAGTGCTTTCCTTCTGCTCCTGATATTTTATTTCCAGTTTTGCTTCTATTCCTAGGTGCAGAGCTTTGTCAATTTGCAGATTGAAACTTCTTGTTCTTGGGCTTCCTATTTTTTTCATCATCTTGATGCTTAACTGGTAGAGCTCCTTTGATGGCTCCTTCTTGCCTCATTACATGCCTCTACTCTTGTGCTTGAAAAGCACTTAAGAGTTCTGTCAGAGCAATCTTTGATAGGTCCTTCATATTTTCTATGGTAGTGATGGTAGCTTCAAATCTTTCAGGCAATGTTACAAGGATTTTCTCAACAATCCTTGAATCTTCCAGAGAAGAACCCAATAATTTGACATGATTTGCTATATTGAGTAGTCTATCAAAATAATCCTTTATGGTTTATGTCTCCTTCATCTTTTGCAGCTCAAAGTCATGAACTAGGTTTAGCACCTGCATCCCTCGAATTCTTTCATCTCCTTCATACTCAGTTTTGAGATAATCCTAGATCTCCTTTGCCATTTTCAATGATATGATACGAGTAAAGATCATGGAGGAAACTGCAGCAAACAGGTAGGCTTTTGCCTTGGACTTCTTTGTCTTCTTCTCCTTTGTGCTATAATTTGTGCCATGGTGGGATTATCCAGAAGAAGAGGAATTTCATAGCTTCTTCCACTACTTCCCAGAGATCAAAAGCTTCCAGGTATGTCTCCATGCACACTGCCCAAGTTTAGTAGTTATCTTCATCAAATATCGATGGAGCAACTAAGGAGAAACTTTCGATCTCCATAACTGCTCAAACTCACACACAGGTCCAACAACTAGGAATGACAGCTTACTTAAGGTAAAAGATTATTCTTATATGTTATATTTTGATACATATTACATTTCACATAATTTTTCATAAGTGTATTTTATGCAAATGTTATTTTATTTTTTTATTAGGTTTCCACTAAGTATTCACTCATGATTTGAATTATAGTGTATAGTTATCAATGTAACCCTTGACAATTTTATATCTATGGTATATCATTGGTGAAATATCTTCTTATATTATTCTCTTTTATAATGTCCAATCATATACAGAGAGTTATATTTGATTATTTACAGATTGTTCAATCTGTTTTAATGGTATGCTTCCAACTTAACAAGAACGACATGCATCATGGTATAGTATTATAGAGATTTTATGATGCATATATCACTATGTATATTATGATATTTTGCATGCATTGATATGTACTTCGTATTTTACTACATGCTTCTTACAAGCTTATTTTATTACGGTGTAAATTTTATATGTCTAATAATATGTCTATCTATCTAATTAACAAGCTATGATTAGAATTAGTATTTTTTTATATTGTCCATATTTTCTCATTATATTATTACAATTAAATCAACAGATTATTAAATTATATAATGGAATATATGGTATATGCTATTATCTTTTATTTTTTGTTATATGTTTAGCCATATATTGACTCTCTTAGCATGTCTTGTTATCAACATATTATTATAAAAATCTCCACAATTTGTTGTATGGTTAACTTAAAATGCATTTATATTTATTTATTATTTTGTAGTAGACTATATAATTAGCATGATATCATATATAACTTCTGAGCTATTCCATATAATGCATGCATGATCATTTTTATATATTTATGATAACAATAACATTAAAGATTGATTTTATTCTCGCATAATAATAAGTATTATATGATGTGAAATGATATGAAAATTGAAAAGTACTTGCAAGCGATATAGGCTATGTTTGAACTCTTTATGTGTGGTTAACTTATCATATTATAACTTCCATTATTTATCAAATTTATAATATTACATAATAAGCATTATGGTAAATTTTCATACAAAATGTGTGTATTTATATTTTTTTAATGTAATGTCTATAGGATAGGTTGACTTCATGATCATCTACTCAGTCTTATGATATGAATTGTGTGATTTATTTAGAATTTGAACTTCTTATGCTATTTTTGTGCAAAGTTTTCATGTTCTTAAGCAATAAAAATTGATCTAATAGATATGGAGCCAACACGAATGACTATGAACATGACTTTTAGTATGTTGCGCTTTTAACATGAGTACTTATTAGTTGGGTCTTGTATGATTTACTTGGGTTTGGGCTTACATTATTATAAGCATGTGTTATTTATTTTAGAAAAAATAGAAATTGCTACTAATATTTATATTCATTATTAAAATATATTATATAAATTTTGTCTGCCTTACTGATCTGGGAAGGATTTGAAGTACTCACAAATTGTAATTGCAGTCCTCATTAAACCAAATGTGCAATTTATTATAGAAGAAGCCATTTTTTTCATTTTTTTTCAAGGATAATTATATTTATTATTAAATATTTAGAATAAATAAGAAATAATCATAACATAAATCCTTTAAAACATTATGTTAATGCTAGGACATCATGTGGAAGTGGCGTGTTGTATAGCCTGATACAGTGAAAAGTGTGAAAGGGCCACTACATCGGTGCTCAGGTATAGTGTTAAATCAGCAAGGGTTCCCACATTATGGGTGGATGCGGGCAAAGAAGTTAGTCCATGAAACTGGAATTAGGTTAGGAACTTGGAATATAGGTACTCTTACGGGTTTATTAATGAAATTAATAGATTATGGTTCATAGGAAGATAAATATTTTATATATTTAAGAAACTAAATGGGTTGGGGAGAAGGCCAAGGAGATTGATAGTTTAGGTTTTAAACTTTGGTATTCAGGTAGACGCCAAATTTGAAATGGTGTAGGTGTGATTATAAATAAAAGTTTGAAGGATAATGTTATAAATATTAATAGATTTGGAGATACAATTATAGCTTTAAAGATTATTGTTGAGACTAAGATTATCAAGGTTATAAATATTTATGCTCCTCAAGTAGGTTTGGATGTAGGCTCTAAAGAAAGTTTGTGGAATTAATAGAAGGATTAATAAAAAAGATACCTCTTGAAGAAAAAGTATTTATTGGAGGAGATTTAAATGAACATACTCGTAGAATGGTAGAAGATTTTTGAAGTATTCATGGTGGCTTTGGATTTGGTGTGTCAAATGAAGATGGTAGGACTATATTAGATTTTGCTTTAGCGTATGATTTTGTAGTTGTTAATACTTTATTTAAGGAAAAAAGATGAGTATATTATTACTTATAAAAATGAACCTAGTAAAACACAGATTGATTACTTTCTGATACGAAAAATAGATCGTTTAGATTGTAGAGATTGTGAGGTCTTTCCGAGTGAAAGTTTAAGTACTCAACATCGACTGTTAATTTTAGATTTTAAGATGAAAGATTGGAAGATGAAAAAAAATTAAATTATTATCCTAAGATTAAATGAGGGCACTTAAAGAACACTAATAAAAATATTTTTAAAAGAAAGATACAAGAGCTTAGAATTTGGGATGTTCATTAGAAAGCTAATATTTTGTGAAAAAGGTAGTAAGTGAAAAAGAAAGTCGCAAAAAATAGGCTTGGAGAATCAAAGGAAAAGCTTCTTTTAATAAAAAATAGTTGACATTGGACTCAGAATGTGCAAGAAAGATAAGAAATAAGATGTATTATTATAAAACTTAGTTTAGATGTAAAAACTCAGAGAATTAGGAAATATATAAAGTGACCCATAGAGATTCTAGGAAAGCAAAATATAATTCAAAAAAGGGGCTTTTAGTGATTTATACAATAGATTGAATACTAAAGAAGGTGAAAGATGTATGTATAAGTTAGCCATCCAAAGAGATAGGAGATGTAAAGATCTAGTTCAAGTGAGGTGTATTAAGGATGAAAATCATAAGTGTTTTCTTATAAAAGGATATTAAAAATAGGTGGATGAGGTATTTTAATAAACTTTCCAATGAAAGATATAAAAATATGATTGATTTTAGCAACCTTAATAGCCTAAACAAAAATATATAAATTTGTTTTTATCATTGTATTAGTAAATTTAAAGTTAGAGAAGCTTTAAAGAAAATGAAATGTGGAAAAATAATAGGTCTTATGATATTCCAATAGAAATGTGAAAATGTTTTGGAGATCAAGGAATTTCTTGGCTTATAAATATTTTTAATGTTATTTTAAAGACTAAAATGATGACAAATGGGTACAGAAAGTGTCTGTTGGTTCTTTTATTTAAGAATAAAGGTGATGCACAAGAGTGTGCAAATTATAAAGGAATTAAGTTAATGTGTCATACATTAAAATTATGGGAGAGAGTAATTGAGCAAGGTTATGATGTGATACAAAAGTTTCTCATAATCAGTTTGGTTTCATGCCAGGTAGATCTACTATGGAAGCTATACATTTGTTAAAAGGTTTGATGGAGAAGTATAGAAAAAGTAAGGAGGATCTACATATGATATTTATTGATTTAGAGAAAGCTTATGATAAAGTTTCAAGAGATGTTCTTTAGAGTGTTTTAGAGAAGAAAGGAGTTAATATTGGTTATATTCAAGTCATTAAGGATATGTATACTAAAGCTATTACTTGTGTCCAAACACAAGGAAGATTGACAAAATATTTTTCTATTTCAGTTGGATTACCTCAAGGATCAACTTTAAGCCCTTATCTTTTTTGCTTTAGTTATGGATGTTCTTACTTGGTATTTACAGGAAGATGTACTTTGATGTATGCTTTTTGCTAATGACATTCTTCTTGTTGATAAGACTAGAGAGAGAGTCAAAGAAAAACTTCAATTATGGAGGTCAACCTTAGAGTCTAAAGGTTTTTGTTTAAGTAGATGTAAAATTGAATATATGGAGTGTAATTTTAGTTGTTGAAGTTCTAGTGGTAGTGTTGTGACATTGGGTAAACAAGTCATTAAAAAGAGTGAGTGATTTAGATATCTAGGTAATATTGTTCAAAATGAGGGTGAAATAGATGGAGATGTTTATAGTAGAATTCAAGTTGGATGGTTAAAGTGGAGGAATGCATTTGGCCTATTGTGTGATAGTAAAGTACTACTTAAACTTAAGGAAAAATTATATAAAATAATGGTATGACATGCAATGATTTATGGTGCAGAATAATGGCCAATAAAATAGAAGCATAAGAATAAGTTAAGTGTTGTAGAGATGAGGATGCTTAGGTGGATGAGTGGTTTTACTCTAAGAGATAAAATGCAAAATGAGTTTGCTCGTGAAAAAGTTGGAGTAGCTCCAATGGCAAATAAGATTAGAGAGAGTCGCCCTAAATGGTTTGTCCACATAAAGCATCGGCCGTCTGATGACCCGGTTAAGAGAGTAGATGCATTAGATTTTCCTTATGTTAAGAAAGGTAGAGGTAGACCTAAAAATACTAGGTTAAGATGTATAAACCTTAGTATACTTGAATTAAATGAGAATTTGACATATAATATGACAGAAGAAGAATTACGACCCACAGGATAAATGCTTGTTGTTGTTGTATTCACAATAAATTAAAATAGAACCAAACAAATCAGATAGTCAAAACAAACACTTGGGCAATGTCTCATTCTATTCAAAAAATTAAGAATTTTTATATTTTTTTTACAACAATAAAAATGAAATAAAAAGTAGGAAGAATTGAAGTTATTCCAAATTTTATTTGATTTTTTTCTTGATATCCCTCATATAAAGTAATGCAATTATAAAGTTGCAAGTCAACCACTTCTACTTGTTTCACCCTCATCTTCCCGGTTACAATCATAGTTCGGGTTAGTGCAGGCAAAGGTTCGGGCCATGCTTTTCTTTGAAATAGTCTGCATTGTCACAACATGAGAAAATAAACATAAATTGAAAATTAAAAAATTGGAAATAAAATAGAAATTAAATAAACATAAAATATATACAATGTAATTTACATAATATTAAATCTTATTGTTTTATGTAAAAGAAAAGTAATTAAAGTAAAGCAAATAAAAATTTATGAACTATGTTCAATGAGTGATCAACCCAAGGCTTGGATTAATGACATCGATGATTTAAAAATAATTTAAAGTAACTAACTTAAATAAATATATAAATAAAGAGGAGCTAAACAAGAAGAATACAATTTTTGGATGCAAACAGACAGGGCATCGGATACCCTCATCCTTAAGAATAGGAAGTGAGGGATCTTCAGAAGCATCTAGCAAGACCTGGTTTTCCCCATCTTAGGTTGCTCGACTCGTCTATACACCCTATTGGTTTTAGATTCCTCCTGCAATTTAACAATAAAATTATACCAACTAAAATTGAAAAATTGAATACATGCATGCATCATGCATGCATACATACATACATACATCTATACATCTATATATATTCTAGTAACAATGAACCGTGTATTTGCAGAAGCGGCATGTATTGAGTAGGACTTTGCATTGCTTATCTTCTTTTGGATAGAGTAGGTTGTTGCTACATATACAAAAAACATACGTTCGCAAAAGTTAATAGAATTTCTTTTAAATTATAATATCACATTTGAATAGTTAAATGAGGAAAACTCAATCTATATGAATGAATTTGGAGTAGTACTGCATTCTACAATTCTGGGCAAAATTTCATGGGCGTAACGGCATCCATCACTTTTACGAGTAGGCTCAAATGCTTGCTTTCTCTCTCTCTCTCTCTCTCTCTCTCTCTCTCTCTCTCTCTTTCTGGGAAATAGGGTAAGAGATATATTATGAGAAAGGCACAGTCAAAGCTCAATACAATGCGTGGATGCTCCCAAGTGTAACTATAGTACTTGTAGTTTGTAGGATCAAATTCATCAAAGAAAGAAAACTCAAGAATCTAAAGTATTGTGCTGGATCCAAATTAATCTTCGATAAATGCTAGAACCTTACTAAGAAAACTCAAGAATCTTGAAAAAGAAGAACAATTATTTTATTTTATTGTTGAAAGTCTAAGACTTAAGTGCAGAATGATCTGTCTTTGGTCTTTCTCTATTTTAGAGTAAAAAAAACTCAATAAAATATTCTTGTCTCTTTAAATTTTTCCTTTGACTTTGTATTTATATGTAAAGCCAATGCTGTATATAAAATTTATATTAAAGGAAAATTCATAAATTATGGAATATGACTTAGTAAATTTTTTTATAAAATATAGATATGCTAATAATATTTGTATATATACATGGGATATGCCGTTGGAATGTTTCATTTGTCAGTCTAACCCAGAGGATCATTCTCTATTAGCTAGCTTAGTTAACATGAATTTAACTTTATGGAGTTTTGGGTACGCACTATGATTTAGATGTTTTTTGTATCCCTATTATTATAGGTTTAAATTGATCACACATTAATTTGTATTATTTTTATTAATTCATTAGCAATATGTTAGATTTTAATTAGAAAACATATTGAGAAAAAAAGAATGATGTATAAAGACAAAAAAAATTTATTTATTGCATATAGTTTCATAAATTTTGAGTTTATTTAGAATTTCCTATTTGGAAAAATAGATACCAAAATATTAGGAAATTGTATGTATTAGCAATCAAGGGTGAAATACCTATATTTATATTCATACCCCACATTTTTAAGGGCTATTTAGTACTAATAATAGAAATTATATAAATAAATTTATCTTGCTTCCTAATATTGAAAAACACCTTATTCTAAGCAATCGGGTAACCTGCATTATCTTAATTTTTTTATTAACTTGATGGCATGTTTATGTATAAATATTTACCGTGTATTTAGATGTAAACCTCACCTTGATCCTCTCCTCATCTCCTTTAGTGAAATATTTTATTCAAAGATTATGTCAAGTTATAAATGCATTTTTTACCACATCACACCCAACCATAGTTGCTTGATTATAGCAGCTATACAATTATCGACCAACCACCATTGTTAGACCACTATCACTCATGGTCAAGTGCCATTAATGACCATTAGTGCCTAACCATTTTTTATAGCAATTAATATATACCAACCATCAAGATCTATCACTTTTTCCCTTAATATTTTATTTTACTATTCTTACATGATTTCAAGCTAAATATCAAAATATTATAATCCTGCCCTTTTAAAGAAGGAAAAGTGAACTTTTAAAATCTTCTTTCACTTAATAGATTATTTTAGCTTAGTTAGTTCTAATGACTTCTTCTCCATCAAGGATTTTCTTCTTACGTCTTCCTGTCATAACCTAAAGCACAACCACATAGTGAAAACTAGTAAATGCCCACTGTGTCAATCCCAACATGCCTAATAAAACTTTTAGCTGCCATGTTTTCTATTTGACATCAATTAGCTTAACATATTTGTTAAGATCTAGACAAATAGTATTTTGACATATTATATGATTTCTTACTTATTATCATTGGTAAAGGAGGGGCTCATTTGATTATTCATGGATAAAAATATTTTTTTAATTATATATTTTTTATTCTTTTTAATGTCAAAAAATTTTTATATTGAAGATGAACTTAGATGCAATACGAATATCTACTAAATCTAATATAATTGATGGTATCTAGCATATTACTCTTTCTACAACCCTTTTTAAAAAAAATTAAACAATTAAGTAAATCTTGATTTTTTGTAATTTAAATTTTGTTAAAAAACTAGAAAAATAAAGCATAAATAAGTTAAAGAAAATTTTTCTATAATATAAGATCATTGTAAATATCATTTAGGCAAACAAGATGTTAGTGAGAGACACGATTGGGCACCTTATTTCATTAGTATTGATATGATTTATACATAAAGCATTACTTAATTTATCATTTTATGCAAGCCAAAAATAACATTAATATTTTGTTCAAAATAGTATAAAATATTAGATCAACTAAGCACAAGCAACTCTACTTATATTTGGTTGGCATACTAAAATTTTACTAAAAATGAAACCTTCAAGTTTTCTTATTCAGTGTTCATTTAGGTCACTAGCATATAGACTTCTATCTTCCTGATTTATCAAACCTTAGTCTTAGGTAAAGATTATATTAACTTTAATTTTGCACTTTATGAATACTTCAGATGTGTTTAGAATTCTTCTTGGTTGAGGAAAGCTATATTTTTCTCACAAAAAGAGTGACTTCCTCATTCTAATATTTGACTTAATAATTTTTACATTTCTTATGACGAGAAGGTTCATACTAAAATATTTTATTTCTCCATTTTGCTTATTGCTTAGTTGACTAAAATATAAAATTGATAAAACATTAGTTTGTAGCAAGTCTTTGTGACCCTAAATACAATGATAAGAATACTCTAGAATGATGGTTCTCCATTAACAAAATGTTTGGGTTGTTAAATAAGATCCCACTAAAATATAGGAACAAGTTGGTTTAATTTCAAAATTTTTGAGTTAGCAATTTTGTAGTTGATCATATTCTCATTAATCTAATGAGAACCATAATTTCATAATTCTAATTAATCAAATGCCAAAAAGTTGGTCAAGGTTGGGAATGTCTTCAAGTTTGTCATCATCATCATCATCACCAATAGCTAGATGCCATGAAATCATCATCGCCTCCTTAAAAACTAATAACATCCATTGACTATAAATTATAAAAGACAATCAAAGCAAAAGTAAAAAATTAAAAAGGAACTAAAGATAACATTATATTCATTGTGTATATGTTTTCTTTGTATGGAGTTACATTGTTTTGATGAATACATTGCCTAGTAGTCACATGGTCTTTTATATTGATGGTAGGGGTTTTTTGGTGTGGCCTAAGTTTGTTATCTTCGGATAGTTTTGTTCCTTATTGTTGTCATTTGCATGCATGTTTATGATCAACTAGTCGATTATTAACATGTTAAAAATTAGATAAATTTTGTTGTTGGATAAAACCTTGGTGATGATGTCTACTATCTAATCATGAGTGAATATATGGTGAACGATTATATCATTGTGCTTGATATAGTCATAGATGAATATGATGGTCCACTTTTAAATGCTTGACATGTGAATGAAAGATAGAGTGACTTGCAAGTTATTTTGCTGATAAATTGTCATAATATAAGGGTGCAGGAGTGGGGAGGTTGACCTGGAAGTCTTGTAGTATGCCAGAAACCCGGATAATGTTAGTTACTATAGTATTGAGACTAAAATAATAAGTTTCTATAGATGATCTTGCTACCATTATGAGATTTTTATTTGGAACACTATGTAGATCTTGGGGATTCTTTTTTGGCAAATGTTTTATTATGGGTTTTCATGTACTAAAGATTGTTCTAAACTACATAAAAAAGTAGAAAATAATTTATTTTATATTGGGTTCATCGTTCCCTATAAGGGCAAGCTCTTATAATTAATTATTTCTTAGAAGAAAGAAAATTCTTCCAAAGAATACTCTTGATTAAAAAATTGACTTATATCTCTATAAATTTTAAAGTTGGTTTTCAAAGGTTAGTTAATTTGGAAATTCAAAAGGGATTGATCCAAAAGGAGAGAGTTTTTTTAGATGCCAATCTAGAATAAGTAAGAAATATTTTATAGATTGAAAAGTCCAATAAGCATTTCAACCTATTATATTATTTGGCTTTATAAGTTTGAAAATGAAGTTATTTAGATTCAAAGTTTAACATTTTATTAGAAAATTTGGACTTAAATTTTTATAACACAAGACAATAGAGAGCCTAAAAGATGAAGACTTACTCCAATAAGAATTATTGGTCTTCATCTCACTTAGTCAGAAACTTGACATAGTCTAATCCATGGGAAATATGGGTCTTCGTCTCACTTGAGACTGAAAATATATCCCTAACTCTTATGGACTTACTTTCCACCTAGAAGGGTTGTCAGGTACCACCTCATAAATAATTTTGTATCTATGAATCAAGTCTTATGCTATGCAAGATGGCTGAGCTATTATTTTTACAAAGGGATGCTAAGAATTTGGTGTCTAATTCTAAGATCATGCTCATATACTATGCATCTAACTAATGCAACAAGCTTTAATTTTATTGTGCATTTTGACTCATACTTTCATTTTAAGGTTCAGGGTATACAAATCATGCCTAATATGAGATGTAGTTAGAAATGAGTAATGAACTAAATCAATAAGAGAAGGCACACTTCCTTATGAAGGGTGGTTACTCTCACATGTCAAATTCCTCATTATATGCAATTGGTGAAGCACTTGATTCAAGAACTTGAGAAGAAATTGCAATCATGGCTCATAATTCAAATTATTTCTAGTTGTTTTTAGTTATTTATGCTAAGACTCTAACTAAGCGAGGTTATGAGTTGACTATTCTTTATGTTTAAGTTGAATTAATTTAATGGGGTAGAAAATTTGATTTTTCCTATGAGCCTAACATATCTAGGCTTTTAAACATGAGTACAACAATCATAAAAAGAAACTTATGAAAAGCATTGTGGTGTTTATTTTTGGATGTCTAGGGACACCACATAGATTTGAGGGGGTACTCATTAAAGTGATCGGATACAACATTGAGGTATGATATACTATCTCAAAAGATAGAGATATCACCCATCAATGGACCTAGCCACCTAATGAGGACTCCTAAGGCATGATGGGTCTTCGAATACACTAGAGATTTTTCCTCTACTTTACATGGATGAATAAAGTAGGGTTTATATTAAATCGGGTTCTAAAGTTCCCTATAGGCCCAAGCCCCCATAGTTAATTACATCCTAAAGAAGGTGAATCCCTTAGAAATACTCTCAATTAAAGTAGCAATTATTGTCTTCAAAGATTTTAAGGGTAAGACTATCAATAAATTAGCTATATTTGGAAAATTAATCAAGATGGATCAAAAGGAGAGACTTATTTTGGAAGCCAAAGGAAATGAGTAGGAAATGCTCGTGATACTAGAAAACCTAATGAGCATTCTAATTTATCTTATGGTTGGGCTTTATATGTTTAGAATTGAAGAGAATTATTTTGTTTGAGTTAAATTTTATTAGATTACTAGGACTTATAATCCATCAACACTAGGTTGTGGAAAAGCCTAAGAGGTGAGGATTTATGCTTGTAGCCCAAAAAAAATAGCTATCTTAGATCCAAAATATAGGGAGCTTTGGCATAAGCCAAAGCATGACCTAAATCTAAGTGAAGATGGGTATATGGTTTTCCTCCATAAGAAAGAGTAAACCACCTGATTGCTGGACTTATAACTGCTTGGAGTGGTAGCCACCTAACTCCTCCTATGCTTTAAGACCATGTAGAAAAGTCATATGATTTTGTAATATAGTTGAGTTTTTATTATTTAGAAAGAGACTAAAGTCCTTAAACTCACTCCCTAAGAGACTAGAGCATGAGTGGTATGAGTAATCACTTAGTCTAATGCTAATCTTTTCAATTTTTATTTGATTTTGGAAATTTCATTTTGACCAAGGCGATAGGATTTTTGTATGCCTAAATGCATGTTGAAATGAGTTATGGGCCAAATCAAGAGAGAAGAGGGTGAAGCTCCATCGGTAGGGGTTTCTCTCACAAGTCAAGCATTCCCTATATGTGTAAAGATGGAGGCCCTCATTTTACAAGAGTGATTCAATATGATATGTATGTTGTGAGACAAACAACATTCAGCTAAGGGGTTGCTAAATCTTTTAATTATCCTGATTTAATGTCTAAGCTTAATGTGAGGTTATTAATTATTTAAAACTTTAGTTATGAATTGTAGTTGGATAAAAAAATTATTTTTCCCTAAGAGCCTAATTGGATCCCAAGGCACACATTAAATCATAATTCATAAAGAAATTAAAAAAAGCATGATATTTTTATTGTGCAATTTAAACAAAACATCAATCAATTTTATAAATCTAACTCAAAAGAATAAAGGTCAGGCGGTGGCCAGACAAAAAAAAAAAAAATGTGTAGCCGAGCTCTACCCTTATAGAACCCGGAATATGAAAGAATAATTATAGTTTACAAATAAATGTTATAGGGGTCTTCAAATCTTCAAGTCTTCATGTCTCTTTCATTTTCTCATCTTTCTTCCTTTGATTTTGTAGGCTTCAAGGCATCACATGACATCCTAAGACTAAGCCTTCTGGCCAATTTTCATCTTTATCCTCCCCATAACACCAATCCTAATTTCTAATGCAAAAGTACATTAAAAATAGGAAAAGTAAATCTAACTACACATGTAAAACAAATATTAGCTAAACAGACAAACAACTCAAGCAGTTATATGCATAATTTAAACTTAGCACCCTGCACATGGGTAACCAAGCCCACCTGTCTTAATTTGGATTATGCTTAGGGGTTTATGCAACCCACAAAAGAGAGCATTTATATTTATTTTAAGCACCCCTTAAGCACAATCCCCTGTAGAAAACATGATTAAGCTAATCACAGCCTAACATCTAGTCTATGAAATATACACTCTAGCATCCAGTGTAAAATAATACATCATAAAATTAAATATACATCACACCATGCACTGTCCTAACATAAAGCTAAAAATGGTGACTTAATTCTGATGTGAGTGTATTAAGGCTTGTGTGGTATGCTTTAACTAAGCTTTATTATGATTTTCTAAGTATGAAAGGATATTTAATCATAAGAGGTTGATTTCATTTTTAAGTGATTTAATTGATTTGAGAATTTTACTTAGTATTTTCTTTTATTTCATTTGACTTACACTTAGCAACTAAGTGTTATAAAGAGAAGAAAAAGAGATGATTACTCTCTTTCATCCCTACCTTAAGTCATTTCTAAATAATGAATGGCTTATTACATATTTTAAATTAATCCTAAGTTTAGGTTCACTTTAAATAATTTTATTCAATGTGAAAGGCATCTTAAGACTAATTTGATTGAATTACTATCACATGACACATGCTCAATCATTCCTTTCCATCATATGTAACATGCATATGATTAAGTCTTAAGTATACCTACACATACACTATGTTTTAGCACACTTAAATGATGGATCTGAGTATGTATATTTAGAGTTTATATTTTCCTTTTGATTGAATTATTTTATCATATTAATTTAAATCTCTATCTAAATTCTTATACAAGAATACATAGGGATGAAATTAAATAGGTACGTGTCATTGTTAATCAGGGAAGTGAGGTAATCAAATGACCTTTTTGGGGCTAGTTAAAGCTCATATTTTTGGGATGTCCACACTATATACCATTACATTCAACCAAATGTAAATTTGCATACATGAACATAAGAAAGAGAGCTCCAATTCACATGATCAATTAATTCAATCACTTGAACAATTGCAAATGCATCTATTTTTGATAAAAAAAAGGGGTTCTAATTCCATAACTAAGTACACACACATGTATAGAATACATAAGCTAGTACATGCTATTGTTAACCAGGGAAGTGAGGTAATCAAATGACCTCCTTGGGGCTACTTAAAGCCTTGTATTACAGGGATGTCCAGACTAAATATTTTTTTTTTGCAAATACATATGGATGTATACATGAATAAAGTAATAGAAACCATGCAAAGGTTGTATTTTATTTGATTGAAACATTTATGCATATTGAGTAAAGTCTTATCCAAATTCTAATATTGAAATACATATGAATGAAATAAAATGGAGTACACCATTGTTAAACCAAGGAAGTGAGGTAATCAAATGAACTTTGGGGCTAACTAAAGTCTATTCTTGGGATGTCCATGCTATATACCCATTAGCATTCATACTTACATAAAATAATACATGAATGAAAGAAAAGAAATTTAACCTCACACACTTAAGCTATAATCACATACATCTCTTATGTATTTATAACTAGCATTCATAGAATATGTAATCATTCATTTATAATCTTTGAAAAATAGATTTAGGTTTAATAGTGATAATAGTCACATATATATTAGATTAAATCAATACATGCAAGCTTGACATAAAGAAAATCATTTGATTTAATTAATTTTGCAAGAGATGAATGCATGAGTCAAATGACATACAACATTTAATATGATTTGAGAGGAATAACTAAACATAAACATATGATTTTATTCATTTAAATTAATTCCTAAGGACAATCATATCAAGTAAAATCATTTAAAGCAAACCAAAGCTTTTAATGTCATTTTTAATTTCATGTTTAATTTGATTTGAGAAATGTGAGAACAAGTTTGCTAATCTTAATCCCATCCCATGTTTGTAAGTTAATTTTATTTAATGAGAGGTAATTATGTCGATTTTATGGAGTAATTAAGTTTAGGTATGAATTAAATCAATTAATTAACCCTTACCTATGTTACCTTAAAGTAATTAACTAAATAACTAAGAGCAAATATGATATGCAAATGAATTGAAAAGTAAATTAGCAATGGTCCTATGAAATGAAAGGGACCTAATACAATTGGCTTACAATTAATAGTTAATTAAGCTTGAGAAACTTAATTAAGTACATTTATGGTTTTATGACACATGTGAGCTAACCATAATTTCCTTAAATATCTTTAGGCTATTGAACACCTAAAGATCTACCCCTCAATTAATTAATTAGGTTCATATGTTTCTTGAATTTTTAATTAAACTAATTAAGTAATGTTGACCTCACTTTTAGAGTGAGCTCTTAACCTCCTTTTCTTAGACTTAGGACTCTTCTAGACACTAAGAACTCCTTAGTCATAAGACACTTCTAGTGATTAGTTAAACACTTAACCTAAATTTAGAGACTTAGGAGTGTTAATCATAAGATTAGGCTATGCCTTAGGGCTTAAGGAAATTACCTATCTTATAGCCTAAACCCAATCTAAATACACTTTCTCAAATCAAACCCAGACTCAATTCTCAAACCAAATCTCAAATTCAAATTCAAATTCAAATTCCAAATCTAATTTCAAAAATTAACTCCAAATGATTGAAACCCAAAATCAAATTCAAATCCTAAGACCCTTTCTAAGCCATATGAATCACATTCATAAGCTTAGCCAAAACTCCCATAGACCAAATCAAAACTAAATTGATCTCTTTATAAATCAATTATTCCTTCATTTATATATACAAATATAAATAAAATCTGAATTCAAATGACCAAAAATATATTGAAAATCAAATCAAAACTCAATTTAAGCCCTTTAATCCAATTCTTTGGACTTAGCAAAATTATATCCAAATCAAGTCAAAACTAATGTATTTCTCTTGAATTAATCATTCATTCGATCATTTATCCAAATATAAATAAAACCCACAATCATCAAACCAAATTCAAGTCAACCCAAGTTAAGCCTAACATAGCCCTTTTGACTTAAAATTTTCAATTGAGCCAAAACCCATTGGACTACAAATTATCGCTCTTTATATTTCAATCTAGGGCTCATATATAAGTTCAACTAAACTCGAAACAAACCTAAACGAAACCAATTGACCCACTTAGGTCCAATTGACCCAAACTGACCTAAAGGACTCATTTGAGCCAACTTCCAATCCAACCCAAATTGGATTGAACCAAGCTCACCAAAACCTTCTACCATGATTATTGATCACCCTAGGATGATCAATTGCAATCAATTGGGCCAAACCAAGCCTAATTGTCCATTTGATCCAAATTGACCCAAATTGGTCTAAAGGACCAAATTGGGTCAAATCATGATCTAAACCAAATTGATTGCAACCAATGACACAAGTTCATTCCAAATTGATTATTGAACTTGACCAAAGCCATGATTAAACACAATTTGATCAATCGAGCCCAATTGGTCAACTTGACCCAATTAGCCTAAAGGGTCAATTTGGCCTAAATCCAAATTAATTCAAATCAAAGAGAGAACATTCATCTTCAATTAATTGAACATGAATCAACCTATAACCCTAATTTGGCTAATTTTGGTCAAATGGGTCAATTTGACCCAACATGACCCATATGACCCAAATTGGGCTAAATCCCTTGAAACCAAGACCCATTGGGGCTGATCAAACTCAACCCAAACCCATTTGGGATCAGCCCAAAATCAACAATCCTCATGGATCCTCCCCACATAGGATTCCACCCAACCTCATTTAATTCTTCCCATCACATGCATCCTCCCCAACATTTGTATTTAATGGGCTGACCATATGGCAAGAGAGAGGACCTTAGAGCAAAATTCAAAATCCTCAATCAATCTATCATCCACCCCACCCCAAGCAAGATGACAATCAATTTGGAGCCAAAAAACTCAAAAAAAATTGATTTTCGCCATTATAAAGAAGGGAGATGAGGCTTTAGATCACTTCCTCCCACCACCATTCAGCCCCCAAAAGCTCACCAAAGAAAAAAGGAACCCATCCCCACCTCTTTGAGCCATTTTTGAGCTCAAAAACACAAATAATTGCTCTTCCGACAAGGCGATGGTAGGCATCGAGAACGCGATATTCTGAAAGGAGGCAAGGGCTAAAGATCACTCCAAAGCTTTCCTCATATACCTAGGAGTTTGCTTGGATCTTCACCGCCATCAAAAATCATCCCCGACGAGGTAAATTTCGTCAAACTATAGCCGGCCTTAGGATTTCACACATTTTATGTTAATTTTCTTGCGATTTTAGGAATTTCCCTAGATAATCTCACATTTTTACTTTAAGTCATCCTAATTAGAAAATGAAATTTGTTCAGTGTGAATCGACGCAAAAATGGGTCCATTTGGACAAGTTTTGGCTTAAAAACTCTCATTTTTTCCTTTAAAAAGCCTGAAAATACTATTCATCACGGTATTACCACCATCCGATTTCCGCGGTTAGATCGACGCTTGGTTCGAGTGTGGATCTCATGATCTAGGCTTTCGGCGTGATATGAACGTCCGATCACGATTTGCACCATCGATGGGTCGATCCGTGTCCGCATCGATCTAGCCTCTAGATCGCTCTAATCGGACGTATCCTGGAACGGTAGAAGCCGATGTCATTTTCCCTTCCAATGCTGGTCGCACACATATTTCTTTTTATAAAAAAATTAATTTAAATCACCTAAAACTTCAAAAATTCATAAAAAATAAAATATTTAGCAAAACATTACAAATAAAGGCTCATTGGATTCGACATTCTGAGATGAATCTAATAAACCCAAAATCCCGAAAATGTACTGAATATTTTGAGCTTAATTTGAGTTTTAGTGAAAAATCAAATTTCATTACTTAAATCAAAAATATATATCAGATTAAATTGAAAGTTTTATGGATTAAAGTAAAAGTTAAAACACACCCATCATAAAAATTTCAAGTGAAAAGAACTTCTGGATTGGGAGAAATTAAATTTTGAATCTATGATCATCTATTTTAATAAAATAAATCAAATAAAAATTCAAAAATTTACCAAAATCTTCAAAATGGCTTAAATCACTTCAATTGACATCTAGGACTCTTAAGAAAATAATGTGATCTTCTGAATCCTAATGAACCCCAAACAAACACTTAAGAGTAGAGTTTAATCAATTAAGGAGTTAATTAAAACATAATCTAAAAATAATTTAAATATCAAATCAAAAATCAAAAAATGAAATAGCACTTAAGCAATCATTAATCAAACCTCAAATCAAAAAAAATATCATCTTTAGAGGAAATTAAATTAAATAATTAAAGCTATTTAAGTTAATAAAACTCAATTAAATTATTAAATCTTAAATCAAAGTCAAAATTCAACAAAATTAGGAAACTTTAATCATTTGATACTAATCGAATTAAATCAAATAAAATTAAAGTAAACTTAATTAACATATGATTAAATCACATCCATTTGGAATAAGATAATCAATTAACCATTAAATATTTCAACCTACTAATTAAATCAAACATGTTAATGAAATCAAACAAACATAATAAATGAATCAAATCAAATAAAACTCTAATCATAAATTGTCAAACCTTATTGAAATGAAATAAATAATTAATTTGCTTAATAACAATGATGGTAATAACAATAATCCTTTAATCAAATCAAACTTAAGGAAAACACTTCTAAATCAAATCACTCACATGTGGAGAAATTAAAATCTCTAATTAAACAAACCCATTAATAATTTAAAATTTTAATTACCCTTAATCAAACTTAATTAATCAAACATCTAATTAATGCAAATAATAAATTAATCCATCATCTTAATTAGTCAAATTAATTTAAATAAGTTACATCAAAGCTAATTTTAAAATTAGCTTAAATCAAACCCCAATTAAATTTAATACTCACACCCCTCAAGTAAACTAATTAAGTTAATCAAATTAATCAACCAAACTTAATCAAACATAATTAAGATGCAATTAAATACTAATCATAACCTAAATTAAACCTAAATCATTTGTCATTAATTACATCATTAAGAAATATAAATCTTTAATTTGATAATTAACTTAAACACACTCCTTAATTAAACTAATTACCCTTAATCAAACTTAATTAATCAAACATTTAATTAATGCAAACTTAATAAACGAATCCACCATTTTAATAAACCAAATTAACTTTATAAATCAAATTAAAATTAATTCAAATCAAACACTTAATTAATCTACTAATTAATTTGACCATACATCATAAGGAAACTAATTAAAGTCAATTAAATTAATCATATGAAACTTAAACTTAATCAAACATAAATGCAATTAAATACCAATCAATTCTTAATTTAAACTTAAATCATTAAATCATTAATTACATCATTTACCTAAATAAATATGAAATCAAATTTTTTAAAAAAATTAAATAAATCTTTACTTAATTTAATAATTGATCACACCTCTTAAACAAACTAATTAAGGTAATCAAATTAATCATATTAAACTTAAACTTAATCAAACATGAATGCAATTAAATACTAATCAAAACCTAAATTAAACCTAAATTATTAAGTCAATAATTATATCATTAACCTAAACAAATATGAAATCAAATTGAAAATTAAACAAATCTTTATAATTAACATAAATACACTTCTTAATTAAACTAATCATATAATCACATTGAACCGAAGCAAACTCATAGACTAACAAAGCTAATCAAATCAAATTAAATCAAATTAAATTAAATTAAGAAAGACTCTCATCAATTTAGTATGTAATCAAATCAAATCTCATTCAACCTACTTAAATAAGATAAACTAATCAACTTCCAATGTATGAAATCAAAATACAAATCAAACTTTGATGAACATGACAAATGGATGTGATTAAAAATAAAATTTAATTACAAGGAATCAAACTCAATTAAAATCAAAATAAAATCTCAATTAATCTAATCTGATCAAACTATAAATGAATGAACCATAATCAAATCAAATAAACATAAAGTCAAGTCATATAACCATAATCAAAGGAAAGAATTAGATATTAAGGATATTGAATTATCAAGATTTAATTAAATAAAAACATCTAATGTGAAACTAAACAATCAAAAATACATGAATTTAAACAAACTTAAACTTCATCAAAGATCAAGGATACTGACTTATCATGATATAATTAAACCAAAACATCTAAATCAAAATCAATCAATCAAATACTTAAACAAACTCAAATTCTAAGCTCTAAATCATATCAAATAAATTAAACAAATTCAAACGGGCTAATTAAGATACTTGAGGACCTTAGTTAGATTCTTTAGGAATTAGGATGTAGAATAGGGTGAGTTCCATCTACAAGTGGAACTCATTCTACTCTTCATTCTTGAAAACCTAAACATCATTTTAACCAAATAAAAGTGAAATAAAAATGAAAAATAAATCCTTAAATCATTTAAATTGAAATCACCCAAAGGTAAAATTTAAACAAAATCAAACTCCAAATTGAAACTTAAACTAAAGAAGACTAGTAAAGTCTTGCCACACAAGCCTTAAGAACACACATTACAATACTAAGTCACCACTTCTAGTGCTAAGTTAGGGCGTTGTATGTATGATGTTGTGTTTTATTTTATGATGTAATATTTTAGACTGGATGTTAAGGTGTATGTTTCATAGGCTGGATGTTAGGCCGTTATTAGCCTAATCATATTTTTTGCAGGGGGTTGTGCTTAAAGGGATGCTGTAATAAAAATATAAATACTTTTGCTGTGCAGGTTGCTTATCCCCTAAGCGTAACTCATGTTTGGATAGGTGGGCATGGTTACCCATGTGTGGGATGCTAAGTCCAAATTATTCATATAACTATTTGGGTTGTATGATGTGTTTAGCTAACATTTGTTGTAGGTGTAGCTAGATTTACTTTTTCTATTTTGATGTAATTTTGCATTAGGAATTAGGATTAGTGTTATGGGGGATTAAGATGAACAGTGGCCAAATGGCTTAGTCCCTGGGGTGCCCTGTGATTTCTTTGGAGCAAATCAAATCAAAAGAAAGAGAATGAAGAAATGAAGATAAGAAGACCCCCATAGCATGTTTTTTTTATAATCCAGGTTGTATAAGGGTAGAGCTCAGCTACCCATCTTTTTTTTCTCTTTTCGAAGTGTACGATGGAACCTGACCGCACTGGCCTTTTATTCTTTTATGGTATTCTATAAAATTGTTTGATGTTTTGTTTAGATTGTGCATTAGAACAACATGCTTTTCATAGTTTCTTTATGATTGATGCTTGAATGTGGCCTAGATGCGGTAGGCTCTTTGGATGAAATTAATTTTTCTATCCCAATTAACAACTCATAACTAAAATTTTAAAATAACTCATAATCTCACATACAAGCCTAGGAATTAAATCAAGATAATAAAAATTTTAGCAACCCCTTAGCTGGATGAATGAATGTATAATATCATGCATGTCATATTATTCCACTCTTATTAAGAGGGGCTTCCATTTTTGCTAGAGAATTAAGGCTTAACCTGTGAGAGCCTTTTATGGAAGAACACCCCATTATCTCTTAATTTGTCCCATAATCAAATTCTCATGCATTTAGGCATTAAAAATCTCATAGCCTGTGTCAAAATAAAGAGTCCAAAAGAATCAAATAAATTTGATAAAATTTTCATTAGATTAAGTCATGGATTCATACCACTCATGCTCTAGTCTCTTAGGGAGTGAGTTTAAGGACTTAGTCTCCTTTCTAAATGAACAATAGCCTAGCCATCTTATAAAGCATAAGACTTGCCTACATGGATTTAAAGCATAGGAGGAGTTAGCTAGCTGCCACTCTTAATAAGTTTAGCAGTCAGGTGGTTTATTCTCTTCCATATACCCATTTTTTCCTTAGACTTAAGTCGTGCCTTTATTTTATACCAAGGCTCCTTAGTTTAGGAATCTGAGGTAGTTATTTCCTTCGGGCTATAAGCATAAATCCTCACCTCTTAGGCATTTCCACAATCTTATGTTATGAAATTATAAGCCCTAGCAATCTAATAAAATGCCAACTCAAATAATTAACTCTCTTCAATTTCAAAAATATAAATCCCAATTATTGGGTAGATTGGAATGCTCACTAGGCTTCCTTGAAATCTTTGGAGACCCTAATTGTCTACTTTAATCAAGAGTATTCTTAAGGAATTCTCATTTCTTAGGATGTAATTAACTATGGGGCCTTGCCTCTATAGGGAACTTAACAAAACTGGCTTAAAATAAACCCTACTTTACTTTTCATGTAAAGTAAAGGAAAGATATCTGGTATATTTGAAGTCCCATCATGCTTTACGAGTCCTTATTGGTGATTAGGTCCATTATAGGGTGGTGATTTCTATCTTTCAAAATAATACATCATTCCTAAATGTCATACCCAATTAATTCCCTAAGATCTACGCAGTGTCCCACATCACAAAAAGAAACATCACATATTTTTTTGGCGACTCCATTGTGGAGGGTTCCTCTCTCCATCTTTAGTAGATAATTATTGTCTCCAAGCATCGATAGTGGACTTATATTTTATATAGGCCCGAGACTATCATTCTTTCTGTTGGCACTTAGCTTATTTCATCCTTAAGCAAAGCTCGCCAACATTCTTTAAGTTTTAAGACCTCACTCCGTGTATGTCCTAAAATCCCTATTAGATTCCCTAAATAGGTAAAAATAAAATTAATCAAATAAAGGAGATGACCAAAATTAAGAATCTCTTCACCAGTCTGATGGTGAGGCAAGGTTCATCCCATGAACAATAAGAAAATAAAACCCTTCTGCAAAATAACATGTCTTTCCAAAGGCACTTTTTCAAAATCCACATAATAAGAGATCTTTACACAAAAAAATTTGTAAGAAATTTTTAAAAAGGCACAAAACACATATAACCAAACCTCGTTTAACAAATCCTATGATTGTTACAAGGAGGTTCCTTTTTAAAATCAAAATCAACCATTTTAATGTCTTTTTCAAAAGCACATTTTCTTTGGAAATAGCTATCCCCATCCCAAACACTCAAATTTGTTGGATGGAGATTCTATTTTCAAATAAAATCATGATATAAAAATTGAAACTCCACTTAGCATACTTCACATGTGCTAGAGTTAAGTTTCTCCACTTTTCAAAAAGCAATAAACCATACACACACAAAAGAAGTCAAGATATTTGAACCCCCACCCACCAAATTTGTCAAATGGGAGTTCCCCTTCCTTTGGAGAAGGTAGAGCAAATTGAATTCTATTTGCCTTTGTCTGATAAAACTCCATCTTGCCAAAGTCTTGGACTTCAAAACACATTAGCTCATTTGACATGTCCAAGTATATCAAATGAGAACCCCCCTTTTGAAAATCATAAGAACAAATTGAACTCCATTTAACATACCTAAGTTTGTTAAATAAGTTCATTTTCTTTCAAAAATCATAAACACATTTGACTTTCACTTAACATACCAAATTTGTTAAGTGAGAGTTTCATTTCCAAAAATCATAAACACACTTGACTTTCACTTAACATGTCAAGTTTGTTAAGTGAGAGTTTCATTTTCAAAAATCATAAACACACTTGACTTTCACTTAACATATCAAATTTGTTAAGTGATAGTTTCATTTTTAAATATCATAAAGATATTTGACTTTCATTTAACATACCAAATTTTTAAGTGAGAGTTTCATTTTCAAAAAAATCATAAACACATTTGACTTTCACTTAACATACCAAATTTGTTAAGTGAGAGTTTCATTTTCAAAAATCATAAACACATTTGACTTTCACTTAACATACCAAATTTGTTATGTGAGAGTTTCATTTTCAAAAAAATCATAAACACATTTGACTTTCACTTAACATACCAAATTTGTTAAGTGAGAGTTTCATTTTCAAAAAATCATAAACACATTTGACTTTCACTTAACATAAATTTGTTAAGTGAGAGTTTCATTTTCAAAATCACATCATCATTTGACTTTCACTTAGCATACCAAATTTGTTAAGTGAGAGTTTCATTTTAAAATCATAAGCACATTTGACTTTTGTAACATTACCAAATTTGTTAAGTGAAAGTTTCATTTTCAAAATCATAAACACATTTGACTTTCACTTAACATACTAAAATTGCTAAGTGAGGGTCTCTTTTCAACACACATTTGATCCCTATTTTAACATACCAAATTTGTTAAATAAGGAACCAATTTTTCATGTCAAACCACACTTGAGCTTTCACTTAAAATACCAAATTTGTTAAGTGAGAGTCTCATTCTCAAAGAAAAATAAACATATCTCAAACACATTTGGGGCTTTCATTTAACACACCAAATTTGTTAAGCGGAACTCCCATCTTCAAAGAAAAGCAAATTTATCTCACAATCACATTTAACTTTCATTTAACATACCAAATTTGTTAAGTGAAAGCCCCATCATCAAACACAAATCAAACACATGTGGCATCTACTTACCATACCAAATTTGTTAAGTAAGAAGCCCCATTTTCAAATCAAAATATCACACAATCAAATCTTCACGAGCAAAAATATTTCAAACACACAATCACAACCTCTTCTTAGCATACCCAAATTTGCTAAGTAGAGGTCTTTCAAACTATCAATATTTTCAAACAGGATAGACTAAACACAAATATCTCCAAGAAAATCTCTCCTCAAATTTTACCCACCCAACCTACAAATCGGTTGAGTATGGGTTTCTCAAAATCAAATGGCAAAGACTCTCTTATCAAAATCTCTCTAAATTTTGATGAACCCCACTTAACATCCTTAAGATTGTTAGGTGTGGGTTCAAATTCTTCAAAATCTTAAAATCAATGATTGAAGGTGAATATCAAGGCAAGTGTCGGCTTAGCTATATTTCCTAATGTAGATTTTTCCAATTAATTCTTCCAGTCCTCAGTTAGTACAGCATCTATGGCTCCCAACAAGTTCATGTTTTCCTTCCCCATTAGCCTTAACTTAACCCTAGATCAGGCTAGTTTCTCTTCCACTAGCTCCACCGAGGTCATCTACTAAGGGGGTGATGATCTCTTGTGAGGGGACAGCCCTCACCATAGTTAGCAAGGAGGAAGTGGAAGATCCCTAATGATCTCGACCCCACCAGATAGTTTTTTACCTGGTCAGCTACTCTACTCAAAGTGGGGCTACTACCCCCTCCTTGGACACCCCAAAGGGGAAGACTGCCTTACGAGATAGTCTCCTCCACGCTCAGGTGGGTGCTCTCTCTGCCCATACCCACACGCACACACTCTAAGAACCACAAGGTCAAGAGGCATCATGGGGTGAGAGAGAGATGGATGCCACTTCCTATGGGCAGGAGGGATCTCATAAGACCTCTCCACATTTGAGTAGTAGGTTCCACCCACTCTCACCGATGGAGAGGGAGGACTACATGAGAATTGCTACTACCCACCACCAGATATTTCAACACACGCTGGGAGCATGGACAAGGTGTAGGAAAGTCTCTTAGGTTGGCCAGCCGACTGAGTCCGTACAATTTTGATGATGATAGTTATCCCTAGGGGTGTGCATTATTTGGTTTTAACCAAAAAATCAAACTAAACCAAAGTTTTTGAGTAATTTGGTTCTGTTTTGAACTTAGTAATTTGGATTTTGGATTTAATTAAAGAAAACTTTGGTTTTTGGTTTTTGGATCGATTTGTTAAATAAAATGGAACCAAATAAATCAAAGTAATTATATGTAATATGGTATTAATAATTTATGTATAATAGGTTTATCTTTTATATACTTATTTTTATTTATTTTTTGAATACTTGGTAGGTTCTTTTTTGGAGGACCATTATCTAATTTTTCAAAATATTTTGGTTTCATAATATGGTAATATGGTTCCATCAACTTTTAAGTTCAAAACATTATTCAGGTAAGTAAAACTTAATTTTAGATATTTTTAGCACAAAAAGTAGTTAATTACATTTTTTATTATATTTATGTTATTTTCCTTATTGCTTGTTCATTATACAATAAAAAATTATACAAATAATTTTTAAATATAGCCAACTTCAGTTTATCCAAAACCAAACCAAAATAAATGAACCAAATTATTATTTAATTTGTTTGGTTTTGCATTTTATTTAGTCAGTTTGGTTCAATATTTTTAGGAATCCAAACCAATCAGTTTTAAAAATTTATCATCTAATTCATTCAAATCAACCAAGCATGCACCCCTAGTTATCCCTAGGAGAGTCAGAAGTCAGATCTAGAGGGAGAGAGCCTTGGAGGCTCAGGCATCAGCTCAGATAAGTAGGAGGGAGCGACAAAGGTTTGCCAAGCAATCGGCGGCCTCCACTCTGATGGATTTTTCCATTCGTAATCCTACTAGGGCCGATCATTCAGACAACATCATCCTTACCGGTCCTACTCGTCATAGGAGGAGTAGGCCTATAGTTGAGGGGTAGTCGGTGCTCCCTCCGCACCGCTCTACTCATCGCCCACCATCACCTATCTAGCTCACAGCATCCCCCATTCTGACTAAGATCCAGAAGCCCCCATTAGAGAAAAGACTAGCACCATTGGTGATCTAGCTACAGCCCAAGGATCCCACTCCATCTACTCCACCCATTGAGGTGAGGTCGAGCTCTCCTATTCGACCTCCCGCCTCAACTATGGAGAAGAAGGAATGGTGACCCAAGGCTGCTGTGGTTGAGTCTCCATCGCAGTCACAGCACTTATAATTACAGCAGCCCTTGTAGTCTCCACCCAAAAGATATAGCAAGGAAGGAGGATCTGATGTAGTGTCCATGACAGATCCTCCCACAGTTCAGCGAATCGCGATATACCTATCGGTGCACAGCCCCTCCTAAAGACAAGAAGAGTACATCAAGTAATACCCGATGTGTTTCTATCAGTGAGCATAGCCTCACTACCGGTCAACAATGAGTGTTTGTCCTTGCACAATTAGACTGCTCTTTAGATGAGATCGTCGCTCAGTACTTCACTGAGAAGAGGAAACTCTACGAGGGAGATTGCTTTGACGAAGAGGATGCTAGGGTCAGTTTTGATCCAAATGAGGATGATCTCTTGGAGGACATCATCGGAAGTCCATATGGTCGACACTAGGGGTACCCTCCTTAGGGATCGGCATAGCTAGGAGGGTGTTATAGTTGAGGAAGAAGACACAGCCCATTCAACCCAACACCTTCATCAATAATTGACGCAGAGAGATGAGGATATCAGTAAGATGGAGAAAAGAGTTGAAGGCTTAAGAAGCCCCAAACTTCAAGGCCAAGACTACTTAGAGGACCACCCTGGGTTGTTGCATGTTCTAGATCAGCCCAAGAGTACATCTCTCATGGATCAAGATAGTGGTAGCCTGCATAGGAAGGTGGTGGACAGCACCTCCATGCAAGAAAAAGATATCTAATAGTTAGTCGAGCAACAAGTGAAGGATGCGTTAGCATAAGCCCGAGGTGGCTCATCTGTTCGAAGGGTAGACCCTACCTGGAGGAATTTGATGGTGTCCAATATCCTAAGGGTTTTGTGCCTCCTTCCTTTAAAATTTTTATGACAGTGGGAATCCCCGACAGCACATAGCACATTTCAGGGCTGGATGTTGCAATGTTGGTGGTAGCGATGCACTTCTATTTCATCACTTCATCAATAGTTTGGCATACATCACATTTGATTGCAACTGAACTACCCAATGGTTCAGTGAAGACATTTGTTGAGTTGGAGCAGCTCTTTATTAAGAGATTGGCTAGAGCTCAGCAAAAGGTAACTGTGAGCGATCTCATTGTAGCTCAACAACACCTCGGTGAGTCCTTTGTTGATTACATTATTAGATGGAGCAATTAAATATGAAATGCGAACCATAGCTGTTCGAACAACATGCTATAGAAATTCTTCTTAAGAATGGCCCTATTGCTTTGCTCAAGGGATTTACAATCAAAACCTTGAGAAATTAATCAACAAGGTGCCTGCTAAGCCAAACTATACCTTTTCAAGACTAATCGCTCAAGCCTGTGCTTTCAAAAGCAGTCTGTGGTAAGAAGTGTTCTGCACAAAGGGAAACAAAATGCTAGAGCTCAATATGAGAGACCCCATGCACAAAATTTCCCATTGCCACCTCCTCCTCTACCGTCACCACCTCCCAGCACAAGACACCACCACCATAGCTGCCATGAACAATCCCTCCTCCATAATATACTCAAGTACTTATCCACCGCTATCCACCGCTAGTATTATTACCCACATACTCTTGCCAATAGATTGAATAATCCATATTCATTCAAGAGGGAGGTAGTTAGGAAGATCTTTAAGAATCTCTTAAAGAAACCTCTTTCACTCACGAGCCCAAGAGGCGTAAGATGTGGGCAAGAGTAATGATCCTAATTATTGCCCCTACCACCACATGGTTAGTCATGTCTTGGAGGATTGTGTTACCTTTAAGGACTGGCTTGCACGCAGTTACAAGTCAGGAACTATTATTATCCTCAAGGAATACTTGTTAGAGCAACCATCCAGTTCTATCAAAGTGATTCTTGGGGATACTTGTGATCCTCTTAAGATAAAAGAAGGTTGGGATATTTCCTTATCTTGAACCTCTAAACAAGTGGTCTCTAAGATCAAGAAACTTTCTTTACAGGTGCTTGAAGTAACTCAAACCTCCAACAACAAGGTAGGTTTGCAAGTTGCCAAAGATAACTTGAAGAAGGTGTCACCAGCGAAGAAGTCTACCTTACCCTGCCCGATAGCATAGAAGACAACCACCGCCAAGTCAACACTCCATCCACCATTGCAGCTACTACTCCTTCCTCCACTAGCTCCTCTTCTCCCAGTAGGAGCATTATATCAGCAGACAAGGGCAGTGTACCCCTTATCCCGCTTACTTTATTAGATTTCTATCATGTACCTCTATCTAAGAAGAAATCAACTAAGAAAGCTTTCACTTACATCTTATCCACTTCTAATACTCTAGATTTTATTCCTCTTAAAAACTCTCTAAGTCTACAAAATAATAATGATAACTCTAGTTCTGATCATTCCTCTTCTGATTTAGAAATGGATTTCCCATTTCTAAAGCACATGGGTTCATCTCTTGAGATTGACTTGGAGTCATCCGATTTTGATGATCCTATAGGAGAAGTGGTAGGTACACTTGATGAGAAGGTAGAACTTCCTACAAATTCATCATTCCAAGAGGTCACTAAAGTTAACCTCCACAGTGGCAAAGCTGTACCTCCTAGGGTGACAGCTCAGGATAAGAGTAAGCAAATCATTGGTTCTAAAGAGCAGATAGCCCCTCCACAAGATGCTCCACTCATGGATATGCTTGTAGAGGATAAAGTCCAAGGTTGAATACAATGTCCTAGCACATATTAAAAAGCTACCAGTAAAGTTAAGCATATATGGCGCCCTTAACTTATCCAAAGAGATGATGGAATCTCTAATTAAGGCTCTTCTTGATCGAGAGATATGCTTAGCCCAGCTGATCGCTACTGAAGTGAAGGCTCACAGTTTAGAGGATACTCTAAGAGTTATATTCAGTGATGAAGACTTGCTTCTAGGAACGACCAAGTACAGTCACCCTTTTTACATTACGGTGGATATTGGAAGATATAGGATATCCAGAGTTCTTATTGACCAGGGTGCATCAGTGAATATTATGAGTCTACAAATCCTCACTTACTTGAGGGTTGACATCTCTAAACTTTCAAAAGAGAGGATGATGTTGAGAGGATTCAATGAATAAGGCGAGAGGGCTTTAGGTAGATGATTGGAAGACTACCACCATGTTTCATATTATAGTCTCAGATATATCTTTCAATGCTTTTATTAGAAGGTCATGGATACATGAGAACAACGTGGTTCCATCCTCTCTACACCAGTGCATGAAGTTCATGAGGGGTGGGATTGAATACTACATCAAAGGAGATCTAAAGCCATTCATAGTTCATGAGGTTGAAATATATGGGGATGCGGCTTACTATCTCCCTCAAAATTAACAAGTTTATTCTTGTGAACTTGGTCAAAGTTCAAAAATAAAAGAAAAAGAAAAGAAAAAAGAAAAATAAAAAGAAAAATAAAAAGAAAAGAAAAAAGGAAATGAGAAAGAAAGTAAAAGGGAGAGAGAAATAGACATGGAGGAGAAAGTAGAGCCTGACGTTATATTCCACCCACAGTTCATTACTCCATTAGAACATATGGGTAGGATGACTCGACCTCCATGAGGAAGAGGAAAAGGTAGATCTAGAGACATGCCTAGGGACGGAAGACCTCCTTATTGGCCACCCAATAGGAGTTATGTCCCTGCTACCAGGACTACACCTACTATCTATATAGACTTAGAATCTAGTTTAGAGGATGAGTCATATATGATTAGTATGCTAGCTAGCACTTCTAGATAGCAGATCCCCATGTAAGTGATAGTTGAGCCAGACAATGATGAAGATTGGGCTCCTAAGCAAAGCATAAGTGTATCCAAGTCTATATGTGAAATTGTGAGGCATCAATTAGGAACTTTAGCTCTAACCCCACTTTCCTCACAAAATGTTGAGGGTTTAGTAGTTAAGGAAGCTCCTAAGCCTTCAACAAATATAAAGGTGCATAAGTTCTTAGCATCATCCTCAAGTCAAGAAGCTTATGTAGAACTTGAGGATGATTATACAAAGATTTAATAGAATTACCTTTGGATTGGTACTTGCCTTGTGTTCTTAATTTAGCAAAGAAAGGATTAATTCCTCATGCTTGGTCTAAACACAGGTCAGATTACTTTGAAAGTTTATGTGATAACAAATTCAGATATTGACAATAAAGACAGGGACTAGGATTCAATACAGTGGGTTCAGTTGATAATGACGATTATTGCTTAGTCATCACCAACCATTGGAATCTAATAGGGTTTTTTCAAATCATGCTAACTCATATGAGGAGGTGTGCTTAGAAACTTTAGATAATCCAAATGACTTTGAAGTCAAGGATGCACTGCCAGAGTTCAAAGAGGAGATTAGATCAATTATCAACGAGCTCAATGAAATCAACCTAGGAACTGAAGAAGATCCATGCCCAACATACATCAGTTCTCTATTGAAAGAAAAAGAAACCAATGATTTAGTGAAGCCATTGATTGAGTTTAAGGATTGCTTTGCATGGAGTTATGAAGAGATGCCCGATCTATCTCAGTACCATAAACTAGCAGAACCTAATGCTAACCCTATCAAGCAGGATCCTAGATGTGATTAGATATTGAATAGCTGGTCACTTTTAAAATCAAGAAACTGATCAATGTTGGCTTTATTAGAGAAGAAAAATATCCTACCTAGTTGGCTAGTGTCATCCAATTAAGAAAAATAATGGCCAAATTTGCATATGCGTTGATTTTAGGGATCTAAATAAGGCATGTCCTAAGGATGAATTCCCACTTCCTATACCAGAATTAATGATGGGCATTGCCTCATCTCATATTGTATTCTCCTTTATGGATGGGTCATCTGATTATAACCAAATCAAAATGGCTCCCGAGGATGAAAGAAACACTACTTTTTGAACCCTAATCAGAATCTATTGTTATAAGGTCATGCCTTTTGATCTTAAAAATGCCAGTGCCATATACCAGTAGGCCATGACTCGAATCTTTGATGAACTCATTCATCATCAAGTTAAATGCTACATCGATGATCTCATTATCAAAAGCAAAGAAAAGGAAGACCATCTCTTTGACTTGAGAGTAGTTTTCGAATGGTTAAGACAATACAACCTCAAAATGACCCCCCTAAAGTGTGCATTTGAAGTAGCTTTAGAATAATTCCTTGGGTTTGTTGTCCGACACTGGGGAACTGAAATCAACCTGGAAAAGATCAAAGAGATATTAGAAATTCCACCCCTAAAAGCCTAACACAACTCAGGTCATTCCAAGGGCGGTTGGTGTATCTAAGATGCTTCATTTTCAACTTATCAGGAAGATGACAACCATTCTCAGCACTTGTCAAAAAGGATGCCAAGTTCAAATGGGATGATGTGTCAGCATGCTTTTGAAGACATCAAGTAATATCTGATGATGCCGCCAGTTCCAACAGTCCCTATCCCGGGTAGGCTGCTCATATTATATACTGTTGCATTAGATGACTCCCTTGGCACTTTGTTGGCTCAAACCAATAATGAATGGAAGAATAACGCTCTCTATTATCTCAATCCTCATCTAATCTGAGGCAAACTATCCACCTATTGAGAGCACTGCCTAGCTTTTAATCTTTGCATCCCAAAAGCTACAACACTACATGCTTTCTCATAAGGTGAATTTGATCTCTAGAGTCAATCCACTGCAATATCTCATGAAATGGTCGATGTTATCTAGATGGTTGGCACATTGGTCCATGATTTTCTCTTAGTTTGATATAACATTCATACCCCTACATGTGTAAAAGGATAAGCACTTGAGGATTTCTTAGAAACACATCCACTCCTATTGATTCTCCGCTTAATGATGATCTCCCCGATGAACAAATCATGAACTTAGGGGGGTACTAATGCTCCCCACTAGGAGATGTACTTTGATGGTGTAACTTCCTCTCAAAGAGGAGAAGAAGCATAACTTACTATCCCAGGTAAGGCAGGGGTAGGAATAGTTCTCCTAACTCTAGATCACGATATGATGAGATTCTCATATCATATATCCAATCCATGCACCAACAATGAAGCTGAATATGAGGCTTTGATTGCCAGTTTGGCATTAGTCATTACATTATGCATCCATAGTATCAACATCTTTAGGGATTCTCAGTTAGTCATCAACCAAATTGCTGGGTCCTACAAAGTTCTAAAGCCTAAGCTCCATCATTACCATAAGTACACTACGGAGTTGTTGGCCCAAATCCTAGAGGTTACCATCTACAAGATTCCTCGAGGAGAGAAAGAAGCAGATAAGCTTGCCAAAGAGTTGGCATGTCTAGAAGTTGAGTCCATTCCAATAAGAGTCCAAAATAGACAAGTCTTATCCCTTATTGATGCTAAACTCATCAAGAGATTCTCTCTTGAAGGGGAGGTTGCCATTGCCAAAAATGATGAGGAGTTAGATTGAAGGCAACCATTCATAGATTATTTAAATATAAGTAAACTACCATAAGAGAAATCACTGGCACACCAGGTAAAGCAGAGAGTCCATTCCTATACTCTTGTAGGTGGCACCTTATACCGGAAGTCTTTTGATCATATGTGGTTATGTTGTCTGAACAAACATGAAGCCCATAAGATCGTAATCGAGGTACACTCGGGTTTATGTAGAGCACACCAATCCGTTCTGAAGATGAAAGCCAATATCAAGAGACTAGGATACTATTGGCCTTCAATGATCACAGACTGTATGGATGAAGCTAGGAGATGCCACCAATATTAGGTACACGGAGTGGTCCTACATCAACCACCCAACATTCTACATCCTACATTGGCCTCATGGCCATTTGAGTGTTGGGGTACTGACATTGTGGGTCTGATCGATCCTTCTTCTTCCAAAGGTCATCGATTCATTCTAGCTACTACTGACTACTTTTCTAAGTGGGTAGAGGCAATCCCACTTAGAGAGGTCACAACTCATCATGTGCTCCAGTTTTTCAAGAACCATATCGTATATAGGTTCGAGGTGCCTCGACTAATTATATCTGATAATGAAACCGCATTCAAGAGCACTAAAATCAATAGCTTTGCTCAGAGACACATCATAGATTGGAGATATTCTACCATCTACTACCCATGGGCAAATGAGTTAGCAGAAGCCTTCAACAAAACCCTCATTGAAATACTGAAGAAGATACTACAACAAAACGACGATGGCATGAACAATTGATTGAAGCCTTATGGGCTTACCGTATCACATACAGAACTCCAACTCAATCTACCCCTTTCTCTTTAGTGTATGAGTACGAAGTCGTTCTACCAATAGAAGTTTAACTCCCGTCACTAAGGATAGCCATGAGTAGGAAAATCACAATGGAGCATAACACAAAGTTGCGGTTGGAAGAGCTTGAAGGTTTGGAGGAGATATGAAAGCAATCCAAAAACCTCGAGTTATATAAAGCCAAGATGATTCAAGCTCATAACAGTTACGTCCTAGAGCTTTTCAAGTAGAGAGCTTGTTTTAGTTATAAGGAGAGGCCAATTGTCGCTGAAAGATAGAGGCAAGTTTGAACCTACTTGGGAAGGCCCTTATGCCATAGAAGGCTTACCAAGGAGGGTCTTACTAAAAAATTATAAAGGAGAGCATCCATGCTTCCAATCAATGGGCTCTACCTAAAGAAATATTATCCATAAATCTTGTTTGAAAATAATTAATAATAAAAATTTCTTTCATCTCAAATTTTAATTCTTCTATATTAGAAATATCTTTTCTGAATCCACACATATTCAAGATAGGTATAAGAAAACCCAAGCGCATCCTATTCTCTTTTATAACACAAAATAAATATATATTTATCTCGTTACTTTGATGTGGGAGCAAGCCCTTGTGGCACTCACTCATTAGTCGCTTCTAGGTCGGTCTACATGCTACCTCACTAGTATGTTACCCCTAGTACTTGTTGGAGGATGTGAGTCCCCATGCTTTCTTCCTAACTTAGCCATTACAAACCAATGAGCACCTTATTAGTACGGTAGATTACATTGACCAGCCAGTGAGCTACCTCATGTTGACTTTGCTTAAGGATATGTGAGTCCCCATGCATTCTTCTTGAACTAGCCATCATGCACTAACTAGGTTGAGTATATTTGATTTAGGGTAAGTCCCAGGCTCCTTTCCTCTTGACTACTTTAAGCTTGGGTCTAGTCTTTACACAAGACTCCTCATGTAGTAGCCACCCTAAGTCGGATGGCACCTGTCGAGCCAAAAATAGACTATCGGTGATCAGTTCCACTTTAGAAAGATGTAATCCTACACGCCTTCTTTCTATACTGATTATCACAATTCGAAGGGCACCTTTGGTTGGTTATCACCATGCTGATGGTGACCCACCCAGTGGTTACACCACTCTTACTAAATGTGAGTCCCCGAGCTTTCTCCTTGAGTTGGCCACCGAATACCTATTTAATATATGACTAGCCATGTCATCTTCTCCAGTGTTGATTAAGCCTTTATCCCATCCCATTCTATTTGGATCACGCCCTTATGATTTATTTAGACACTACCGTTACTTTTGGATTGGACACCCCCTTTCCTAGTAGCCACACCGCTTGGAGAATTTGTCAGATGCAGATTCTCCCTTGGTTCAGTAAATCTGAGATAGGTCTAAGCTGATATAAGCTCCTTCTCAGTTTGATTCCTCATAAACAAACAGGGTCCACGTTAAAACAAACTAAACAAATAAAAAAATTTATTTTACTTGTGGAATAGGAATTCAAGCCCCTAGTGGCCCCTTTCCCAAGCAGGCATCCTATCTTTAAGGCAGTGTTAGCAAAACTCCCTATAGGAATTGTCTGACTACTTTGAGTTAGGATAAGTCCCTGGGTCAGCACTCTCTCAGTAGTCACCCTTAGGTTTGGTTCAACTTGTTGGGCCACCAACGAGTTATCCCAACGGTCATCTTTGCTATAAAATATATTAGTCTATTATGCATTCTTTAGACATCATGTAAACCGACTAGTAGCTAGCTGATTTGTTGAGCAAGCAACCGATCACCCCAATGGTTATTCATTTAGGAATATGTGAGTCCCCGTGCTTTCTCCCTAACTTGGTCATTGCAAACCGAAAGGTACCCCTTAGGTTGATTAGCTCAACCTAATGGTTGGTTGACTACCCATTTGGACTTTCAAATCTAAGATAGGTTAAGGCCGACATAGCTCCTTCTCAGTGGGTCCATCGCACACCAACAGTGTCCATAATATAACACAAAATTAAATTAAATCAAATCAAATCAAAAATCATCAGGACTACTCTTGAGTTGAGGTAAGACCCGCCACTCAATGTCAGGTCGATGACTATGCCATCACGATCACCCCAATAGTTGATCCCTACTTTGGAAGATGTAAGTCCGCTATGTTTTTCCTAGTACCATCATTGCACAACCAAAAAAACCTTAGGCGATAGTCCTTCCTTGTGGTTGGTAGACTACCCATTTGTACTTGTAAATCGAGATAGGTCAACATATAGCTCCTTCTCAATCAATTGCATGCCAACAAGGTCCATAATATAAAACACAAAATTAAATTAACTAAATTCAAATCAAATTAATCATCAAGACTACTCTTGAGTTGAGGTAAGACCCCCAACGGTGCTCACTCAGTAGTCACCCTAGGTCGGGATTGGACTATGGTGCCATCAACAGATCATGCCAATGGTTGATCCCTACTTTGGAAGATTTAAGTCTGCTACGCTTTTCCTAGTATCTGCACACAAAAGGCAACCCAAGAGATAGTCCTACCTTGTGGCTGGTAGACTACCACTTTGGACTTATAAATCTTAGATAGGTCAAGGCCTACATAGCTCCTTCTCAGTGGGTCCATCGCACGCCAAGAGGGTCCATAATATAACACACAAAATTAAATTAATTCAAATCAAATCAAATTAATCATCATAACTACTCTTGAGTTGAGGTAAGACTCACCAAGAGTCGCCCAGGCTGGATTGATCTTTGCCATCAAGATCACCCCAATGTGATCCCTACTTTGGAAGATGTCCGCTGATTTCTTCCTGCATTGCCGTACAAAAAGTAACCCTTAAGTCGGATAGTCCTACCTTATGGTAGACTACCCCTTTGTACTTGTAAATCTGAGATATGTCTAGGCCAACATAGATCCTTCTCAATGGGTCCATCGCACGCCAACAAGGTCCATAATATAACACACAAAATAAAATAAAATTAAATTAATCATCAGGACTACTCTTGAGTTGAGGTAAGACCCCCAACGATTCTCACTCAGTAGTCTCCCTAAGTTGGGATTGATATGTTGCCCCATCAACAGATCACCCCAACGGCTGATCCCTACTTTGGAAGATGTGAGTCTGCTATGCTTTCTTCCTAGTACCATCATTGCACACCAAAAGGCAACCCTTAGGCCACATAGTCCTACCTTGTGGCTTGTAGACTACCCCTTTGACTTGTAAATCAAAGATAGTCAAGGTCAAGATAGCTCTCTTCTCGGTCCATCGCACACCAACAGAGTCCATAATATAACACATAAAATTAAATTAAATCAAATCAAATCGAATTAATTATCGACTACTCTTGAATTGAGGTAAGACCCTTAGCGCAAGGTCACCCTAGGTTGGGATTGATTTGTTGCCATTGATAGATCACCCCAATAGTTGATCCCTACTTTCAAAGATGTAAGTCTACTATGCCTTCTTCCTAGTACAGTCGTTGCACAACGAAAGGCAACCCCTTAGGTCAGATAGTCCTACTTTATTACAAGTAGACTACCCCTTTGGACTTATAAATCTAAGACTGGCCAAGACCCTCGTGGCTCCTTCTTAGTGTGGTCCATCGCACACCGATAGGTCCATAACAAAATAAGTTCAAAGCCAACCTCCCTAGTGGAGTCAAATTAAACATATCAAACAAACCAAATTTCTCCTAGTGAGGCACAAATCAAATTAGCCTCCCTAGTGGAGCTTAGATCTAAATCAAACAAATTTAATCGAGTGTACATCCCCAGTGGATATGCCCTTAATCTAAAACCCTTCTCCTAAGTGGAGCCATAATAAATTAAACTAACCTCCCTAGTGGAGTCTAATCAAATAAATCAAAGAAATATAATAAAATTATCATCCCCAGCATGTACACCCCGAAACAAATTGTACTCATAATCAAACTCAGATCCACATCCCCAGTTGGTAGCTTGAACCTATTTCCCTAGAGGAAGGTTCGTGTACTCAATCCCAAGCGGATTCCTTCTTGCTCTCTTATGACCTTGGTATAAAGAGAGCTGCATTGCACTAAGATCATGATTTTATCTACCTTTCAAGTCAGGTATAGATCACTTCCATTATTTGTTGCAATCTTTTGAATGTTGATCATTTTGGTACACGCTGCGGTGCCTTGTCATTACACCACACCTATTGGAGGTCCTTTTGTTGACTTCACTTTGGGAGTGAGCTCTTAACCTCCTCTTCTTAGACTTAGGACTCTTCTAAAAACTAAGAATTCCTTAGTCATAAGACACTTCTAGTGATTAGGTGAACACTTAACCTAAGCCTAGAGACTTAGAAGTGTTAATCATAAGATTAGGCTATGCATTAGGGCTTACGAAAATTATCTATCCTATAGCCTAAACCCAATCTAGATACACTTTCTCAAATCAAACCCAGACTCAATTCTCAAACCAAATATCAAATTCAAATTCAAATTCCAAATCTAATTCCAAATTTTGACTCCAAATGATTGAAACCCAAAATCAAATTCAACTCCTAAGACCCTTCCTAAGCCATTTGAATCACATTAATAAGCTTAGCCAAAACTCCTTAGACCAAATCAAACTCAATTGATCTCTTTATAAATCAATTATTCATTCATTTATATTCACAAATATAATGAAATCGAATTCATATGACCAAAACTAAAAAAATCAAATCCAAACTCAATCTAAGCTTTAAGCCAATTTTTTGGATTGGCTAAATTATATCCAAATCAAGTCAAAACTAATGGATTTTCTCTCGAATCAATCATTCATTCAATCATTTATCCAAATATAAATAAAATCTGCAATCATCAAACCAAATTTAAGTCAACTCAGGTCAAGCCTAACTTAGCCATTTTGACTTAAAACTTTCAATTGAGCCAAAACCCATTAGAATCCAAATTGATTACCGTTGAATTTATATTTCAATCTAGGGCTCATATATAAGTTCAACTAAACTCAAATCAAACCAAAACCAACCAATTGACCCACTTAGGTTCACTTGACCCAAAGTGACCTAAAGGACCCATTTGAGCCAACTTCCAATCCAACCCAAATTTTATTGAACCAAGCCCACCAAAATCTTCTACCATGATTATTGATCACCCTAAGATGATCAATTGCAATCAATTGGGCCAAACCAAGCCCAATTGGCCATTTGATCCAAATTAACCCAAATTGGTCTAAAGGACCAAATCAGGTCAAATCATGATCTTACCCAAATTGATTGCAATCAATGGCTCAAGTTCATTTCAAATTGATTATTGAGCTTGACCAAAGCCATCATTAAACCCAATTTGATCAATCGAGCCCAATTGGTCAACTTGACCCAACTTAGCCCAAATTAGCCTAATGGGTCAATTTGGCCTAAATCCAAATAAAATATAAATTAATTCAAACCAAAGACCACATTCATCTTCAATTAACTAATTGAACATGAATCAACCCATAACCCAAGCTAATTTGGCCAATTTTGGTCAAATGCATCAATTTGACCCAATATGACCCATATGACCCAAATTGGGCTAAATCTCTTGAAACCAAGCCAAGACCCATTGGGGATGATCAAACCCAACCTAAACCCATTTTGGGATCTTCCCAAAACCAACCTAACCCATTTAAATCCCTCATGGATCCTCCCCCACATAGGATTCCACCCAACCTCATTTGATTCTCCCCCATCACATGCACTTGACTCCTCCCCAACATTTGCATTGAATAAGGCAGATCATATGGCAGCAAGAGAGGACTTTGGAAAAAAAATGCAAAGTCTTCAATCAATCTATCATCCACCCCAACCACCCTAAATAAGATGGCAACAAATTTGGAGCCAAAAAATTCAAAAAAAAATATTGGATTTTTGGCCATTATAAAAGGAGGGGAGATGAGGCTTTAGATCTCTTTCTCCCACCACCATTCAGCCCCCAAAAGCTCCCCAAAGCAAAAAAGGAACCCATCCCCTACCTCTTTGAGCCATTTTTGAGCTCAAAAACACAAATAATTTCTCTTCCGGTGAGGTGATGGTAGACATCAGAGAAGGTGACGTTCCAAAGGGAGGCAAGGGATAAAGATCACTCCAAAGATTCCTCACATACTAAAGAGTTTGCTTGGATCTTCAGCCATCAAAACCATTAAATTACCAAACCAAACGGCCTTAGGATTTTGCACATTTTGTGTTAATTTTCTTGCGATTTTAGGAATTTACCCTAGATAATCCACATTTTTACTTTAAATCATCCCAATTAGAAAATAAAATTTTTTTCGGTGTGAATCAACGCAAAAATGGGTCCATTTGGATAAGTTTTGGCTTAGAAACTCTTATTTTTCCCTTTAAAAGCATGAAAATCTTTCATCATCATGGCGTAATCATCCAATCCCATGATTTGCTAGATCGAATGGACTAGATCGCGGCATGGATCATACGATCCGGCCTTCGATAGCTTGATGCGATCGGACCATCCGATGTGGTTCACGAATCGAATACCGACCGCATCGAGCCTCCGATCATCGATGATTTGGACCGTCCGAGATAGACGTCTAGACCCAGTACTCGTGTTCCCTTCTTGCCCAACGCTGATGCCGTCGATATTACTTTTATAAAAAAATTTAATTTAAATCACGTGAAACTTCAAAAATTCATAAAAAAAATAAAATATTTAGCCCAAACTTGCAAACAAGAGCTCATTGGATTGAACTTTCCAAGAGAAATCTAATAAACCCAAAATCCCCAAAATTTACTAAGTATTTTGAGCTTAATTTGAGTTTTGGTGAAAATCAAATTTTATTAATTAAACCAAAGTATATATCGATTAAGTTGAAATTTTCGTGATTGAAATGTTAAAGCACACCATAAAATTTCAACCAAAAAATCAATTGAATTTGGTTTGATTTAGATGGCATTTACATCCATGAAATTAGCTTAAAGGCATTTGTAAATATAATTTAGGGATTAATTGATTCATGAGAAAATCAATTGAATTGGAAATGATTTGGGTTAATATTTGGCTAAGCTCATGAAGGTTAGTTCAATGGGCTTATAAAGGGTTTTGATTTAATTTGATTTATTTTGATTTAGTTTTGATCATTTGAATGTAGATTTGATAGATATATTTAAGAAGATGATTGAAGATATAAATTTATTTTGAGAAAATCAATTTATTTTGGATTGGTTTAGATGGAATTTTGGCTAAGTTCATGAAGGTTGATTCATATAGCTTAAGTTTGGATTTGATCACGGACTTTAATCATTTGGCTTGAAATTTGGATTTGGATTTGGATTTGGATTTGAAATTGAGTTTGATTGTAGGTTTTATAGGGTGAATCTTGATTGGATTTGGGTTTAGGCTATAGGGTAGGTGAATCTTTCCTAAGTCCTAAGGCATAGCATAATCCTATGATTACCTTTCTAAATCTCTAAGTTTAGGTTAAGTGTTCACCTAATCACTAGAAATGTCTTATGACCAAGGAATTCTTAGTGTCTAGAAGACTCCTAAGTCTAAGATGAGTAGATTGAGAACTCACTCAAAAAGTGAGATCAACAAAAGGACCCCTAAAAGGTATGGTGTAATTGACAAGACAGCGCATTACATTGATTGATGATGATCAATGTCCAAAAGATTGCTAAAAAAATGATCTATACCTAAACCCAAGAAGGTAGATAAAATCACAATCTTAGTAATGCAGCTCTCCTTATGCCAAGGGCATAAGAGAGCCAGAAGGAATCCACTGGGGATTGAGTAAATGAACCTTCCACTAGGGAAGCAGGTTCAAGCTATCTACTGGGGATATGGATTTGAGTTTGATTGTGAATATGATTTGTGGGAAGGAGATCCATTGGGGATAAGAATCTATAATCCATTGGAGATAAGAATATATAATCCGTTGGGGATCAAGTTCAAATTAATTTTAATTAATTTTATTTTAATTGATGGAGAGACATATCCATTAGGGATATGGACTCAAATTTGCTAAGAATTGGGTATGTGAACCTTCCACTAGGGAAGCAATTTTGGGCTATCAGAATTTGATTTTTATTTTGTTTATACCCAAAAGAAGAGGTTGGTTTAATTTATTATGGCTCCACTAGGGAGAATGGTTCTAGATTGAGGGCATATCCACTGGGGATGTACACTTGGTTAGATTTGTTTGATTTAGATTTAAGCTCCACTAGGGAGGATAATTTGATTTGCACCTCACTAGAGAGAAGTTTGGTTTGCTTGATATATTTAATTTGAACCTACTTGGGAGGTTGATTTTGAATTTAATTTGTTATGGACCTTGTGAGTGTGCGGTGGACCTACTAAAAATGAGCCACGGGGGCCTTGGCCTGCCTTTAGATTTACAAGTCCAGTACCACCGCCATGGGTAGGGCTATCCGACCTAAGGGTTGCCTTTCGGTGTGCAACGACTGTGCTAGGAAGAAAGCATAGTAGACTTACATCTTCTAAAGTAGGGAAAAGCCGCTAGGGTGATCTATTGGATGTGCAACAAATTGAACCTGACCTAAGGCGACTACTGAGAGAGTTTCACTAAGGATCTTACCTCAACTTAAAGAGCAGTCCAAATTAATTTCATTTTAATTTGATTTAATTTGATTTAGTTTGGTGAGTTATGTTATGGACCCCATTGGCATGCGATGGACCCACTGAGAAGGGGCAATGTCGGCTTTCACCTATCTCAAATTTACCAATCCAAAGGGGTAGTCTACTAGCCACAAAATAGGATTATCTGGCTTAAGGGTTTCCTTTCAGTGTGCAATGGTTGGGCTAAGGAGAAAGCATAGAAAACTTACATCTTCCAAAGTAGGGAAAACCATTGGGGTGACCTGTTGATGGCACAACAAATCAAACCCAACCTAAGGTAACTACTGAATGAATGCCACTGGAACTTTGTCAACACAAGGGTAGTCAGGATTAATTTCATTTTAATTTGATAGAATTTATGCGATGGATCGCACTGAGAAGGGGCTACATCGGCATAGGCTTATCTTATATTTACCGATCCAAAGGGATAGTCTACCAGAAGGGTAGGACTATCGAACCTAAGAGGTGCTTTTCGGTGTGCAATGGTGCCGGAAAAATGCATCATAGACTTACATCTCCCCGAAAGGGACCAGACTGACCTTGATGTACAACAGATCAAACCCGACCTAGTGCTGCCCATTGGTTTGCAATGGTCGTACAGGAAAGAATGTGTGGCAGACTTACATCTTCCAAAGAAAGATGATCGGGGTAACCTGTTGGTAGCACAACAAGTTGAACCTGACCTAAGGGTGACTACTTAGAGAGTGTCACTGGGGACTTATCTCAACTCGAGAGTAGTCAGGAGATTCCTATAGGGCATTTTGCTGACAATGTCCTAACGATAGAATGCATGCTTGGGAAAGGTGCCACTGGGGGCATTCTTCTAATCCATAAGAAAATATATATTTTATTTATTTATTATCATGGATCCGCTCAAGAAAAATAGGATAGCCCTTGACCAATCCATTTGACCAAATTTGTGCATCCCAAAATAGAATCTCCAACCCAGGTGGTTACTAGGAAAAGGGACCGCCCAATCAAGGTAACCTGTGTATCTAAATAGGGTTGCAAAAGATGTGATCCAAATAGAGTGCCATATGAGTCTAGGGGTGTTATCCTTGACCATGTCGGTGTGCAACAGCTGTGCTAGGAAGAAAGCATAGCAGACTTACATCTTTCAAAGCGAGGAACAACTGATGTGGTGACCCATTATTGGCATAATAGATCGACCTGACCTAAGGGTGAATACTAAGTAGGGAGTCATGAAGAAAGACTGGACCCAGACTTGATGTTGTCAGGAGGAAAGGGTTCACTGGGGGACATACCCTAAACCTCAAGTATACTCAACCTAGTCAGTGGATGATAGCCAGTTGAAGAAGAAGAGTAGCAGACTTACATCCTCTTATTTGAAGCAAACATGATGATTGTTTACTAACCGCACAGTAAGGCCTACCATGCTAACAGGGCGCTCGTCTGTGTGTAGTGGCCAAGTAAGGAAGGAAAGCGTAGCAGACTTACATCCTCCAAAGTAAGAAGACCACTAGGGTGACGCACTAGCAGGGTAGTACATCAACCTGACTTAGAGTAACTACTGAGTGAGTGCCACTAGGGGCGTTATCTCAACTCAAAGTAGCCCGAGATAAAAGATGTGTATTTGTTTGATATGTGTTTGTGTGTGGTTTGTGTTTGTGTTGTGTTGATGAAGGATGATGCAAGGGTTGCACCTATCCAAACACATCGTGGAAGATTCGCAAAACAAAGATGTTTTCAATATGGAAGAGAAGATATGATTTAAAAGAACTTTATTGATGATGATTATTTTCAAATATGATTTTATGGATAATATTTCTTTAAGTAAAGCCTGTTGATTAGAAGAATTGGATAACATGATTTTAAAAAGAACTTTGCTTCACATACATAAATGATTCAATCAAACAAAACATAATTTTGAATGATTTTCTTCCCTTATTTGCATATACATTCATGTGTAGTGAGATAGCAAAGTATATAGTCCGGACATCCTAGAATACTAGGCTTTAGCCCCAAGGAGGTCATTTAATTACCTCACTTATTAACAAATGCATGTACTAGCTTATTTCTCTTCACATGTGTATCTATGTGTGGCTAAAGGATGAAAATCCCCCTTTTATACTAAAGATGCATGCATTCATAATTGACTAAGTGTTTTAATTAATTACTAATGTGTTTTGGAGCTTTCTTTCTCATATTCATGTATATGAATTTACATATACATGAATACAAATGGGTATATAGTTCAGACATTCTGGGAATGTGAGGCTTTAGCTAGCCTCAAGGAGGTCATTTGATCATGATTACTTCAGTTAATTAATAATGGCACACTATTTAATCTCATCCCTATGTATTTTGGTATAAGAATTTAGATAGATCTTTAAACTAATATGATTAAATAATTCAATAACATAAAAGAATATAAACTTCAAATACACATATATAAAGTCATCATATAAGTGTGCTAAAACATATTGCATATATTGGTACACTTAGAATAAAAATCATATGCATGTTTCATGTAATAGAAAGGAATGTATTAGCAATGTCATGTGATAGTAATTCAATTAAATTGATCTTAAGATGTTTTTCATGCTGAATAGGATCGCTTAAGGTGAACCTAACCCTAGGATTAATTAAATCATTTAATAAGTCATTCACTAAAGAGAACTAAATCGAATTAATATGCTTTAGAAAGTGGCTTAAGGTAGGTATGAAATAGGGCAATCATCTTTCTTCTCTTTATAACACTTAGTTACTAAGTATAATCATATGAAACAAAAGAAAACACAAATAAAAATGATCAAATCAATTAAAAAACTTAAAGTGAAATCAACCCTTTTATGTTAAATTGAATCCTTCTATACTTAGAAAATTATAACTTCAATGTTTAACAAAACATACCACACATGCCTTAACACACATTAGAATTAAGTCACCACTTCTAGTTTTATGTTAGGATGGTGCATGATGTGATGTATATTTCATTTGTTGATGTATTATTTTAAACTAGATGTTAGGGTGTATGTTTCATAGAATGGATGGTAGACCGATATTAGCTTAATCATATTTTCTGCAAGGGATTGTGCTTAAGGGATGTTGAAAAATAAATATAAATGCTCTCTTTTGCAGGTTCCTTAAACCCTGTGGTATTTATTTTGGATGTGTGTAGGGGTGGGGGGGTGAACACCAGATCATAGGGGTACTTATTGAAATGATCAAGTATGACATTGAGGTATGATATACTATCTCGAAAAATAGAGACATCACCATTTAATGGACTTAATCACCTAATAAGGACTCTTAAAGCATGATGGGTCTTTGAATGTACTAGAGATTTTTCCCCTACTTTACATGGATGAATAAAGCAGGGTTTATATTAAACTGTGTTCTAAAGTTCCCTATAGGGGAAAGCCCCCATAGTTAATTACATCTTATTAAATGAAATTTCTTAAGAATACTCTTGATTAAAGTAGACAATTATCATCTCCAAAGATTTCAAGGCTAGTCTATCAAAGGATTGGTCATATTTGGAAAATTAATTGGGAAAGTTCAAGGAGAAGACTTATTTTAGAAGCCAAAGGGAATAGGTAGGGAATGCTCATGATACTGAAAGCCTAGTGAGCATTCCAATCTATCCTATAGTTGGGCTTTATATATTTGAAAGTTGGAGAGATTTATATGTTTGGGTGGAATTTTATTAGATTTCTAGGGCTTATGATCCATCAACATAAGGTTATGGAAATGCCTAAGAGGTGAGGATTTATGCTTGTAGCCCAAAGGAAATAGCTACCTCAGATCCTTAATCTAGGGGCACTTTAGCATAAGCTAAAGCATGACCTAAATCCAAGCGAAGATGGACAAAAAGGTTCACCTCCATAAGAGAGGATGAACCGTTCGACCTCTAGACTTATAACCGCCTACAGTGGCTACCAGCTAACTCTTCCTACAATTCAAAACCATGTAAGTAAGTCTTACAAAAATGCAAGATAGTTGGGCTATTACTAATTTAGAAAGAGACTAAAGTCCTTACCCACTCCTTAACAAACTAGAGCTTGCGTGGTATGAATAATGACTTAATCTAATATAAAATCTTTTCAAATTTTATTTCAATTTTGACACTTCATTTGGACAAAGACTTGAGGATTTTATGTCTACATGCATCATGAAATAGAGTTGTTGGCTAAGTTAGCAGAAGGGGTGTTTTCCACCACAAGGGATTTCTTCACAGCTCAAGCATTCCCCTATCATGCAAGGATTGAAATCCTTATTTTCAAGAATGAAGTAATATGATATGCATGTTATTAAACCATCAATCATACAACTAAGGGGGTTGCTAAATCTTTTAATTATCTTATTTAATTCCTAGGCTTTATGGTGAAGATATGAGTTATTTAAAATTTAATTTTGAGTGATTAAATGGGGTAGAAAAATTAATTTGTTTTCCTAAGAGCCTAATCACATCCTGGCCACACATTAAAGCATCAATTATTTAAGAAACTATGAAAAATATGCAATTTCTAATACACAATCTAAACAAATCATCAATCATTTTCTATAATTATCGTGAAAGAATAAAAGGCCGATGCGGTCGGGTACCACCGCACAACCCAAAAGAAAGAGAGTGGTTATCGAGCTCTACCCTTATAAAACCCAGAAATACCAAATAATATTTCAATTGAATTTGAATTAAAGCTATGGGGAGTCTTCATTCTTCTTCATATCTTCATGCCTTAATTTATTTTCTCCTTATTTCTTTGATTTGGTGGACTTCAAGGCATCACATGCACCCCAGGACAAAGCCTTCTAGCAATTGCTCATCCTAATCCCCCATAGCATTAACCCTAATTTCTAAGGAAAATTATATTAAAAATAGGAAAAGTAAATCTAACCACACTTGCAAAATAAGTGTTAGCTAAATATACATGCATTCCCAAGTAATTATATTTATAATTTGGACATAGCACCTTACATATAGGTAACCAAGCCCACTTTTCAAAGCTTGGATTATGCTTAGAGTTTAAGAAACATACAAAGAGAGCATTTATATTTTATTTTAAGCACCCCTTAAGCACAATCCCATGCAAAATATGATTAGGCTAATCACAGCCTAACATCCAATATACGAAACATACACCCTAACATCTAGTCTAAAATAATACATCCAAAAATAAAACATACATCCACCATGCACCATCTTAAGATAGAGCTAAAAATGGTGACTTAATTCTAATGTATGTGTTAAGGTCTTGAATGGTAACTAAGCATTAAAGTTATATTTTTCTAAGTGTAGAAGACTTCCATTTAACATAAAGGGTTGATTTCACTTTAAGTTATTTAATTGATTTGAGAGTTTTTAATTTATGTTTTCTTTTATTTCATATGATTACACTTAGCACCTAAGTGTTATAAAGAGAATAAGAGAGGATTGCCCCCTTTCATCCCTACCTTACGCCACATTCTAAAATATGTTAATTTTATTTGGTTCTCTTTAGTGAATGGCTTATTACACATTTAATTGATCCTAAGTTTATGTTCACCTTAAATAACTCTATTCAATATAAAAGGCATATTAAGATTAATCTAGGTAAATTACTATCACATGACATATAAATCCATTCATTTCCATCACATGTAACATGCATATGATTTTAATCCTAAGTATATCCATAAATACAATATGTTTTGACACACTTATATGATGAATGCATACATATACTTAAAGTTTATACTCTTTTATGTGATTAGATTATTCAATCATATTAGTTTAAAGTTCTATCTAAATTCTTATACAAAAATATATAAGTATGAAATTAAATAGGTATGTGTCATTGTTAATCAGGGAAGTGAGGTAATCAAAGAAATTCCTTGGGGATAACTAAAGCCTTATATTTTCAAAATGACCAAACTATATACCCATTTGCATTCAAACACATGTAAATTTATATACATGAATACAAGAAGGAAAGCTTTAAATCACATGGCCAACTAATTCATCACTTATTCAATTATGAGTGCATGCATCCTTGATAAATGAAAAGGGGTTCTAATTCTATAATTAAATACACACACATGTACAAGAAACATAAGCAACGTACATTCCATTGTTAACCAGGAAAGTGAGGTAATCAAATGACCTCCTTAGGGCTACTTAAAGCCTCGTATTCCCGGGATGTCCAGACTAAACACTTGCTTTTCTCAAATACATATGGATGTATACATAAATAAAGGAAGGAAAACCATGCAAAGATTGTATGGTTATTTTATTGAAACATTTATGCATATGAATTAAAGTTCTATCCAAATTGTAATACAGAATCACATGTAAATGAAATCAAATAATTTTGTGTCACTATTTATGAGGGAAGTGATGTAATTAAATGACCTCCTCGGCTACAAAGCCTCAGATTCCTGTGGATGTCCTGGATACTTATTAACATTCAAGTACATGTAAAACTACATATGAACGAAAAAGAAAGCTTTACTTCATATGTCTAAGCTATAAGCACATGCAAACCTATATATGTTCATAAATACTATCACTCTAACCAATGTAATTGATTTATCAATTTTAGAAAGTAATTTTAATCTATTAGTGATAATAGCCACACATATTATAAATTAATCCAACACATGCAAGCTTACATAAAAAAACTATTTGATTTAATTAACTTTAAAAAGATGAATGCATGATCTCAAATGGCATACAACATTTAATATGATTGGAAAGGAATAAAGGAACATAAATACAAGATTTCATTCAATTAAATTAATTCATAAAGACAATCAAATAAAATAAAACCATTTAAAATAAACCAAAGTTTTTTTAATGTTATTTTTAAATTTCATATTTTGATTTGATTTGAGGAAGTGAAATAAGGTTTGTTGATTCTAATCCATTCACATATTAGAATAAAGATATAGTTTTATGAAATATAATTAAGTTGATTTTATGAGTTAATTAGGTTATGATATGCATTAAATCAATTAATTAATCCTTTCCTACATTACCTTAACATAATTACCCAACTAATTATGAGCCAACATGGTATGCACATGCATATGAAATAAAATTAGCAATGATCCTAAAAAAGGAAAGGGACCTAATGTAATTGGCTCATAATCAATGGTCAATTAAGCGAAGAAACTTAACTAATTACTTTTATGTTTTTCCCACACATGTGGACTAATCATAATTTCATTAAACTTCTTTAGGTTATTCAACATCTAAAGAACTACCCAAGACTTAATTAATTTAGTTCTAATTATGATTATAACATCAAATTAATTAATAAACTTATATAATTGATTGAGCCTATTAGTTCAATTAAGGGAATGAACTTAGAGAAATATATCAAGGAGGAGGCCATAACCCCATCCCATAGGTTCATTTACTATTGGATAGTGATTAACCACTAAATTAATTGAGATTTTACTATTCATGTGATTAATTATTGACTAAATAACTTAGGAAGGTAATTAAAGCTTAATTAGTTAATTGACCTTGTTAATTAAACAACAAATCCCAAGAAAATTATGGGAGGCTGAGGTCATCCCATTTAATTAACCCACAAAGTTTAGGATTAATTAATTAAGTAATTAAAGAGTAATTAAGCTAATTAATTTTATAATTAACCTTAATTAAGCTCTAATTATTGTTTAAAATTGATTAAGGATATTTTAATAAATTCTCCTTTAAAATACCTTTAAAATGAGTATTTATTTATATTCTTATCATTTTTCTATAATTAGTTATGATTTTAGGAAGTTCCAGTCATTAAAACACATTAATTAATTATTAACTGTAATCCCATCGACGCCATGTGGCATGCATTAGCGCTTTCCACGTGGCACCGTGGGATTGGTTATTTAAAGTTATCTTTATCAGTGCTTGCGTGGCGACGGTGAAATGCGCTTTCTCGTTCACCATCCGATCTAAGATCGGATGACCACGATTAATCCCACGGCACTAAAGGATTAAAATGGATAATTCAATCAAATTTAATCATAATCGTCTATTCCAATCATGTGGAATGGATGGTACATGATCCCTCATCTATTGATTGATGGAAGACGGACACTATCGGCTTCCTTTAATCGATTCAAGCTCACTCGAGCTCGATCGATCTCAAATCTATCCCACTGTGGGGAAAATTTATGACAGCACATAGAGTTTAAGAATGTTTTATTAAGATGATCAAATATGTCATTAAGGAATAAACATATTATCGGAAAGATAAACATATTTTCCTATAATGGATTCAATCATTTAATAAAATACTCCTAAGGCTAATGGGTCTTTTATGTACTAGAGATTTTTTTCCTAAATTACATGGAAAAGTAGAATAGGGATTATTTTAAATTGGGTTCATGGTTCCCTATAGAGGCAAGCCCCTATATTAATTACCTTAAGAAGGGTCTCTTCTTAAGGATACTCTCGATTAAATAAATAAGTAGTTATTTCTAAGGATTTCTAAGATTATTTTCAAAGGGTTGATTTTTGGAAATTGCAATTAGGAACGGTCCAAATTGGAGAGTTATTTTGGAAGCCAATTGGAATGAAGTAGGAAATGGCTATTGATATTGGGATGCCCAATAGACATTTCAACTATCTCATGATTGGCCTTCAAATTTGAGATTTAATTTTAAAATTTGAGTTATCACTTTCTTAGAAATCTAGGACTTAGATTCTAGCAACACAAGACTACAGAAATGCCTAGGGTTGAAGACTTATTCTTAAAAGGGACACTTCATAACCTAGTTTACAAGTGCTTCTGACACTTGTCAGATGTTCTACCTAGTTCTATCTTTGGGAATTATCAGTTATTTCTCTCACTTGAGGGAACTAACCTATCCTTGACTCTTCTGGACTAATAGCCCTCCTGGAGATGGCTGCCAGCTAACACCACCTAAGCGCATTTTAAATTTATGAAGCCACGTCTTATGAATGCAAGATGGCTGGGCTATTGCATTTTTAGGAAAGGAATCTATGAACCTAGACTCACTCGCTAATGCCTAGAATCATGTAGGGTATGAAGATGCATCTAACTAATGCATATTTTTTAGATTTTTATAAATTTTTACTAAAGATTCATTTTATGTTATGCATAATGGCATGCAATTAGAAATGGTTATGGGCCAAATAAATATTAGAAGGTAGGCTTTTCCAAGAAGGTGCTTATCCTCACATAACAGATGACCCTTATGTGCAATGGGTGAAGTTGCCCAATTCAAGGAATAGAAAATAATATGATTTCATGATTTCGAACCTAATTATTTCTAATTGATTTTATATTATGTTATGCCTAAGGCTTTAATTTATGTGAAGTTTTAAGTTTCATTTATTTTTATGTTTTAATTGATTTAGTTGGGTAGAAGATTTAGTTTATCCTATGAGCCTACTTCTAGGCATTCATCATAGAACAAATACAACAGAAAGAAACCAAGAAAAGCATGCTGATGCTATTACACACCCAAAATAAATCAAGCCAATCAAATAATATAAGAAAAGGCCAATGCGGTCGGGTACCGCTGTACACCCGAAGAAAGAAAAATGGGCAGCCGAGCTCTGCCCTTATGCAGCCCGTCCTAGAACTACAAGTCCAGATCTATGGGCCTTCTTTCCAAGAAAGTCTCCTTCTTGAGGGACATTCATCGGGCTCCACAAGGGACCACTGCATCATCTTTTGGTAGGGTCAGCTTCTGCTAATCCTAGACCTCATAGATCCTAACTTAATTCTAAGCTAAAATTTACATTTTAAAATTGAAAAAAGAAATCCTAAGTCCTTCAAAACATATGTTAAAATTACAAACAACTCACAATAGTTATATTTTACAAACATACAGGCTTAGCATTAGTTGCTTTCCAAGCCCATCCATCCTATGGACTATGTTAAGAGATATTTCAGCACCTGTAAGCAAATAACAATTTTATAATTTTTTTATTTATGACAATGATCCTTTTTAACACAGTCCTCTCTAAAAAATAGTGTTAAACCAAAAAAGAACAACCTACCATCCAGTTTAATGAACAAACAAGCATAGGAATCCAGTCTAAAGTAATACACCACACAGACATGTGAAGCACAATACATAGAAACATAAAAGAATCACTGAATGATATGTAGGCTTCAAAAATTCACCATTGATCTCTCGACAAAATTAATTAAAGAGAGTATGATTTGATGTATTGGTGTAATTTTAAAAAGGTAGATGGAATATTAGATAAGACACTACCCAGAGATTTCACCTCATTTGGTGAGGACTTTAGATCTAATTCCAGGTTTCCTATAGGCAAGCCCCTATAGTTAATTCAATCAATGAATCAAATTTACATTCAAACTCAATTCAAAAACCAGATGATTGAAACCAAAATCCCTCTTAAGCCATGTGATCAGTTTCATGAACTTGGCCAAAATCCCATCCAAATCAACTCAAAATCAAGTAATTGTCTCATAATCAATCTTCAATCATCTTCACAAATATAAATGAAATATATATTTGAATGATCAAAACTAAACCAAACTAAATCAAATTAACTTAAAATCCCTCTTAATCCATATAACCCAATTCCATGAGCTTAGCTAAACCTTAACCCAAAATAATCAAAATTGATTATCTTATAAATCAATTACATCTTCAATTATCTTACTAAATATAAATCTAATCTACAATCAAATGACCAAAACTAAATCAAACTAAATCAAATCCAAATCCAAACCCTTTAAGCCAATTTCATGAACTTAGCCAAATTACATCCAAATTCAAACCAAAACCTATTGATTTTCTCATGAATCAATCATTCCTTCAATCACCAATACAAATATAAATTAAATCTACAATTATCAAGCCGAATCAAAATCAACCAAAGTCAAACCCAACATAGCCCATTTGAGTTGAAATATTTAAATGAACCAAAACACATTTGATCCCAAACCAATTACAATTGAATTTATATATCAATCCCAAATCAATATATAAACTCAACTAAATCAAATTCAACCCAAAATCAAGCCAACTAAACCCAATTAGCTCACTTGACCCAAAGTGACTAATTTGACCTATTTGAACCAAAATCCAATTCAATCCAAATCAAATTGAATTAAGCCAATCCAAACTTCATAACATGATTGTTGGTCATCCTAGGTTGATTAAATATCATAAATTGGATCAAACCAAATCAACCTAGCCCTTTGACCAAGTCAACCCCTTACATATGAACCCAAATTAGCCAAATTACAACCTAAGCCAAATTCCTTGAAACCAATGATTTAAATCAATCCAAAACCAAAATTTGGACATGACTTGACCTTCAGTTGAGCCAAACCTAACCCAATTGGCCCTCTTCACCCAAGTTGACCCAAATTAACCTAAATGGCCAAAATGGGTAAAATAAAAATCCAATCCAAATTGATTGCAACAAATGGCTCAAGTTCATTCCAAGTTGATTGATGAATTTGACCAAGGCCACAATTGATCCCAATTGACTCACTAGACCTAAATGACCTATTGAACCTAACTTGACCTAAAGGGTCAAACTAACCTAAGACCCAATCAAATCTAAATTAAACTAAACTAAACCCTACAACCTATTCCAAATGATCAACCAAACCCAAACCAAGTCATGACCCATGCCAATTTGGTCAATTATGTCAAATTGGTCAACTTGACCCATTTGACCCAAATGAACTCAAATGAACCTAAACCAAATTTAATGAAATCAATGACACCAATACATCCCAAATGATCATATGAACTTGACCCAACCTTTGGTTTGATCCAATTTGACCAATTGGTCAGCTTGACCTAACCAAACATAATTTGACCTAAATGGGTCAAATTGAGCCAAATTGATGCTAGCCAACTCCAAATGATATGAAATTTGGCCCAACCCACTTTTGACTCATTTTAAATCTGTCCAAATCAAATCCAATGCCAAATGACCATCCTACCCTTAGGCTAGGGGTATCACATGAGGTAAATCACCCATGTAAGTGGTCATTTTCATTCCTTGACCACTTGACACTCTCCCATTGGTCCACCTAGGCTCCTAGGACACTGCTTAACTTGACCCAATGGTGGTTGGGTCGACCATGATCCATGGGGAGGTGAAATCACCTCACCTCCCCCGTTGATGCATTTAAAACTACCAAGGACATCCACTACCCTCTTTAGAAGCTACCTCTACACCCTCACCCAACTAAACCAAGCCACCTCATCCACTCAAAGACACCCACAATCCTCTGAGGTGGCCTGGATGACCACATAGAGTAAAATCAAGCCCATCCATCCAATCCAAGGAAGGGGTGGGCAGGGAGTCACGGGGTGTGTATACACCCCCTCATTTCCACTCAATCACACACACTTGCATTCCTTCGAGACCTAACTACCCAAGATGAGCCACCAGAGACATTTCCCAAGCTCCCAAGCTCATCCCATTATCCCCACTCTCAGTTTCCCTCAAGTCAAAACAAGGAAACCTCCCATTTGATCCCATTTGCTCAAGGCTTGGCCAAAGTGCAATTAACTTTGAACACACAATCTTTGGAGGTAGTCGAGCAAGAATGAATCACGTCTCGAGCTTCCCATGGCAGGTGGACTTCATCAACACGACACCACCATGCTTGTGTGTTGGCCTTAGAAAACTACCTCAAATTCGTTGTCAGGTAGAGCTTCGTCTCCACTAGATGAAGCTTCATCAATCAGATTTGGCACCAGTCTTGAGCTCCAGTGATGTATTCCATTAAATTTGATCCTTGTATGAAAATGAGTTAGAGCTTTTTGAAGGAAATTTGTATCCCGTGCGATCTTGGCTATTGGATCACATCAGATCCTCCTAGCGAAAGTGAGGGATCAATTTGAGATTGATTCGAGCTTAGGTGAGCTCGAATTGATCGATGGAAGGTGGACGGTGTTTGTCTTCTGTCAATCGATATACAAGGGGTCATGTACCATCCATCCAGCATGATTAGAATAGACGATCATGATTAAATCTAATCGAATTATTCATTTTAATCCTTTAGTGCCATAGGATTAATTGTGGCCATCCGATCTTAGATCGGACGGTGCACAAGAAAGTGCGTTCTGTCGCCGCCACACTAGCACTGATTAGGATAAGTTTAAATAACCAATCTCGTGGTGCCACATGAAAAGTGCGTCACATTAGTGCACCTCATGGTGTTGATGGGATAAAGGGTTAATTAGGCTTATGTAATGTGTTTTAATGGCTCAAACTTCCTAAAATCATAACTAATTATAGAAAAATCATTAAAATGTAAATAAATAATAATTTTAAAGGTATTTCCATGGATAATTTATTAAAAATATTCTTAATCAATTTTGAATAGTAATTAAAGCTTAATTAAGGTTTGATTATAAAAATAATTAGCTTATTACTATTTAATTAATTATCTAATTAATCCTAATCTTTGTGGGTTAATTCAATGGGATGCCCTCTACCTCTCATAATTTTCGTGGGATTTGTTATTTAATCAATAAAGGAAATTAACTAATTAAGCTTTAATTACCTTCCTAACTTAATTAGTCATTAATTAATCACATGAACAGTAAAATGTTAGTTAATTAAGTGGTTAATCACTATCCAACAGAAATGAACCTATGGGATGGGCTTACCTCCTGGATCTATTTCCTAAGTTAATTCCTTTAATTAAACTAATTAAGGCTCAATCAATTAATTAAGTTACTTAATTAATTAATTTGAAATTATAATCATAATAAAAACTAAATTAATTTAGTCTTTGGTAGTTCTTTAGATGTTGAATAACCTAAAGAATTTTAATGAAATTATGATTAGTCCACATGTGTGGGGAAAACATAAAAGTAATTAGTTAAGTTCATTAGCTTAATTAACCATTGATTATGAACCAATTGCATTAGGCCCCTTTCTTTTCTAAGGATCATTACTAATTTATTTCCAATGCATGTGCATACAAATTTGGCTCATTATTAGTTGGGTAATTATGTTAAGGTAACATAGGAAAGGTTAATTAATGAATTTAATGCATATTATAACCTAATTAACTCATAAAATCAACTTAGTTATATTTTATTAAACTAAATCAGTTAACTAATATGGGAATGGGTTAGGATCAGCAAACCTTCTTTCACATCCTCAAAACATAAAATTTAAAAATGACATTAAAAAAACTTTGGTTTATTTTAAATGATTTTATTTGATACTATTGTCCTTAGAATTAATTTGATTGAATGAAATCATGTGTTTATGTTCCTTTATTCCTTTCCAATCATATTAAATGATGTATTCCATTTGAGATCATGCATTCATTTTTTCAATGTTAATTAAATCAAATGGTTTTTATTTATGTAAGCTTGCATGTGTTGGATTAATTTATAATATGTGTGGCTATTATCACTAATAAATTTAAATTACTTTTCAAAGTTGATAAATCAATAACATTGGTTAGAGTGATAGTAGTTATGAACATATATAGGTGTGCGTATGCTTATAGCTTAGACATATGAAGTAAAGCTTCCTTTTCCTTAACTCATATGTAGTTTTACATGTACTTGAATGTTAATAAGTATATAGTCCAAACATCTCAAGAACACAAGGCTTTAGCTAGCCCTAAAGAGGTCATTTGATTACCTCACTTCTCTGGTTAACAGCGACACATACTTATTTGATTTCATTTACATGTGTTCCTAAATTAGAATTTGGATTGAACTTTACTTCATATGCATAAATGTTTCAATCAATTAAAGATGCAATCTTTACATGATTTTCCTTCCTTTATTTATGTATACATCCATATGTATTTGAGAAAAGCATGTTTAGTCTGGACATCCTAGGAATACGAGGTTTTAAGTAGCCCCAAGGAGGTCAATTGATTACTTCACTTCCCTAGTTAACAATGGCATGTACTTGCTTATGTTTCTTACACATGTGTGTGTGTATTTAATTATGAAATTAGAACCCATTTTCTTTATCAAGGATACATACATTCATAATTGACTAAGTAATTGAATTAGTTGGTCATGTGTTTCAGAGCTTTCCTTCTTGCATACATCTATATAAATTTACATGTGTTTGAATGCAAATGGGTATATAGTTTGGACATCCTGGGAATACGAGGCTTTAGTTAGCCCCAAAGAGGTCATTTGATTATCTTACTTCCCTGGTTAACAATGACATGTACCTATTTAATTTCATCCTTATATATTTTTGTATAAGAATTTAGATAGAGCTTTCAACCAATATGATTCAATAATCTAATCACATAAAAAATATAAACTTCAAGTATATGTATGCATTCATCATATAAGTGTGTCAAAATATATTGTATGTATAGATATACTTAGGATTAAAATCATATGCATGTTACATTTGATGGAATGGAATGGGTCAGCATATGTCATATGATAGTAATTCAACTAGATTAATCTTAAGATGCCTTTTATATCAAATTGAGTTATTTAAGGTTAACCTAAACTTAGGATCAATTAAAATGTGCATTAAGCCATTCACTGAAGAGAACCAAACCAAATTAATATATTTTAGAAAGTGGCATAAGGTAGGGATGAAAGGGGGAAATCCTCTCTTATTCTCTTGTTAAGTGTAATCATATGAAACAAAAGAAAACATAAATTAAATTTTCAAATCAATTAAATAACATAAAGTGAAATCAACCCTTTATGTTAAATGGAAGTCTTCTACACTTAGAAAAATATAACTTTAATTCTTAATTAGAACATACCTTAACATACGCATAGAATTAAGTCACCATTTCTAGCTCTATGTTAGGATGGTGCATGGTGTGATGTATGTTTTATTTTATGATGTATTATTTTAGGCTGCATGTTAGGGTGTTATTTTATAGATTGGATGTTAGGCTGTGATTATCCTAATCATATTTTCTATATGGGGATTGTGCTTAAGGGGTGCTTAAAGTAAAATATAAATGTTATCTTTGTAGGTTGCTTAAACCCCTAAGCAAAATCCAAGCTAGGATAAGTGGGCTTTGTTACCCATACGCAGGGTGCTAAGTCCAAATTATAAATATAACTGCTTGGGAATGTATGTATGTTTTGCTAATATTTGTTTTGTAGGTGTAGTTAGATTTACTTTTTCTATTTTCAATGTAATTTTGCATCAGAAATTAGGATTAATACTATGGGGGATTAGGATGAGCATTGGCTAGAAGTCTTTGTCATGGGGTGTCATGTGATGCCTTGAAGTCCACCAAATCAAAGAAACAAGGAGGAAAGAAATGAAGACATGAAGATATGAAGAATGAAGAATGAAGAATGAAGAATAAAGACCCCATAGCTTTCATTCAATTTCAATTTTAATATTATTTGGTAATTTTGGGTTGTATAAGGGCAGAGCTACTACCTATCTCTTCCTTTTGTTGTACTTTAGCATCAACCTTTTATTCTTTCACGACAGTTATAGAATTTGATTGATGATTTATTTAGATTATGTATTAGAACTTGCATCTTTTTTCATGTTCTTAAATGATTGATGCTTTAATGTGTGGCCTAGATGCGAGTAATAAAGCCTCTTAGGGAAAACTTAATTTTTCTACCCCAATTAATCACTCATAACTTCGCCATAAAGCCCAGGCATTAAATAAGATAATTAAAAGATTTAGCAACCACTTAGCTATATGGTTGAATGTTTCACAACATGCATATAATATTACTTCATTCATGAAAATAGGGGATCTCCATCCTTGCACGATAGGGGAATGCTAGACCTATGAGGGCATCCCTTGTGATGAAAAACACCCCTTCTTGCTGATTTAGCCAGCAACTCTATTTCATCATGCATGTAGACATAAAATCCTCAAGCCTTTATCCAAATGAAGCATCAAAATTAAAATAAAATTTGAAAATATTTTGCATTAGATTAAGTCTTATTCATACCACTCATGCTCTAATCTCTTAGGGAGTGGGTTTAAGGACTTTAGTTTCTTTCTAAATTAATAATAACCCAACTATCTTACAAATTTATAAGACTTGTCTACATAATTTTGATCATAGAAGGTGTTAGCTGGCGGCCCCTCTATGCGGTTATAAGTCTAGAGGTCGACGGTTCATCCTCACTTGTGGAGGTGAACCTTTATGTTCATCTTCGCTTGGATTTATGTTGTGCTTTAGCTTATACTAAAGCCTCCCCTAGATTTAGAATCTAAGGTAGTTGTTTCCTTCATGCTACGAGCATAAATCCTCACCTCTTAGGCATTTCTACAACCTTATGTTGATGGATCATAAGCTCTAGCACTCTAATAAAATTCTACCTAAACATATAATCCTCTCCAACTTTCAAATATTTGAAGTCCAACTATATGATAGATTGAAATGCTCACTAGGCTTCCTAGTATCATGAGCATTCCCTACCTATTCCCTTTGGATTCCAAAATAAGTCTTCTCCTTGAACTTTCTTAATTGATTTTTCAAATATGACCAATCCTTTGATAGTCTAGACTTAACATATTTAGAGAGGATAATTGTCTACTTTAATCAAGAATATTTTTAAGAAATTTTGTTTACTAAGATGTAATTAACTATGGGGGCATGCCCCAAAAGGGAACTTTAGAATCTGGTTTACCCTACTTTATTCATCCATATAAAGCAGGGGAAAAATCTCTGGTATATTCGAAGACCCATCATGCCTTAGGAGTTCTTATTAGGTGATTTAGTCCATTGAAGGGTGATGTCTCTATCTTTCGAGAAAATATATCATACCTCAATGTCGTACTCAATCATTTCATTAAGTACCCCTTATGATCTGTGTGGTGTTCCCCCCTCCCCCCCTCCATCTAAAAATAAACACCGTTGATTTTTCTGGCGACTCTACTAGGGATAGTTCCTCTCTCCATCTTTAGTAGATAATTATTGTCTCCAAGCATCGATAGTAGACTTATATTTTATATAATTTCAAGACTATCTTTCTTTCCATTTGCACTTAGCTTATTTCATCCTTAAACAAGGCTAGCTAACATCATTTAGGTTTTAGGACCTCACTCTATGTAGGTCTTGAAACAACTATTAGGTCCCCCAATAGGTGAATAATAAATTAACCAATGAAAATAGATGACTAAAACATTGAACCTCTTTACCACTAGCTTGGTGAGGCAAGGTTCATCCCATATTTAAGGAAGTTTCAATAAAATTCAAACTAAACAAGTAAAGTCTTTTGCAAAATTTTCCAAAAAAAAAGCATTCTTTCTAAACAAAATCATTTTTGAAATGCACTTCACATAAGGTCTGCGAAATATAAAACTTTCAAACCTCTTTTCAAATAATAAAAATAATCAAGCTTCAATTAACATACTTAAATTTGTTAAATGAGGACCTTTTTCAAAAATCAAGATCAAATATGCATCATCAAAATCATTTTTCAATAAATTTTCAAAAGTATATTTTTTTAAAATAAAATCAATCAATCAACTTCATTTAATATACTCACAACTGTTAAATAAGAGTTCTTCAAAATATTTCAAACACATCATTCATAAATAATTAACTAACCCCATTTAACATACCTAAATTTGTTAAATCGAGTTTCATTTTCAGAATCAAAACAAAATTAAAAAAAATCAACATATCATTGAACCTTACTTAATATACCAAAATTTGTTAAGTGAGAGTTCTCTCTTTTTAAAAGCAAATGTCACACAAAAAATCAAAACATATTTTAACTCCATTTGACATACCCAAATTTGTCAAATGAGAGTTCCATTTTTCAAAATCAAAATAAATTGAATTATATTTAACATACCTACATTTGTTAAGTAGAGTTCCCCTTTTCCAAAACCATGAAAGTCAAAACACATTTGAATTCCATTTGGCATACCCAAATTTGTCAAATAGGAATTCCATCATCAAACAACACATAAAAAAATTAAATTCTATTTAACATGATCACATTTGTTAAATAAGAGTTTCCCTTTTTCAAATAAAAATAATAATATCAAACACACTTGGGTTTTACTTAGCATACCCAAATTTGTTAAGTAAGGATCTCATTCTCAAATCAAAATCAAATCAAACAAATAAAATATATGACAAACATCATCACAAATAAAAATGCTTCCAAAAATTATTTTCAAACACACATTTGAATCTCATTTAACAAACCTAAATTTGCTAAATAAAGATTCCAAAATCAAATTTTCAAACAAAGAATAAAACAAAGCAAATTCATCTCCAAAGTCTCTCAAATGAATGAACCCAACTCAACATACTTGTTGACCTCACTTTTGGAATGAGTTTTCAACTTCTCTATCTTAGACATAGAACTCCTCTAGACATTAAGAGTTCCTTAGTCTTAAGACACTTCTAGTGATTAGGTGAACACTTAACCTAACCCTAGAGACTTAGAAGAGTTAGCCATAGGAATGGGTCATGCCTTAAGGGCATTAGAAAACTTGCCTACCCTATAGCTTGAACCAAATCCTTACTTCCTTCTTTCAAGTCAAACTTCAAATTCAAATCAACTTCAAATTCAAATCAACCTCAAATTCAAATCAACTTCAAATTCAAACCAACTTCAAATTCAAATCAACTTCAAATTCAAATCAACTTCAAATTCAAATCAACCTCAAATCAAATCAACCTCAAACTCAAATCAATTCCAAATCAAATCTTAAATCAATTTCAACTCAAATGATTTTTCTCAAATCACCAAATCAATTCAAAAATCCAAATCATGAATCAATTCCAAATTAAATGATTGAATTCAAATCCCAAAAATCTTTCCTAAGCCATTTTGATTTCATCTTATGGACTTAGCCAAAATAAATCCAAATCAATCCAAACTCAAAAGATTTTCTCACAACTCATTTATATCTTCATTTATATTCAGAAATATAAATGAGATATCAATTCAAATGGCCAAAATAAATTCAAAACTCAAATCCAAATCTAACCAAAATCCAACTTAATGCTCTTTCAAGTCAAACTCTTGAACTTAGCCAAATCATTCTCAAATCAATCCAAACCTTTGGATTTTCTCTTCAAACAATCAATCCTTCAATCATAAGCCCAAATATAAACATAAAATTCAATCATCAAGCCAAAATCAAACTAACCCAAGTCAAACCCATGTTCACCCTTTTTGACTTAAAATTGTCAAATGAACCAAAACCCATTTGACCCCAAATTACTTGCAATTGGATTTATATTTCAAACATAAGACCATATGTGAGTTCAACCAAACTTAAATCAAGCCATGATCAAACCAATTGACTCACTTAGGTTCACTGGACACAAAGTGACCTAAAGCACCTTTTCGAGCCAAATTATAAGCCAACCTAAATTGGATTAAACTAAGCCCATCCAAGACTCACATTGTGAGCAACAATCATCTTACGATGATCAATCACACAAATTGGGTCAAACAAGGTCAAACTTGGCCTTTGACCAAGTCAACACTTAGCTCAAATGAAACCTAAACTAGCCAAAATCCACCATATGCCAAATTGATTGAAACCCTTGATCTAAACCAATCTAGAATCAATGATTGAACATGATCAAGCCATCAACTAAGCCAAACCAAGCCAAATTATCCACTTGACCCAAGTTGACCTAAAAAGTCAAAATGGGTCAAATCTTGATCTAAACTAAATTGATTGCAACCAATGGGTCAAATTCATTCCAAATCACTTGTTGAACTTGACCAAAACTTCAATTGGCCTCCTAATTCAACCAGCCAATTTGATATGAACTTGACATTTCAAATGAACCAATAAACCAACCAAATTAAATGAAAACAAATCAATATTTCAAATGAAATTTTAAACCCAAATGATCATGAATTGACTAAATGAAATTTAATGGCTACTTGGCTAAATTTAAATTGACCTAACTTGACCTAGGTTAAATTGAACCAATTAAAATCAAAATCAAATCACTTGAAATTTAGCCCAACCCACTTTTGAATCATTTCAAATCTGCCCAATTCAAACTCTCAAGGAAATGACCATTTTACCCTTAGATGGGTAACCTATGGCCAAATTCACTTAGAATTTGGCCAATTTTTCATGGCCACTTGGCATCTTCCTAGTGGTTCATTTGGTTCATTTGGACACCAAGGAGGTGGTGAACATGACCCAATGTGTTTGGGTCAGCCATGACCCAAGGCCAAGGCCAAAACCCAAGGCCAAACTACTCAATGGGATCACATACCACCTAGCTCATATATACTCCCCCTCATTCCCACTGAAACCATACATACTGAAGTTGATTGAGCCCTAGGAATCAAAACCAAGCTTCTCTAAGCCTTAGCAAGCATTCCCAAGCTCTCTCCATTTTCACCTTCTCAGTTTTGCTTAAGCTGAAATAGGGGAGGTAATTGAAAACTCCAATTCATCCAATTCTCCACCAAACCCAAATTCACTTTGCAAGCACCATCAAGGGAGCTAGTCGAGCTCACCCAAAGTGTTTCCCAAGTCTCCAAGCCACGGGAAGGGGGACTTTGATCAAAGCCACAAGCCATTGAAGGGAAGTTTTGTCAATTGAGCTATTCACTTCAAATCAAAGCTTGAAACCTTCAACAGAGTTTCATCTCCACTAGATGAAGCTACCTCCTCTATTGGAAGCATTGGTGATAGCCTTCGGTGAGGTATCACTCAAAACTGATCTTAAATTGAAAAATGTTTGGTCCTTTATGAAGGGAATTATGATCCCATTAAATCCTAGCCGTTGGATGTTTTTCTCTACACCTCTTGATGGTGTGGGGTTGATCCTAGCCTAATTTGAGCTTAGGTGAGCTTGGATCAAGCCGAGGATGGATGACCTCTGTCTCTCGCAACTTAGGCAGGGTTGAATCATGAGCCGTCCATCCCACATGTTTTAGATGGATGGCCCTGATTTAATCATGTTAGATTTCTGATTTAAACCCTTTATAACCATGATATTAATCCTGGCCAACCAATCCTTGATCGGATGGCCCAGGGGAAAGTACATCTGTCCCCAACTAATGCGACACATGATGTGATAACTTAAATAACCAATCCCAGCACGCCACATCAGTAGGACATGTGGCGCCGATGGGATTAGTTAATTAATTAGGATATTTTAATTACCCATTAATCACAAAAACTTCATAAAATCACAATTAAATGTAAAAATCCAAAAAATATAAATGAGAGCTCATTTTAAAGATAATTCAGTGAGGAATAATATAAAAATAAAATCAATGGATTGTGAATATTGAATTTTCCTTAATTAGGGTTAAATTTAAAATTGAATTACCTTAATTACTCCCTAATTACTTAATTAATTAATTCCAAATTTCTCAGACATGATCAGTGGGATGACTTCTGCCTCCCTTAATTTTCCTGGAATTTATTAATGAGTAAATTAGGGAAATTAACTAATGAACCCCTAATCACTCCCTTAATTGAATTAGGAGTAATTAAGTATATGAACAGTGATTTAATCTCTTAATTGAGATAATTAAACATTGTTTAAGTAAGGAGGAGGTTTATTGAATGGGCTTGGGATATTTTTCTTAAGTTATTCCCTAAACTCCCTTTCTTCCTCAATACAAACATAATTGAGGATTAATCCACTAATGATCTACTTAATTAGTCTAATCAAACTTTGAAAATCAATCTAGAATTAATCAATCGCTTGTTTGGTAGATCCTTAGGTGTTCAAAAGCTTAAGGTAAGTTTGAGAAAATCATATCCAACCCACATGTGTGGGAAAGTTATGAAAGTACTTAATGAAAACCCTTTAGCATAATTAATCAATAATTGTGAGCCAATTGCATTAGGCCCTTTTCTTTCTTAGGTGCATTTCTGATTTAAATTCCATGTGGTTGCATATCATATGTTGGCTTATAATTACTTGTTTAATTATGTTATAAAGTGGTGTAGGTAAGGGGTAATTAATGGATTTAATTCACACCATAACCTAAACAAAACATAAAATCAACCAATTATTCTAAAATTAAACTAGGTCAATTCACACATGTGGGAAATGGGTTAGGACCAGCAAACCCTTTCTCACAAATCATTTTCAAATCAAATCCAAAAATAAAAATCTCTTTAAAGAATTTTGATTCACTTTGAATAATCTTATCATATAAGATTATCTTTAGGAATTAATTAGGGTGAATGAAGTCATATGCTTACATCACTTTATTTCTTTCCAAGCATGCTATTTATTATTTGGCATGTGAAATCATGCATTCATCTCTTTAAAAAAATTAAATAAAATGTTTTCTTTATGTCAAATTGCATGTTTTGGCTAAAGTTAAGAATATGAGTGGCTATTATCACTATTAAAGCAAAAAGTATTTTCAAAACAAGAATTATAAATGAAGTGATGCTACTTATAACTACTTATAGGCTTGCATGTGATTATAGCATAAAATGTGTATTATGTTATTTTCTTCTCTCCTCTTAACATAGATTTGAATAGGATTTGCAAAGTGTATAGTTCATTTAAAAGAACATAACACTTGCTTAAATTTATTCTTATGCACTTCTATGTTATGACTTAAAAAGAATCTTCACATTTACACATGTAAATTGCATAACCAAATCAAACAAAAATCTTTTGCATGATTCTTCATCCATATATTTTATTTATACATACATGTGTATTTAAGAAAAGTGGTATATTAATCTGACATTCTAGGGTTGCGATTTTAAGTAGCACCAAGTAGGTCTTGTACCTTACACCCCTGGTATAGAAAATAATGGCACCGTACTCACTTATGTCTTTTATACATGTAAATGTACATTTGATTAATGGATAAAAGAGTCCCTCTTTTCTATTAATAAAAACATGCATTCATTTAATATCCAAATTTTCTTAAATAACATCTCTTAGCATTCATCATCAAAGTGTGCGAAAGTTTGGATTGCATGTATAGCTATGTTTTGGATTATTCATATGCATGGTATACATGTTGGAAAGAAATAAATGGTTGTGTGTTATGTGATAGTAATTCACCTTAACTAATCTTAAGATGCCATTCTTATTGAATAGGTTTATTTAGAGTAAATTTAAACTTAGTATTAATTAAAATACATAATAAAATATTCACTAAAAAATCATTAATGAATCTACTTTAGAAATTACTTAAGGTAGGGATGAAAGAGAAGTTCTCTTCTCTTTTCTTATAACCTTTAGTAACTAATGTAGGTTCATTCAAACCAAATCTAATCATCAAATAAAATTGAAAAATCAATTAAATCACTTAAAATGAAACCACCCTTCTAAGTTGAATCCTTCACACTAAGAATATTCCAACCATAAAGCCTAGCTAAGACATGCCACACAAGCCTTAAATGACACATAGATTTGGCTAAGTCAGCATTTCTAGCCCTATGTTAGGGCGATGCATGGTTTACTGCCTAATTTTATTTTGTGATGTAATGTTTTTAGACTGGATGTTAGGATGTATGTGCGTAGACTGGATGGTAGGGCGATCTTAGCCTAATCATGTCTTTTATAGGGGATTGTGCTTAAGAGGTGTTATAATAAAAATATAAATGCTTTTGCTATGCAGGTTGCTTATACCCCTAAGCATAATCCAAACTAGGTTAGGTGGACTTGGTTACCCATGTGTGGGGTGCTAAGTCTAACTTACTCATATAACTTCTTGGGTTGTGTGGTATGTTTAGCTAATCTATGTGTGTTGCAGGTTTAATTAGATTTACTTTTCCCATTTTTATGAAATTTTTGTAATTAAGATTTGGAATGAATGTTATGGGGGATTATGATGAACATTGGTCATAAGACCAAGTCTTATGTACCATGTGAAGCCTTGGAGCAACCACATTCCAACCAACCAAAAGATGGAAAGAAAGAAGGAAAGAAATAAATGAAGAAAAGAAGAAATGAATACATGAAGAATGAAGACCCCCATAACATGAATTCCTTCTAAATTATAATTATTCATTTGTAATCCAGGTTGTATAAGGGTAGAGCATGACTTCCTATTTCTTTTCGAGTTTGTGCGGTGGAGCCCGACCACATCGACCTCTTGTTCATTTACGTTAACTTTATAAAATTATTTGATGTTTGTTTAGCTTGTGCATTAAGATGACATGATTTTTCTAGTTTCATCATTGATTGATGAATGACCTGGATGCGTTTAGGCTCTTAGGGAAAAATAAACAATTAATAAGCTCAAAATTAAAATTAAATAACTCATAACCTCACCCAAATCCTAGGACATAAATCAAGACAATAAAAGATTTAGCAACCTCTGAGTTAAATGTTGTATGTCTCACATCATGCATAAAATCATCTTGATTCACTCTTGCTAATGGAGGGCATCCACCTTTGCCAAAGAAAATGGCTTTACCTTTGAGAGCCATGGTGGAAACATACCTCATTCTTTCTGATTTTGGCCCAAAACTAATTTCTCATGCAGTGGGCATATGAATCCCATATCCCGTGTCAAATAAATTATCCAAAAATAATAATAAAACTTAACAAAAATTGCATTAGATTAGGTCATTATTCATGCCCTACATGATCTAGTCTCTTAGAGAGTGTGATTAAGGACTTAGTCTCCTTTAAATATAAACAACAACCTAGTTATCTTGCAAAGCATAAGACTTGCTTACATGTATTTAAAATCATAGGAGGGGTTAGTTGGTAGCTAGCCATAAGTATTTGTAAGTCCAACAGTCGGGTGGTTTATTTTGTCTTGTGGAGGTAAACCATATGCCCATTTTTTCCTTAGATTTAGGTCATGCTTTGGCCCTCGCCAAAACTCCCTAGATTTAGGATCCGAGTTTATTTCCTTTTGCAAGCTATAAGCATAAATCCTCACCTCTTAGGCATTTCCATGATATTGTATTATGGAATTGTAAGCCTTAGATTTCTAATAAAAAATTCAACTCAAACATATAACTAATTGATTAATAGTCCTATCTTTAAAATCTTTGGAGATAATGATCATTTACCTTAATCGAGAGTATTCCGAAGGAATCTCATTATTTAGGATGTATTTAACCATGGGGGCTTGCCTCCATAGAGAACTTAGTAAACCTGGTTTAAAATAAACCCTATTTTATTTTTCCATGTAAAGTAGAGGAAGAATATCTGGTACATTCGAAGACCCATTGTTCTTAGGAATCCCTATTAGGTGATTAGGTCCATTGCAGGATGATGACTTCTGTCTCTCAAGATAGTACATCATTCCTTAATTTCATACCCGAACACTCTAATAAGTATATCTACGGATCTACGTGGTGTCCAAATAAGCATATTTTGTTTTCATTTACTAAAGATGAAAATAGAAACACCAAAGATTTTTCTCGTGACTCCATTGGGGATGGTTCCTCTCTCCATCTTCGGTAAATGATCATTGTCTCTAAGTATCAATAGTGGATGTGTATTTCATATGAATCTGAGACTATCCTTCCTTTTCATTGGTAATAAGCTTATTTCATTCTTAAGCTAAGCTAGCCAATATCATTTAGGTTTTAAGACCTCACTCCATGTAGGTCTTAAAACCCCTATTGGGTCCCCCAATAGGTGAAAATAAAAATCTAATAAAGAGATAACTAAAGACCTTTTTCTTACCATCTCTATGGTAAGGCAAAGTTCATTCCAAAAATAAAGAAAAATAAATCCTTTATAAAAATATCACTTTCAAAAGCACTCTTCCAAAATTCACACAATAAAAATGCTTTGCATAAAACGTTTCATAAAAAAGTATGGATAACTTAACCTCATCTAACAATATTCAAGATTGTTACATGTAGGATCATTTTCAAACAAAATTAAAATAAAAATCATCTTTTCAAAAAGCACATATGAACATCTTCATTCAATATACCTAAATTTATTGAATGAAGATTTCATTTTCAAACAAAATAAAAAAAATTCATCTTTTCAAAAAGCACATATGAACATCCTCTTTCAATATACCCAAATTTATTGAATGAAGATTTCATTTTCAAATAAAATCAAAAATCAACTTTTCAAAAAGCACATATGAGCATCTTGATTCAATATATCCAAATTTAATGAATGAAGATTTCATTTCCAAACAAAATCAAAAATCATCTTTTCAACAATCACATATGAACATCCTCATAAAATATACCCAAGTTTATTGAATGAAGATTTCATTTCCAAATAAAATAAAAATTAACTTTTCAAAAAGCACATATGAACATCCTTGTGGTGAAAAAATTTCAATATAGAGCTTTTCAAAATCTCTAGGTAGAAAGAGGAAGACAAGACTATAAAAATTCATCTTTTTGGGATGCCACGTAGATCCACAGATGTACTTACTTAGGTGATCAAGTACGTCATCAAGGAATAGTATACTATCTTGAAAGATAGATGTCACTACCCTTTAATGGACCTAATCACCTTAATAAGGACTCCTAAGGACATTGGGTCTTCAAAGTATACCAAAGATTCTTCCCCTACTTTACATAAAAAGTAAAGCAGGGTTTATTTTAAACTAGTTCGTTAAGTTCCCTACAGGGGCAAGCCCCCATAGTTAATTACATCCTAAGAAATGGAGATTCCTTAGGAAAACTCTCGATTAAGGTAAATGATTGTTGTCTCTAAAGATTTTAATAGGAAAGGACTATCAATCGATTGGTTTGTTTTTAAAGATAAAATGGGATTGATCAAAGAGAGATTTATTATTGAAGCCAAAATGGGAATAAGTAGGAGATGCTCATAATGCTAGGAGACCTAGCAAGCATCTCAAACTATCCTATGCTTGGGCTTTATATTTTTGAAATTGATTTAGTTTGTTTGAGTTGAATTTTTCATTAGAAATTTAAGGCTTATAATTCTACAACACAAGATTATGAAAATGCATAAGAAGTGAAGATTTATGCTTAGGGCCCACAAAAGGAAAAAGCAACCTCATAATCTAAATCTAGGGAGCTTTGGCAAGGGACAAAAGCACAACTTAAATCTAAGATGAAAAAAAAGGTATTCAATTTGCCTCCACAAGAGAGGACAAACCACTCAACTGCTTGGATTTACAACCGCCTGGGGGTGGCTACCAACTAACCCTTCCTACGATTTTAAACACATGTAGGTAAGTCATATGCTAATGCAAGATAGCTAGGCTATTATTTATTTATAAAGAGACTAAGTCCTTAAACTCACTCCCTAAAGAGACTAGATCATATAAAGGGCATGCTTCAAATGACCTAAATCTAATGCAATTCAAATTTCATTTTCATTTTCATTTTGGATAATTATTTTGACTCAGGCTAATAGGATTCATATGCCTAATGCATGAGAAATAAATTTATTGGCCAAAATCAACGAGAAGGGAGGAGGTGTGTTTCCACCATGGCTCTCATAGGTCAAGCCAAGTTTCTCTGGCAAAGGTGGAAGCCCTCCAATCAAGAGTGAAATAAGATGTTGTTGTGCATGATATTACAAAAGAAATGCTCATCCAACAAAGGGGTTGCTAATTCTTTTATCTTGATTTTAAACCTAAGCTTTAAGGGAGGTTATGAGTTTTTTTATTTTTAGTTTTGAATTGTTAAGTTGGGTAAAAGATTTATTTTTCCCTAAGAGCCTAATCCTCATCCAGGCCATACATGAAGCAAGGAAGAAACTAGGAAAAGCATGCTACTTAATGCAAAAGATAAACAAATCATCAATCAATTTATAAAGCTAAGCAAAAAAGAATAAAAGGCCGTTGTGGTTGGGCACCACCGCACAAACCCAAAAATATCAAATGTTGGTAGCCGAGCTCTACCCTTATACAACCCAAATTACAAATGAATTACATTACAATTAAGCAAGGAACTCATTGTTATGGGGGTCTTCAAGCTTTATTTCTTCTTCTTTTTTTCTTCTTTTTTTCTTGGGTTCTTTCTTTGGTTCATTCTTTTGGATGGCTGGAAGGTAGATGCTCCAAGGCCTCACATGGTGCATAAGATAGAATTTTATGACCAATGCTCATCCTAATCCCCATAACAATCATTCCAAAATCTTAATTGCAAAAATTTACATGAAAAGGAAAGAATGAAAATCTAACTAACACCTACTAAACAAAGGTTAGCTAAAATAATCCACACAAATCACAGGCATGTATATTGGACTTATCACCCACACAAGGGTGACAAAGTTCACCTGGCCTATGGATTATGCTTAGGGGTATAAGCACCTGCAAGAAAAAGCATTTTATATTTTTATTTATGATTGCGCCCCTTAAGCACAATCCCCTACAAAAAATAATGGTTAAACTAAGATCATCCTATCATTCATTCTATGAGCATACACCCTAACATCCAGTCTAAAACATATATCATAAAATAAAACAAACATCAAACTATGTATCACCCTAACCTAAAGCTAGAAGTGGTGACTTAGGCTAATGTGTGTGCTTTGAAGGTTTGTGTGGTATGCTTAGCTATGGCTTTAGATTCAAAATTTCTAAGTGTGAAAACATGTTCAACTTAGAGGAGGGTTTCATTTAAGTTGTTTAATTGTTTTAAGTTGATTTTATTTCATGTTTTGGTTAGGTTCAAGTGAATCCTATAATTAATTACTAAGTTATAAAGAGAGGGAAAGAGAAGAGAACTTCTCTTTCATTCCCTACCCTAAATAATTTCTAAAGTAGATTAACATTTTAATTTTATTTAGGTGATTTTTTGATTAAATATTTTAATTAATCCTAAGTTTAGATGAACTCTAAACAAACCTATTCAAAGAGAAAGGCATTTTAAGATCAAATTAAATGAATCAAATTCACATAACACACATTACTTCATTTCTTTCCAAATATGTATAACATGCATATGAATGAATCCTAAGCATATGTATACACACAAATGAGAATATTTAACATGCTTCATGATGCATACTTTGTAATCCATTTAAGGAAATTTGGAAGTTTAATATGCATGATTTTTCTTAAGTAGAAAAGGTTTTTTTATTTAATTTTTCACATACACACATGAAAGTAAGAAAGGCATAAGTGAGTACAACATCATTGTTAACCAGAGGTGTAAGGTATAAAATCTACTTAGGGCTACTTAAAGCCTCACAACTTTGGGGTTGTCCAGGCTAATATACCACTTTCCTTAAATACAAACACGTGTATAAAAGAAATGAATGAAAAAGAAAGAATGCAAAAGTTGTATTAATTGATTTGTTTTGTTTATGCAATTTATGTATGCAATAGAGGTAGACCTAAAAAGACTAGGTTAAGATGTATAAAAAATGACCTTAGTATACTTGAATTAAATGAGAATTTGACACATAGGACACAATGGAGAAGAAGGATTCATGTAGCCGACTCCAAAGTGGGATAAAGGCTTATTATTGTTGTTGTTATTATTATATTCACAATAAATAAGAATAGAACTAAACAAATCAAACAGTCAAAACAAATACTTGGACAATGTCTCATTCTATTCAGAAAATTAAGAATTTTTATATTTTGTTTTACAACAATAAAATGAAATAAAAAATAGGAAATTTGAAGTTATTCCTAATTTTATTTGATTTTTTTCTCGATATCCCACATATAAAGTAATGCAATTATAAAGTTGCAAGCAATCTTCAACCACTTCTACTCGTTTCACCCTGGTCTTCCCAATTACTACCGCAATTCGTGCAGGCAAAGGTTCCCGCCATGCTTTTCTTTGAATTAGTCTGCATTGTCACAACATGAGAAAATAAACATAAATTAAAAATTTAAAAATTTAAAATAGAATAGAAATTAAATAAACATAAAATATATACAATCTAATTTACGTAATATTAAATCTTATTATTTTATGTAGAAGAAAAGTAATTAAAATAAAATATACAATCTAATTTACGTAATATTAAATCTTATTATTTTATGTAGAAGAAAAGTAATTAAAGTAAAATAAATAAAAATTTATGAACTATATTTAACGAGTGATCAACACAAGGATTGGATTAATGACATGCATGATCCTAAAATAATTTAAATTAACTAACTTAAATAAACATATAAATAAAGAGGAGCTAACCTGGAAGAATACAATTTTTGAATACAAACAGATAGGGCATCGTATACCCTCTTCCTTAAGAACAGGAAGTGAGGGATCTTCAAAAGCATCTAGCAAGACCTGGTTTTTCCCCATCTTAGGTTGCTCTACTCGTCTATACACCCTGTTGGTTTTAGATTCCTCCTGCAAGTTAACAATAAAATTATACCAACTAAAATTCAAAAATTAAATACATGCATGCATACATACATACATACATACATCTATATATATATATACATCTATATATATATAGAGAGAGAGAGAGAGAGAGAGAGAGAGAGATCGCTAGATATATATGTATATATATAATTCTAGTGACAAAGAACCGTGTATTTGCAGAAGCGGCATGTATTGAGTAGGACTTTGCGTTGCTTATCTTCTTTTGGATAGAGTAGGTTGTTGCTACATATACAAAAAATATACGTTCACAGAAGTTAATAGAATTTCTTTTTAATAATAATATCACATTTGAACAATTAAATGAGGAAAACTCAATCTATATGAATGAATTTGGAGTAGTACTGCATTCTACCATTCAGGGAAAAATTTCATGGGAGTAACGGCATCCATCACTATTACGATTAGGCTCAAATGCTTGCTCTCTCTCTCTCTCTCTCTCTTCTGGGAAATAGGGTGAGAGATATCTTATGCGCAAGGCACAGTTAAAGCTCAACACAATGCGTGAGATGCTCCCAAGTGAAACTATAGTCCTTGTAGTTTGTAGGATCAAATTCATCAAAGAAAACTCAAGAATCTAAAGTATTGTGCTGGATCCAAATTAATCTTCGATAAATGATAGAACCTTACTAAGAAAACTCAAGAGTCTAGTAAAAAAAGATCAATTATTTTATTTTATTGTTGAAAGTCTAAGACCTAAGTACAAAATGATCTGTCTTTGATCTTTCTCTATTTTAGAGTAAAAAAACTCAATAAAATAATCTTGTCATTTTAAATTTTCCCTTTAACTTTGTATTTATATATGGAGGTAGAGCAATGTTCTATATAAAATTTATATTAAAGGAAAATTCATAAATTACAGAATATGACTTAATAAATTTTCTTTATAAAATAGAGATATGCTAATAACATTTGTATATATACATGGGATATGCACTAAGGAATTCTAAATATTGGAATGTCGAGCAATCCGGGAATATGAGACTTTAAGTAGCCCCAAGGAGGTTATTTGATTATCTCAATTCACTGGTTAATAAGGGCACATACTTATTTAATTTCATTCAAATCTATTTTTCTATTAAAATTTGGATAGAGATTTAATTTACATGTATAAATAGTTCAATCAAATAAAATATAATCTTTTGCATGATTTTCACTCTTCTAGTTATGTGTACATTCATATGTATTTAAAGTAGCAATTATATAGTTTGGGCATCCCTAGAATACAAGGCTTTAAGTAGCCCCAATGAGGTTATTTGATTATCTCACTTCCTAGGTTTAAACAACGACATGAACTTGCGAACTTCATTTATAGATGTGTGTGTGTATTTCATTAAAGCATGAGAATCCTCTTTTCTACTAATAAAACACATGCATCCATAACCTTTTAAGTCACCAAAATGTATAGCATGTAAAGGTATTGCTTTCTTTCCTATGTTCATATATAGATTTACATCTGTTTGAATGATAATAAGTATATATCCTGGACATCCCGAGAATACGAGGCTTTATGTAGCCCTAATGAGGTCATTTGATTATCTCAGTTCCCCAATTAATAAAGGCACGTACTTATCTAATTTCATTCCTATGTATATTTGTATTATAATTTGGATAGAACTTTAATTTACAAGCATAAATAGGCCAATCAAATAAAATACAATATTTTGCATTATTTTCATTCTTATAGTTGTGTATATTCATATGTATTTAAGATAACAAGTATATAGTTTGGACATCCTGGAAATACGAGGCTTTAAGTAGCCCCAAGGAGGTCATTTGATTATCTCACTTCCCTAGTTTAAACAATGGCATGTACTTGCTTACATATTTTATACATATGTATGTGTATTTGATTAGAAGATGGAAATCCCTTTTTTCTATCAAAAGTATCTATTCATAATCATTTAAGTATGCCAAAATATGTTGTATGTATATGCATACTAAGTGTTAAATCATGTGCAAGTTATGGGCGATAAAAATGAATGGTTCAACATATCTATATGATGGAAAGTGAACTACATTAGTTATAAGATGCATTTCATATTGAATGGGGTTCTTCAAAGTTAACCTAAACTTAGGGTTAATAAAATAGTTAATAAGTCATTCATTAAAAGAAACTAAGTAACAATAATATGCTTTAGAAATAACTTAAGGTAGGGACGAAGAGGGTTCAACCTTTTCCTCCCTTTATAACACTTAGATGCTAAGTGTAAATCAAATGAAATAAAACAAAAATTCAAATTCAAATTTGTAAGCCTCTAAACAGCTTCAATTGAAACCACCATCATGTTAACTTAAATAATCTCAAGACTTATAAAATTTCAATTCAAAGGCCTAGCTAAGACATACCACATCAAGCCTTAGCTCACACATTAGAATTAAGTTACCCCTTATAAGTTAGGACAATGTGTGTGTGATGTTATATTTTTATTTTATGATGTAATATTTTAGACTGGATGTTAGGGTGTATGACTCGTAGACTGGATGTTAGTTCGATGATAGCCTAATATTGCTTTATGCAGAGGATTGTTCTTAAAGGGCCGCTCAAAATAAATATAAATATCTTTCCTATAGTTTGTTTATGTCCCTAAGCATAATCTACATTAGGACATGTGGGTTTGGTTACCCATGTGGAGGGTGCTAAGCCCAAATTATGGAATATATCTGCTTGGGTTTGTATGTATGTTTTGCTAACCCCTATTTTGCAGGTATACTTAGATTTACCTTTTTCATAAAAAAATGTAATTTTTGCAATAGGGATTAGAATTAATGTCATGGGGGATTAGGATGAGCAATGGCTAGAAGGCTTAATCCTTGGGTGCGTTGTGATGCCTTAGAGCAAATCAAATTAAGAAAAGGAAAGAAGAAATGAAGAATTAAGACCCACTCTAGCATTCACTCAATTCTAATTGTAATTATTCTTTTATAATCCAGATTGTATAAGGGTAGAGCTCGGCTACCTAATTTTTCTCTTTTTGGGCTGCATGACAATACCCGGTCGCACCAGCCTTTTTTATTTTATGAAATCTATTCATGTTTGATTGATGTTATGTTTAGATATTGCAATAGAACTGCATCTTTTTCATAGTTTCTTAAACTTAATGTTTGAATGTGTGGCCTGGATGCGGTAGGCTCATAGGATAAAATAAATTTTTCTACTCCAATTAACAACTCATAACTAAATTTCAAATCAACTCATAACCTCACTTTAAAGCTTAGGCTATAATCAAGATAATTAAAAGATTTAGCAACCCATTAGTTGTATGCTGTATGTCTAACACCATGCATATCATATTGAATAACTATTGCAAAATGAGGGCCTTCATTTCAACACTTTAGGATCGGCCGAGAGATACCCCTTATGATGGAGCTTCACCCTCTTTCAATTTTGATTTGGCTAATACCTTAATTTCATTATGCACTTAGGCATAAAATATTCCAAACCTTTGTCCAAAATAATGTGTCAAAATGAAATAGAAATTGTAATATTTTGCATTTAGTATAAGTCATGATTTCATGCCAATCATGATCTAGTCTCTAGGGAGTGAGTTTAGGACTCTAGTCTCTTTTCTAATTAATAACAAGCCTAGCCATCTTGCAATCTCATAAGTTTGGCCTACATGGGTTTTAATCGGAGGAGGTGTTAGCTAGCGGCCATACTTGGCGGTTGTAAGTCCAAAAGAGTTGGACATGTTTGCTCTCTCTTATAGTGGTTGACCCTTATGTCCCCTTTCTGCTTAGATTTAGGTCACATATTTAGGTTGTGCTAAAGCTCCCTAGATTAAGAATCTGAGGTTGCTTATTTCTTATGGGCTACGAGCATAAATTCTCACCTTATATGCATTTTCATAATCTTTTATTGATGGATTATAAGCCCTAGCTACCTAATAAAATTTCAACACAAATAAAATAAATCCTCTCACATTCAAACATATAAAGTCTCATAATAGGATAAGTTGGAGTGCTCACTAGGATTTTTAGTATCATGAGCACTTCCTACTTATTTTCCTTTGGCTTTCAAAATAAGTTTTTCTAATTAAACAATCTCATTTGATTTTCTAAAAATACCAATCCTTTGATAGTCTTAACTTTGAAATCTTTGGAGACTATAATTGACTATTTTAATCAAAAATCTTCTTAGAAAATCTCATTTTGTAGGATGTAATTAACTTTGGAGGCTTGCCTCTATACAAAACAAATCCGGCATAAAATAAATCACCTTTACTTTTCATGTAAAGCATGGGAAAGATCTATAGTATATCTGATGACCCATCATGCCTTATGAGTCTTTATTAGGTGGTTAGGTCCATTGTAGGGTGGTGTTTCTATCTTTCAAAATAGTACATCATACTTCCATATCATACCCGATCACTTCAATAAGTATCCCCTAAGATTTGCGTGGTGTCAACCCCACATCCAAATTAAAACACCATATATTTTTCTATCAACTTCACTAGAGATTTTTCCTCTCTTTATCTTTAGTAGTCAATTATTATCTCCAAGTATCGATAGTGGAATTATATTTCAAATAGATCCAAGACTATTTTTATTTCCATTAGCACTTTGCTTATTTCATCCCTAAGCAAAGTTGGCCAGCATCTCTTAGGTTTTAGGACCTCACTCCAAGTAGGTCTTAAAACCCATTTTGAGTTTCCCAATAGGTAAAAAGAAAATCAAATAAAAAAAGAAAATCAAATAAAAAAAGAAAAATAATCAAATATAAATCAAGCAAAATTGAGAACCTCTTACCGCTAGCTTGGTGAAGTAAGATTTATCCAATATACAACTAAATTTACATAAAATGCAATGCAAAAACAAAGAAAAATCTTTTCTAAAATTTATAAACAAATTGAATGAACCCCATTTAGCATAATCAAATTTGTTAAATGAGGGGTTCTTTTTCAAAATAAAATCAATCAAACAATGACAACAACCAACAAACACAAACAAAAATTCCTTCCTCAAAAATTTTAAAATCCCTCCAAAACAATTAAACCCCATTCAGCATAATCAAATTCTTTGGATGGGGGATCCAACACAAAATCAAAAGCAAATCCAACAAAAATCTCTCCTTCATGCCCTCCAAAATCTCTCTATACAATTGAACAATATTTAACATACTCAAATTTATTGAATGTGGGTTCCAATTCAAAAATCAAAATTAACAATTCAAGTAGACAATCAAAGAAAAGACTAATCATGTTCTCTTTCCAACAATGCAGCAGAGAGTCCAGCCCGTCTTCTTTCTTTCTTCCTTCAGTCAGTCTGTCGCCATGTCTTCCAGCAAGCTGATCTTCTCTTTCTCCTCTAGTGTGGATTTGGCCCTAGATCAGGCCATACTCACCACCACTCCTGTCATCAAGTTCGGCCTTGGCTTTGAGAAGTTCAAGGTCACATGTGAGGGATCAGTCCTCACCACAATCAGTAGAGAGCAGGTGGTAGGAAAGAAGCCACGTTAACAATTTGATCTATAGTTTGACTCTTAGTTCCCCTCCTTGAAGAGTAAGAAAGTAGAGGTTCCCTTGCCACAGTTTCTAGTACAGTTAGTTGTCCCTATCACAGCCTCGATGCGAGCTAGTACTACCTCTATTATCCCCCCTGCTATGAAGGGGAATGCAATCTTAATATCTGAGATAGTGTCCCCCACCTTTGAGATCAATTCTAGTCTGGCCCCACTCACCAAAACCCAACGCCATAATAAGAATGACAAGATCAAATGACATTACGAGCATGTGGCCAAGGAGGTAGAAGAAGCCTCTCATGTCACCGAGGAGGGTTCCCCTCATAAGACCTCTCCACTCTTGGGTGGTAGTAAGCTTCACCTCTTTCAACTTCAGAGAGAGAGGAGGACTACTAGAGGATCACCACATTACCCCCATCGCCTACAGAGTATGAGACATGGACTAGGGAGAAGAGAAAGCCCTATCTGTCTGAGTCACATTGAGTTGTGAGCCTCTGAGCTTCAGTCCGGCACATTGCATGACTTGAGGAGCTTGATCCCTAGAAGTGTTAGGGATTAGATTCATCCAGAGAGGGCCACTAAGGCCAAGGTTGCTACCCAAGCAGGCAAGAGAGAGATGAGGAGGTTTGCCAAACAGTCAGTGACCTCCATTTTGATGGATTTTCCTAATCGGCAAGCTGACAAGCTGATCATTCTGACTGCATTATCTTTATTGGTTCCACCAGTCGGAGGAGATCTTTGGCAAAGAAGTAGCCGGTGTCCCTACGATTACACTGCTCCACTCGCCATCCACCTTCACCAGTCTAGGTTCCACCATTTGCAGTCCCACCGAGTTCCACATGCCTCCATATAGAGAGAGAGCTTCTCCTTTGATGATCCGGCTATGGCACAAGGATCCCGCTCCATATAAGGTCGAGTTCCCCTGCTCTACCTTCCATCCCAATAGTGGTGAAGGAGGAGTGGCAACATAATAGTGTCATGGTCACCCCACCGTAGTAGTTGGAGGAGAAGAAGGGAGGGGATACCGAGGTAGTTCTCATGGTAGTTGAGTCAATCAGGGAGAGTACTCCATCAATTCAGAGTATTCAGTGCATAGCTTCTACATAGTTCAATTCAGTAGTTAGTCATCAATAGGAATTAAATTAATGGAATTAAATTAAAGGAATTAAATGACACTTTATTCAATAAAATTAAAGACTAGCTGTTGGAAAGAAGATTACAATAAGAAGAGGGTGGATCAATAGGAAACAATTAAATAGGATAAGCACGAATAATCGAATCATCCTTTTATTAAATAGAGTTCAGGACGAATAGGTCAGTTCACAGGAGGAAGGAACTCAAACAGAGACCAATAAATTGCTAATTTAGAATATTTTAATCCACTAAAAGGATCATTACACATAATAATTCATTATTAATAATAATTAACTATATTAAACTAACTTAAATTATTAGTAATAATGCACAGTCATTTCTTTAGATGATTTGTGCATCCTCGCTTATTTTTATTAATGAAAATATATATAATATCATATAATTTTAAAAATTCAATCCTTCTTACATGCTATTATGCGATTATTAAAATATATTTCGCATGAATCTATTCTAGAAAATTGAATAAATAAATTATTTTTCAATGCAATTGTTTTTTTATCGTAAATGATTCATTTTGAATGAATTCAGAAAATCTAAAGGGTTGTCTGGGATCATTTTCTTAGATTTTATTTTATTATTATTTTTATTTGAAATAACATATATTTGATAGTAATATATTTTTAAAAATATTCAAAACAACCCAAAAATTATTGAATGCGTTCAACTAATTTTCGAACTTAATTAATGCATGTAATAAACTTGGATACTACAAGTATAGATGACATAATCATTCTTTTAATTTGGTAAAGCACCTATAAAGAAGAGTTCCTTATAGGCGTTATTTTTATTTTTTTGAGTTTTCAAACTCATATGTAAATTAATACAATTAGTAAAGAGTAGGTAATCTTAAACCAATTTTACATGATCCAATTGTGACCGCAGCTCGGCCTTCCCTTGCATTAATCTGCAATGCAAACAAAAATGCAATAAAAAAGATTCAAAAACATATAATGTATAAAACTAAAGTTCTTTAATTCTTTACAATGTAATACCAAATAACTACTACAAAATAGGAAAAAAATCACTGTAATACACTAAGCTTCTAATATTCAATATACTTTCCATTGAAAGTTATATTTTGGCTATAATACAATATCTTCTCGCAATATATATATATATATATATATATATATATATAAATTCAAAAATATCTATTTATAAAACTACGATAGGAAGAATGCAACTTTTGAATGGCCGCAGAGACGACACCGGACCCCTTTCGTAAGCGTTCGACAACACTTGAGGCTTCACATTGATTTGCCGTATAACACTTCTATAGACGCAGTTGCTTTTTGCCACTTCCTGCAATTTATTACTTCATTTATTTAGTGTTAACTCTCATCAAAAACTAAAAGAATATATATATATATATATATATATATATATATATATATATATATATATATATATATATATATATATTTAGAGATCTTGTGTTCCTTTTCTACACGTGCATTGAGATATTGTGGTCTTCATGGCTGTTTGGCCGAAAGTGGGGTTTAGTAAATCCTGCAACTGGAGCCTGCAAGAGAAAGACCAGCGGCATGTGAAGAAGAAGAGTTTGTGAATCCTCCCAATGCCAGGGTTTACTCAACTTAGGATTTAAGGCAAAACGGAGGAGAAATGCAATTTAAGATTATTTATGATTTTTAATGGTCTTTTTGGCCGTTTGACAGGATTCATCCTTCACATATGCTGTGCACATCTTGCTACCAAACAGCCACAAAATGTTTGTATCTCGATGCAGGCATCCTTGCAGACTTCAAAGGAAGTTTCAATCTAGTTTTTGCCTCCTTCACAGTTCTGTGTAAGTTTTTGCTTCCTTCACATAAAATTCTCGTGAAAGGAACTCATGCACATAAATTTAATTGCCCGCTCTCAGAGTAAAACCTCACTTGCAAAGGTTACCAGCCAAGAGAAGCTTCATTTTTATTATAGCTCGAAATTTGATAACATACATACACTGCCGACCCACTAATTATTGGTGGAGATTAAAGCATTGGTTTAAAAAAAAAATTATGCTATTGGGACACACATGTTTTTTGCCGCTTATTGCCACTTATTAATTCATTTATTTAGTGCCAACTCACCATCAAAAATTAACAGTATATATATATATATATATATATATATATATATATATATATATATATATATATATATATATATATATATATAGATAGATAGATGCATACATACACACATACTTTTAGAAATATCGAACCGTATGGCTACTAGTGTGGGTAGAGTAAGTTGTTTGTAGGTGAACACAAATACAAATGAATAAAAATTAAATTTTTTTTTGTAAAATATTAATATCACATGAAGATCAATTAAATGAGAAAAGGTTATCTACGAGAATATAGATGACGAAGTAATGCATTCAACCATTTGGGTCAAAATTTCATGAGACTCATATTGCCTCTACCACCATCACCGTCAGGCTCCAATGCAAGCTGCGAGTTGTGAGAAGTATAACTCTGATCCTTGTAATTATGTAGTTGGATGAAATTCTAAGAATTAAGAATAGTTTGCAGAACAGAAATTTATCTATAGACAATGCTAGAACTTTACTAACGAGACTCACATGGAACATATTGCAAAAAGTATAGAGAGAGAGAGAGAGGAAAGAAAAATTTTGGAGGATATAGAGAGATGATCTAGGATTTCATTGGATTGTCAAAATTATATGGCTTGAGTAAAGAATCCACCTTTTCTAGTTGTTTTTATTTTATAGGTAGTGTCAATTGGTTTTTTATTATTAGTGTAAATCCATGATCACTATGTTTAACGGATATAAGATCTAATTTTATCAGAGACTGATGCAAAAACCTTACACTCAAGATTTGGCCATGAAAAGTTCGATTATTTTTTTATAGCTTCCAAGTTCATAACTCAAATGATAAGCTATGCCTCCTGAGGTTTGCTCTCTAGCCACCTTTTTAAGTTGGAGATAGACGTATGGCTTTAAAAGAAACAAATTATATTAAAGATAATTATATTTATTATAGAATATATCAGAATACAATATTTTCATAAAATAAAATTATAGTAATCATATCTCTATAATTACAAGAAAAATGCATTAAGAGATTCCATATATAAGATTTGCCTACATACAGCCTCTGATCGACTTGATTTAGCCAGACTAATCCATGAAATTGACCTCTTTTAAATGGCTAGTTTATTATATACTAGACCAAAGTGAATTTTAGATAAATGTAGTGGTTGAGTGCCTTTTTCTTTCTACTATCATGAGATTTAATTCAAGCAGTTTTATTGAAACTAATTTTATTTGATTTATTACTATATATTATAAATTTATTTAGAAAAATAATGTGCAAAAAGTTATGATGTGAAAATGATAAAATAAGTTTATTTCAATAATGCAAATATCTTATATTTTGAATTTAGGATTTTTATAAACATGGCCATCAAAAAATTTGAGAAAATTGTGATCTAATAAAAGAATGTTAAAAGTGTTCTATTTCAATTCACATCCTACATTTATCAATTTGTTTCAGCAATATTAATAGTAATTAGATATGCATTCTTAAGAGATTTATTATACATGAAAAATAAATTCCACAAAAATTCCTCATTATGAGACCTAACCACTTTGATATTTCAACATGAACATAATGATATAAGAAAAATAGTTGAAATGAATCTTGAATTTTAACAGTGGGTTTTAGTCAAATAACAAGAGTCTATTTTGAAGAAATATTTGCATCAACAGCTCATCTTAAAGCCATCAAATTACTAGCTTCAATATAATTTAAGGTCACTGAAATTTATCAAATGGTTGTGAAGACTGTTATTTTGCATATCATTGTTGAGGAAGTTGTTATCATTCAAAAACATCTTGGATTTAGAAATATATTTTAAATAGAGTAAAAACATAAAAGAGTACTTTTCATCTGAAGTAATTTTTTCATGCATGGTGTGATAAATTAAAAAGTTTTTTTACTAGAAAACTGATTTTATAAGAAAATTATTTGTATCATCTTTTTACAAAAAATAAAAGAAGCTAACATCTTTTTAGGTTCATACGTAAAATATGTGAAAGAAGTCTGTTTGTTTGTCAAATAAACATATTTGTGAACATATTAAAAAAAATAATTGTGATTAAAGAAAGTAGTAACTCCTAGTCCACCTAACTTGATATAAATATAAAGGAAATTTTTTTTGATTATATGTTATGTAGAGGTATGGAAGGCACTTTATTGTATCTAGTTATAGGTAGGCTTAATATAACATTTGGCGCTTGCTTATGTGGCCATTTTAAAAAACTAAGGAGTCACATCAAACACAACAATGCACATATTTAATATCTTTTAGGTATACCTACATGTGTTTAGTGCCCTATGTAAATGTCTCATTTGATTTTGTTATATTTTGAATTTTTACTCTACTAGATGTTAAACGGATAGAAAAAACACATCAATAACAAATTGATTTAATGGCATTTTATTCTATCTTGGTCTAATAAGTAGTGAAATTCAATTGCACCATTCACTATACATGTAGAAGATGTTATAACTTAGAGTTGTAGTTTATAAGTCAAATGGCTAGAGATAGAGTTATTAAATTTAGAAATTGTTTTCTTAAATTTTAAATGAAACTATAGCTTAGAAATCCTTCCATAAATCCTTAATTGTTCTCCTTTTGCAATACATAATTGTTATTAAGAATAAATTTAGTTCAATAGAATTTTCTAGGAATAACCTCCAATCTAATAAATCTTAGACACTTTATAAAACTTTTTTTTCTATTAGAATAGAGTTTGGTCATTGTGAATATATCCTCAAACAGAAGCTCAACCATCATAGCTTACAAAATCTAGTGGCAAATTCCACAGGACTCGATATTTTGACTAGACATAATCGAATTCTATTTAACTAAAGGCAGAAAGGGACAAGAGCTAACAATGTAGATCCCTTTATTAGATTCTGAGGTTCAACAATATATTATACCTATTTTAGGATTTATGTTTTTGTATAGAATGCTTCATTAAAAACTTTAATTTAGTTTCAAAAAAGCTTATTATACATTGTAATTATTTCAATAAAGATCACATTTATAAAGAATATGTGATAATTATCATGGTCATTACAAATAAATTAACAAAATGTATTTATTATGGTAAATATTATTCATTACATACTCTATTAATTATAATTGATAACAGTACATGATCAAAAAAATAAATTTATTAATTTAGTTTAATTTTATAAAACTTTTAACCCTTTTTTCTAATAATATTTTCTCATGTTTATCAAAATTTAATATTACTTTTATAAAATTATTTCTTAAAATTCTTGTTGTGGACGATTGTATAATACGATTAGTTATTGATGGCATTCTCCTAGCAATTATCATATAAATGTTATATAGTTTTGACATTTAAATTACTACAAACTGGTCATTAGTGCACATATATTGGACTAATCCACCTATGAATTAGTATTCTTAACTATATATATATATTTATATATTTATATATATATATATATATATATATATATATATATATATATATATATATATATATATATATATATATATAGTTTTTGACATTTAAATTACTACAAACTTGGTCATTAGTGCACATATATTATATTGGACTAATCCACCTATGAATTAGTATGCTAACCTCTTACAACTATATATATATATATATATATATATATATATATATATATATATATATTCTATTGCTTACTACGCCAAAATACTTTCTCTTTAAAATGTGAATTCATTATATTGTTCAAATTTTTAAGCAAAAGATCAAGAGGTAGGATAATTTATCTTATGGGACATTTAGCTTTAAAAATTTGAAGAATAGGAATCTTATGACCTTCTTTTTTAAGAAAAATTAAGTATTCATTTAAAAAATAGATAAAGTACAAAGTTCAATGCCAATATAAGAGAGGCTAGAAGAATAAAGGACTAGTCCCTATAAAAGCAAAAGTTTGAAGAGGGCAGAACAAAAAGAAAAGTTTAAACCTAAAAAGGATTGGCACCAATTATAATATTGATATTGAAATCTAATGAAAGATAATGTAAACATCTGTAAGAACTACAAGATTGTTTAGAGTCCCAATGGAAATAATAATCTTCTTCAAATAAAACTTGAAATTTTGTATTCAAGTGTTGCACAATCTTTGAGTTTTGAAGATTCCCTTCAATGTTGAAATCTAGTAGCATTATAATTATATTAATTCCTTAGATTGAATGGTTTTTCTTAATTACCTATAATCTCAAAACAGAATAAAGGCAATAGAAGGTAAAGATAATCAGATTATCATTAGAAAATTAATGTGGATGAGTTGAACCATGTCATAGATTGACATAGTTGATTAGAGTGAAGTTTATTATATGGTGATCCCTTGACTTGATCCTAAAAATTTACATCCTAGATTAATAATCAGCATATAAACTCTATCACATAAAAATGATAAAAGTACCAAGCAACTAGAAGAGATCTAATTTTGTAAGTTCAAAGAACAACATTTTAAACCACTAAGGTGCAAAAAATCTCATTAATTGTATTAATAGCATGTATGGTTCATGCTCAATTTCCACAAAATAAAATATTTCAAGTGTAGTATCAAGTATAATTGATCATTCTACATATAAAAGGGAGAATTTGATCTTTGGAAGGTCACTAGCTTTAAAGAAGAAACACATCTAAATCAACGATTAGCTTCCAACTTCATATATACATTACTCAACAAATTAATAGATTCATCATAACTTTCCAACTCCTAAAACGAAGAGCATCACTACAACAATCCAAGTAACTGAAATCCATCTCAACATTGTTAAGCTCTTCACCCATCTAAACTATCAAATTAAGGGCCAAAAGAGAAACTCATACAAAATTTTATGGAATAGAAAAAAATCAAGAAATGAAGCCTCAAAAAAATTATTATATATGTATAAAATAATTATGACAATTTATCAAACTGACATAAAGAAAAAAAAAAGATCATCGATTTCTACATTTTCTAAATCTGGATAATTATCTTTCAAAGAGGTTTAGGATAGCATTAGACTTAAATAGGATGCCTCATCTATTTTGCAAATATCATAACCACCTGGCTTGTATAACATAACTTCCCCACACCATCCATTACAACATAATATACCCATGATTATCTGCCAAATGTTTCAGTGACACACATTTTTCTAGACTCGATTTAAAAGGTACTTAACACAATTCACTAGAAGATGAGAAATAATTGTCCAACAACAAAAGCATTTCGAGATTTAAGATCAACTAGAATTAAGGATTACAAGATCATTTGGTTGAATCTTTAGATTTCTTGAGCTTTAACTATGAAGAATCTAATCTCTCTCTCTCTCTCTCTCTCTCTCTCTCTCTCTCTCTATATATATATATATCTTGAATAATTGATTTCATAATTGGGGCATAAGCAGAAGATCACTGGTGGAAATGAGCTTCAATTGCAAAATTGGAGGCCACAACTATCATGGACATGGCCACATGAACTTAGTTCCCTACTCCAATTGCAGAAACTACTACCCCAAGAATAAAGCTACCAAGAAGTTTCTAGTGTGGAATATTGTGGAATCTATAAGGAATGTGCAGGAGGCTTGTGTCTATGAAATTTGTACTATCTCAAAAATCTATGCTACATAGTAGTAATGTGTTTACTACACTATTCACTCTCATGTTGTAAGGGTTAGATCTCGAACCACGAGGAGGATTCTTGAACTTCCACAATAGTTTAGGCTCTTGAAGGAAATAAGAAGATTTTTTCAAGGACTACCATCTCACCTCATATCGCTATTACACTTGCTCGCCAATGAGAAGACAGTTCAATAATTTATTAGTCATTACTTTTTGTAGTACTTTCCATGTTTCATGTATATCTGAAACTGCATTTTTACTAGCCAAATTTAACTTTTACAAATGTTGAATTTTAAGACTCTTGTAGTATCTAATTTGACTTGCTTCTTTGAAGTTCAATTTCATCCTCATTTCCATAAGAAGAAGACAAAATTTGATGTAAATGTTCTACATGTTTATGTTTAATATTAGGTGGGTAAGATTACTCACACATATTTGATTTAAAAATTTATGAACATATTTAATAGGCAAAAACTTAATTGGCATAGGAATGAAATACCTATTTTATGTTTATTTTTAATATAGACCAAACTCAACTCATATAGAAAAATATTTAAACATTTTTTAGCTCATGTAAACCTAGAAGAGTTCAACAAACCTAATCAAAATGGCAAATTGGAAATATTAAATAAACCTAACACATATAATATGTTTAACAAAAAATAAATTTTAATAACAAGATTAATGACCCAATTGTTATGATTAATCAAAAAAAGATTGAACTAACTAATGGGAGTAAATTTCTGAGAAAACTTTGTGTTTAAAACATTCAATGCTATAAAGCTAAATGAACTAGTTCTTATTCAAAATAAGATCAAGATGTTGTTGAGACCAACAATCAAAACGAAAGTAATGCTTTTGAGAAAATTGTGTTGATTTTATGCTTAATGGCAATTAAGTTATCAAAAATCATCTAGGTTATAATGGTTTTTAATTTATTTTAACCGTATGTTATGAAAAATGAAGATATAAAAGGTGCAATTATAAAATATACAGATTTGAAAATCATGAATTTTTGAATCATTGAAGATTGATTTGATTTCCATCCATTCATATTAAGTGTTACATGTAAATTATGGATCTTAAATTACTAAAAATATGAATTGACAACTTCTGAAAATAGATAAATAAATCTTAGCCTATTGATTGGAAGTTTAAGCATTTTTCTAAAAATCTCTTTTAATCATTTATTTTTAAAATTATTTATTTTGTACAATGTTGTGTGTTGTTCTATATAAATTCTATTATTTGGTTCTTCATAGTTCTATATAGGTGTTTTATAGAATACTTTTTCTTCCGTTCTTTTACATACAAGCATGTACATTGATATACTCAATTAATGTACGGTGCCTCTACATTTTTTTTATCATAAAAGGATTTTTTGTACTAGGAAGAAGATATAATAAATTTAAGAGAATTAAAAAGAGCATTCTAAAGATAACATATTCTTTTACTAGATTTAGTTTGTTAGTTGAACTTTAAAAATATGTTGTTAAAAGTAATGGTTTTATTCTATTATGTTCTTTAATTAGTCCAGTATATAAATTAAAATTGATTTTAAATTTCACAAACGTAGATTTTATTTTTACACTTGGGACTTATTTTGGTCTCTAAATTATTATATTTATTATTAATAACATGGATTGTGATCTTAAGTACATGTATCATGGCTGGAAAAGTAATCACCTAATAAATGTTTTTATTAGTAGACTATAACCATTTCCTTAGTTTCATAAATAAAAAAGATATTCTTAGATAAAATTATTATTTTTTGCTTAAAAATGTGATAATAACAACATTCTCATATGTGATAATATTATTATTCACCTGGATGAAAGTTTTTTTTAATATGATATGTCTATTAAGAGTAAGGTAAAGTATAGAGTGAATATGAATAATCCTTCAAGCATGAAACAAATATTAATATGATGAAAGATTATTAAAGCCCATAAGACCATAGTGCAATTATGTCTAATTTACATATATGATGCAATAAATTTAAGATTCTAAACAAAGATTATAGTTTCTTATTTAAAAAGATTTGAGTGGTGTAATAAATTTTTTTTAAGAGATAAAAAAGGTTAAATTACATGTGTTGAACCAAAATATGCTTAAGAAATAAGTTCTGGCACAAGATTAAGAAAGAGATAAAAGAGAAGCCTAATAAAGGCTCATTTTACCAGAAAAGAAGAAATAACTACTTACCAAATATTTTTTATATTTAAATGTTAGATTTTAAATTTGAATTTTTATTTTAGGAAACACTTATGATAGAAGAGAAAAAAAATTAACAAACGTGATTACCATCTTCGTAGCCACTATATATTTGAATGATGATAATTCAAAGTCCAAATAAATTTTATAAATAGTGTTGACATATAATAAGGAATTTTCACATTACAACAACAACAACAAGCCTCTATCCCATTATGTGAGATCTACTGCCTGAATATTTCTTCTCCATTTTGTCCTATTATGTGTCCACATTTCACATTAAAATAATAAAATAATTAAAATTTTTGTTCTATTCTGGCAAATACTTCATGCATATTTTAATCAATCTTGGCAAAATTAGTTATCTCTAGCATCTTTCTTTGCACCATGTTCCTAGGCATACTATTCATAATACAATCCAAAAAAACTAGACCTTGTAAACCTAGTGTAATTCTCCACCATTCAAAATACATTGGAAAATATAAAGCAACATTAAAAAAGCTCTATATCATAACTTTATTTGCTAATCTAGCCCTTTATATCCATATTTATATATTTAGACTAATTTAAGCTATTCTCTAATGTACTAACACAAATTAGATTAAATTAGCCCAAATTAATCTAGTCTTTGCTCTAACTATCCTCACATCTTAAAATAATAATTCATAATCACTTTTAACAATTAATTCTGTCATAATTATATTATCATCATAAAATTGATATCAATGATAAAACATTTATGGCAATGAAAATGTAGTACTTTTTGTGGAAAGGAGCATTGTCTTACGGTGAACCTAATGGCTAAACCATTGAGAAGATGATTGATATCTAGTTATTCATTCTTCATTATTTAAATTAGAGAGATTAAAGATGATTCATTTGCATATATATAAAAAAGAGTTTGGTGATTCTTTCCTTTTTTGTGGAGAAATGTAATTAGTTCTTTAAACTTAACTCTAATTTTATTTTCTAGTTTTTTTATCAACATGAACTTGTTGGTTTAAGATTCTTTTTTTATTTGGATCATGTTGAGTTGACAAGATTCTCATCTGAGAATGAATCTTTCTTTGAATGGTGGACCACTTATCTAGTTTTTATAATGCTAAGAAAGCATGATCATGTAAATTGCCTTCTTTGCATTAATAAATTTACTCTTTATATTTTTCTAATGCATGTATATAATATTGATCTCTTATTACATTAAACCAATTGAATTGGAAGGAGCCTTCTTTAGATATTCCATTGGCACAATATGATTATATATAGAATATATTTTGATAGCTCTTGCCATAGATCTTGATCTGAATATTATAGGATTGATATATCAAGAAATATCTGGAATAGTTGTGAGAATGACTCAATTGTCTTTTTTGATAGAAAGGCTACTCCAAATAAGATATTTCGCCAGTAATAATTCACTCCAACAAGAGGGGAACAAATAAGATTATATTTATTGAGTTGATAGCTTGTATCAAAAATTATCACATCCCTAAAATAATCATATTCTATCCTAGACATGCCATTGCTAAAACTTAGGTAATCTTACTCATCAACTTGTACATCTCATACAAACATATTTTTGCCTTTCCTTGAATAGATGTATTAATGCATTTTTACCATTTATCCTTATCTTTTCTCTAAATGAAATTGAAAGCACCTCTTTTGTGAATCAATATTCTCTAAAGACTTCTCGGTTAGATAGATGAGAATTTACTCTAATTTTTTTTTTTTTTCACGCCTTCTTTATGCATGATAAGATGTAGGTTAGCGATTTTGCCAATGAATGATTATGACATTCTATATATTTTTAACTATCAGTTCCCCTAAATCAGAGAATCAATCATGGCGGACAAGCTCTTTCTATATTTAGAATTTTGTTAAAGCTTTAAAATGGCGATTTCTTTTATGCTTTTGCACATAAAAATCTTTTGATTTCAATTTCTTGAGTTTGAATAACTAGTATGGTCCTTAAACTTGAAAGTTTGATGTGCATAGTCCGCTAATCATACATTCAGTTTAATTCTAGCAGTGGTGCGTTTCCCAAATTTGGGTCATTGAAATCATGACTTCATCATGATCTTTCATTAACCACATTCATCTATCCGCTCAGTATGTGATATGTAAAATAGCTCCATAAATGAACATATTCCCTCCAAATGGCCAAAGAAATGAAAAATGAGCTAAATCACAGTGCGGATGCAAAATCTCCCAAAACCATCATTTCTCCAATGATAAATGATCAACCCAAGAAAGTGGAAAATATTGCAAATTCATTTTGTAGTCTCAGAGTATTACAGATGCAAAATATCTAAAATAATCAAGCGACCTCCAAATTATTCATAATGGATTGTAATGAATATATTTTCCAAATAGGCCAAAAGAATGAAAAACATTAAAATACTGTACTCTTAGAGTATGAGAGTCTGATTAGTATGCAAAACACCCCTAAAACCACCAATCAACCTCCAAATTACCTAATGAAATCTAACATATTCCATATGAGTAGAAAAAATGAGCTAAATCCTACTCTCTTGAGAGTAAATCAAAAAAAAATTACAAATCAGGAGAGTACATAAAATACATAAAGTATAGAGAGTATAGATGTAGAACTCTGCTAAAAATAAGCAATCATCCTCCAAATTATTCCTAATAGATTTGTAATGAACTTATTTCGTCCAAACAGACCAAAGAAAGTGGAAAAATATTGGCAAAATGCTTTGTAATCTCATGAGAGTATAGACTAGATAATTATAAGATACAAGAGTGATGCAAACATGCTAAAAAACTAGCAAGCAAATTATTCTGGATTATAATGAACATATTTCCTCAAGCAGAAAGAAAGTGGAAAAACATTAGGAAATATATTTTCATAAGAGTATAGAGTATAGATACAAAATTACAGAATTTTTAAATAATACTAAAAAAACTAAAAACTTAAATTTATGAAAAAACATAATCTCAACAACTGAAAAAAATGGAAATCATCATACTAAAGAGAGTATAGAGTATCTAAAACTCTCCTAAAACTAAGCATCCTCCAAATTATTCTAATAGATTTAATGAACATATTTTTTAAGCAGAAAAGTGAAAATGCCCAAAATTACTCTGAGTCTAGAGAAAAAATGCTAAATAACACTAAAAAAATAAAAGAGCCTCCAAATTGTTCTATTTTTAATGAACATATTTTCTCCAAATAAAGAAACTGGAAAAAATGAAAATTATTTGTACTCTCAGAGAAAATAGAAAGTACATATCTTTAATAATACTAAAAAATCACCAAACAGCCTCCAAATTGTTCCTAATGGATTGTAATGAACATATTTCCTCCAAACATGCTAAAGTAACTGGAAAAAAATGTCCAAAATCATCTGTACTCTCATGAGAGTATAGAGAGTACATATGCAAAATTTTCTCAAAAACCATCCAAATAGCCTCCAAATTGCTTCTAATAGAATGTAATGAACACAATCTCAAAGAAAAGTGGGAAAATGTGCAATTCTGATGCAAAACTCTAAAACCAACTAAATAGCCTCCAAATTGCTTCTAAATGTAATGAACATATTCTCTATGAGAAAACTCTAATATGAAATTAGTGATTTACTCTCATGAAATTATGAGTACCCATGCAACTAAAATAAGTAAAGTCCTCTTGCAAAGTACTAAATGGTGTAAATATACATTAAATAAAAAATTTCAAGGAATATCACTAACAAACCATAAAAATTATGCATTGTATTGAGAAAATTATGAATTTTATTTAATACACATATAAATTGGTGGCTATTTTCTCATCGTTCTCCATCTTCATGCTTCTTTGTAAAGGATATGATTTTCTTAGCTCAATTTGCAAGAAAAAATACACCTAAACCCTAAATCAATATATATATATATATTTCTTTTTTATTAAATTGATGATGCTTCTTCAATTGTTTGAGATATATAAGTGGCATTAGAATGTGAGATCCATTTATGTTAAAAAAAAAAATGTTGAACAACGAAAAGGTTGAGTCCATGCAGAAAATGACTCAATTATTTTCTGAGGAAGAGATAAATTTTTTTAAGGAGGATTATTAAGAGTTTTTTATTTATTTAAATTTCTCTTCTATCATATTTTTTTAAGAAGATGAAAAGTTTATATATATATATATATATATATATATATATATATATATATATATATATATATTAAAAAAATGATGAATTTTCTTCTTCTTTTTCATTATTATTATTATTATTATTATTTAAGAGATGAAGAGTTTTTTTATTTACTTTTTTTGAAATTTGAAAAGTCTTTGTTATAAATACACCCCAAATGAAAAAATTTTTACCTTATTTTCTTTACTTTTTTTTTTCTTTTAGCCTCTTGTATGTCGGTCACCCCTCGTAGCTCAGTTCCCGATCTCAAGGTTTTATCACATGGTTAGCGTGCATCATAGGCTTTAGTGTTTCCACTTTCTTCTCTCGGTAGCCTCCACTAACACATTTCGATGTCGATCTCAGCTCAGTTCTCCCTATCTTGGGGTTTTCAAGACTTGGTTTGGCCACACACATCTTGAATTCATGCTCCAGTGTGCTTCCACTTTCTCCTCTTCGGTAGCCTCCATTGACCTATATAACGGTGCTAACCCCCATCACAGACTCCAGTTCTCCCCGATCTTGAGATTTCTAACTGACCTAGTTAGGTGGAGTGCATCCTGAATTCAAGCTCCAATGTGCTTCCACTTTCTTCTCTTTGTTAGCCTCCACTAACTTGTATAACGGTGCCGACCGCCCTCACATGCTCCAGTTCTCCTCGATCTCAAGGTCTCCAACTGAGAGCTGGAGCATCAATTTGTAGTGTGCTTCCACTCTTTGGTAGCCTCCAAATACTTGATGGACCCTCTCGCATCAGTTCTCCACAATCTTGGGGTTTTTACTGGTTAGATGGTGTGCATCCAATTAGCTTTATCTCTTATGATTGTTAAAATTTTTCCCTAGCCCCTCCCCCCATAAAAGTATATATTTTATATAATAGTTTAACTAATGACAAGGGTAATCATATCATTCTTTAGACTTTCCTTGAAAGGTTATGATTTATATATATATATATATATATATATATATATATATATATATATATATATATATATATATATATATATATATATATATATATATATATATATATATATATATATATATATATATATATATATATATTTTTTTTTTATATATATGTTATTTTATTAGATTTTGTAATATTATGTTTGAGATTTTTGTGTGTATATAGATTTTGCCTTAACTTTGCTATGAGATTTTTGATGAGTGGAGATCCTCAACCACTTGCTCTTTGAGTCTTTCTGGACCTCGTCCTTTCTAGCTTCCCATTAAGGCTTCCTCAAGGGCATGCCTTCAATGGGAGGAATCTATTTGATTTTGACATATCGAGTTGTTTATTAGAGTTTTTGGTGACATTTAACCTGTAAAGAAGTCAATAGTTTTAACTCTCATTCGAGGTTATTTTATCAAAGTATTAATTGATAACATTAACCTGTGTGGAAGAAGTTAAACATTTTGAATCTTTCAGGATTATTAGTTAGAGTATTACTTGATGACGTTAACCTGTGGAAGATGTCAAATTAAAACATCCACTTAAAGTTGTAGCCAAAGTTGCTCCTTCATCTTTGCCTTATAATATAAAGATAACAATTTGTCAAGCTATCTTCTTCTCAATGTTGAAATATTCTCCAACATTTACTTATTTCTTAGGCTGGTAATCAATTTGATGCCCATAATATTAACATGGGCGATCTTCTAAGATTAAGAGTTGCCCCCAAGCTTCTACTAAGAACTGAAGAATCATAATTTAATGTTTCTTCATTCTTCATATGTGTTATTCTGAAGTAGAATTTTCTCCATCATATAAATGGCGATGCTTTTAACTTGAAGTCAGATTGTCAACCATTGTGAAGATGTGAAGGGAATATTTCTCAAAGACGGTACCAAATTATTGTGCTAGAAAACCTGTCAATAGAATAAAACTTCATCTTAGCTTAACACACACACAAATAGTTGAAAAGAGAATAAGAAACTCTAGAATTTTGTGAAAAAATCCGATGAGAAAAATCATGGGGCTATCCAGAAAATGCTCCACTATATATCATTGGAATTTATAAAGTTTAAGTTTTCGATAACTTACAAGATCATATGTAAGAAATCGATAATAGAAATTCCAGAATCAGATTACAATATGCGATTAATCTATAATGGTGTTGGTGGCGATAACGATGACCATAGCATGGTGATGATGAACTTGAACTTCTCTCATTCTTTCTCCCAAGTTCACTTCCGACTCCTCACTCTCTTCGACAAAACATGGTCCTATTTATAAGATTTTGAGAGAGGCATTTTGGTCATTGTAGCCCAAATCCAAAACACTCTATTGGATGGTGTATATTGATTCATTTGATCATAGATAGTTCTTTGGTGATTTGAGTCATCATAGGCTCGTTGGATTTGTCTCGTCGGGCTACTCGATCTACTATGAGCACATCAAATTTGGGACTCGTTTGATCATTCTTTTAGTATTTTAAAGTTTTCATATGTAGCTTTTGGGCTTGATTTAAGCTCATTTGGGCTCGATTTGACCCAATTCTAACATTTTTGGACTAGTCTCATTGAGTCATTTAATTTGATTGTATACATGGTTTAACAGATCCATGCTTGATTTATAAATTTTAGGGATATATCAATTATCTATTTTGAAGATCTAGCTTGCATGATATATATATAATCTCTACATTAACAAAATAATACATGCTTATAAAGTCCACTTTAATTATAAAATAAATATTTTCTATCTAAAGCATAATCTTAATTACATTAAGAAAGTTGTGACATGATAGTTAAACTTTGTTTACAGTTACATAAGAAATTTTTTTTTAAGGTTGACATATCATGCCATCAAAATTTTCAAAAATTGCATCACATAACTTCTTTAGCTTTTTAAAAGGTGGATTGATTGTATTATTTTAATTATAGAGTTATTGTGATTTTTAAATTTCCATTAAAGTATTTTCTTATTTTTTATCAAAATTCCAACTCCTAGCTTCTTTATCAAATTAGATGAACCAACCATGATAGGGAGAACAAAGCTCTCCTCCACAATTCAAAGAGTTGTTATGCTATTTAAGACCATTTGTTCCAACTACAAAGGTGGATTGAAAAATTTGGTAGCATCTTGCGACTTTTATTGAGCTTTAACTATGTACAATATCTCTCCCTCTCTCCATGGATTAGAAGAAGATTGCCGTGGCAATGATTCAAGTGCAAAATGGAGGCCAAAATAAACATGGTTGCGCTTGAATCACTAGTCTTAGAATTGGGGCATAAAGAGGATCAAAAGTGGCAATGACCTTCAAGCATTACAAAGAGAGGCCACAACCACATCAACTTCATCCACTGCTCCAACTGTGAAAATTGCTGCCCAAAGGATAAACCTATCACGAGGTTTCTTGTGAGGAATATCATGGATCAAGATTTTGTATGGGATGTGTGGGAGGCCTATGTCTATGAAAATTGAATGTTGACATATCGTGTGCAAAATTTTTTAGAAATTACAAGATGTGACCCCATATCACGGTTACCCCCAAAAGCTGACATATTTCCACATCTAGCAACACATGCTAAGAACTCACTAAATATTACAAAATTTTAAGGAATCCTTACACTATCTAATACCAAGCAATTCTAACCCTAAATCACATGCTCTTCTACATGTGGCAAGTACAACCTAAAATTACGTACTTTCCAACACCAGGCAAGTACAATTCAAAATTACATACTTCTTTACATTGGACAAGTACAATGTCAAATAACATACTTTCCTATACCGAGCAAGTATAACCACAAATCACTTCAAATTACAAGAGGAAAAAAATACAAGATATCAAATGTAGTTCTCAAAGTTTAAATACTTTTCACATTACTTCCCAATGATGTAATAATATGATAAATAGAAGAAAGCATGCAAGTAATTTTTTTATAAATTTAAATGCAATGATATTAAATCTAAAAAGATCTTGATGTATAGAACTTGAAAAAAACTTAAATTTTAAAATACTAGCACAATACGAAAGGAACAAGATCTTGATGTTGATGTCTTCTTTAATGAAATTTTGAATTGAGAGTAAGAGATAAGATGAAACCTTCAACACTTGAATGAAAAGATCTTCAATTAATTATGCAAGGGTTGGCCAAGCTACGGTTTGATTAAAAAATGTAACAGGATTCAAATGTAAGCCATTAAATAGCAAATCAATGACTATCAATAAGCCAAGCATGAAAGAAAGATGAGGGAAAATATTAAGAGGGAAAATGATTTAGTTTTGAAATTCAAAGCACCTTGATTTAAATTTGAATCGAATTAAATTCACTAAACATGTGGCTATCCAAGACAAGTGGATGGAAGTATTGCTAAAATGATTATTTACACAAAATGATAAGATATAACATAAATTTTGACAATTATAATATTCATGAGATAGAATAAATTTTAAATGATTGATTGAAAGTAATAAAAGGATGGCATAAGCTAGTTGACTCATATGGGCATCTCATCATGTAAAAAATATAATGTAACATTATTATTTAGTTTTTCATGTAAAGACATTTACTTATTAGAAATAGAGCATAAAATATATTAGGCTAAAAATGGTCAATTTCAACATGCAAACTATAAAAGAGAAAAGATGTTGTAGTTAAATAGAATGAATGAGTTTAGAGGTGCCACATAAGAGCATTTGTAGTTATTTTAATAAAGTGTCTTAAGTAACCTAATTTGGTTTTTTTATTTTTTTATTTTATTAAGTGATCTAATTTTCTTGATCTAGTTAGGTTGATAATATTAAACTAAGAACTCATTTTAATAATAATAATAATAATTTCTTAAATCATATATTATTTATTCTTTGGGTTCATTTACTTACTAATTATTTTGACTTTATTGAAAGGAATAAAAAGAATAAAAAATATGCTAAAATATGTTATGGATAATATTACACACTAAAGTTCTCTATGAATAATCTTTTATTTTCTTTAGCTGATTTCATGTATTGATGATGGGGGGACTTGACATTTTTTATGCTAGTTTGTCATTATGAGTTTTACCATTGGTTTAACTATGACTTCTTTTGTGCTATTGTTTCATGACTAGCAAATGGAGAGATGTTGATTGTCTTGTCTACTAAAGAAGAAGAAGAAAGGAATTAATTTGATGTTAGCTTTAGAGTACTTACCTAACTTTTGTGTGAAATATTTTAGTCTTTATTTTTTTCATAGTTATGAGATGGTGCAAAGGAGAAAATTTATATATTTTGCCTATCAAGTTTTGTATCTAGACTTTTTTTTAATTGAAAGTATTTCTCGTTATGAGGTTTTACATCATAATATGAAGGACTACAACTTGAAAATGATTATAGTTACATTAATTTATATCACAAAATGTTGATAATCTTCATAATAGAATTTTCATTAAACTTAATAATAAATGACCTAATAGTAGCTCATAATAGATTTATTTTTTACTATATATATGCAAGAATGATTACCATAACTATTTGGTGATAAACATTATGTTTCAATAAAATATTATTTGGACAACAATGAAGCACAAAATAATACATAACAATTCATTGGATAAAAAAAATGCTAAATTAGACATGATAGGCCTGAAAATAATTTTTAGATGATATTTGTGATCCATAAAAGAAGGATATAATTTTCATTAGCCTAATAAAATAGGAATATATTTCTTGATACATAATTACCTTTTATAATAGCCTAATGCTACTGGTTAATATCTTCAAAAGTCATTTTGGGTGTCAAGTGATAGCCAAGTATAATTGGGTGGCATTTCTAAGATTTATAACTTGGTTGAGTTATTGATGACATTTCCTTTAAAGTGATCATATGGTGAAGTTATGATTTTTTTTGAATCTTGGGTGATGTCATAAAATTAATAATTAGCTCTTCTTGTTCTTGTTAATATCATAAATTTTTGACTTTAATACCTTATTTGAAAATACATCGATTACCATCCACATGTCTTGCATTTTTCTGATAAATTCAATTTTCTTCCCAAAAAATCACTTACAACATGATGTATGATGTAGTTAGGAAACATCCATATATACATGAAAGATTTTTTATAGGCAGCTAAAATCATGACATGCAAATTTACTCTGTACTGATTTTATTGTTTTGAGAATAACAAATATCAACATATACTACTCTACTGAGGTGCTATTTTAAAATATTCTCTTAACTTTTATGAGATGAAATATTTCAGATCCGGAAAGTTTAGTCACAAGGAGCATAATAAAAATAAATAAATATTTTAAATAATATATATATATATATATATATATATTATATATATATATATATATATATATATATATATATATATATATATATATAACTTTATAATGTGATGTTGATAATTTGGTGAAGAGAGGAGGCTTCGTTGTCCCCTCACCATGAAAGAGGTTTGATAATTTCTTTCAGCTACTCTTTGATGTGTGATTAGCTTCTCTTTTTATACGTAAATCCAATTATTTCTTGTTGTAACTTTTATCTACTCTCTTTAATTTATCTCACAAATATTTTTATTACATTATTAGTGCAAAAAATTTAAGCAAAAGAATGTATTTAATGTCAGACTATGGCTCTTTAGCAAGATCTAGTTAGGTTATAGCTCTTATTAAGTAGGTTTAATATTATTGAAATTAGTCAAAAAAAATTTGAATCCTAACTAAAAACCCTAAAATATAGTTTTCCAAAGTTTTTTTTCTTAAATCCCTAAGTCTTAATCTATTTTACAAAAGAAAATATCAAATTTTGTGTTATTGACTAGAAAAGATACTCTCTAATATAATATTAAAAAATATCTCAAAAAATCAAACCTTATATAAAAAGTTCTGACATTTTATAGCTTGAAACTAGGAACCTTCCTCTATTATTTTTATATCATTTGAATATTTGTAGTGGTTTTACTAAATCTTAGAAGTTAGGGCATTAGATTATAGAAACTATTATATCTTTGGTTGTCTAGAAACTATTAAATCCATAACCTAATCTCCACTATAATTCTTGCTTCCCCATACCCATTGTTAGTTTTCTAAACATCTTATAAAAGGCCCTAACCACCACTTGGATTACCTAAAGTGATCAAACCATATGCACAAGTGTTTTTAGAAGATTTTGTTTAAATTTAAGAAATTCATTATGTTAATATAAAATATTTTATTAATGTAAATGTTTTTTAATATGGTGGATTTCAAGTATAAAATGCTAAAAAGTGATTAGGATTGTTCAAGAGCATACCTAACATATCAGTACATTGGAGGGCTCACATGCTTAGTTTGGGACCTAAGCATTATTCCTAATGCCCATCCACCAACTCTAGCATCAAGATGCTAAACAAATTTAAGAAAAATAAACTTAAAATTTCTAACAAAGTATTCAATGCTTAGCGATGAGAAATAATGCAGAGCTTCCTAATTCTAATGTTAACCTAGTATTTAAATTTTTTAAATGTGATTCACCCACAAAGTGAAGTGCAATCAAGTTCCAAAGTGCAAGATTTGGACTAAAATAAATTTAGTGCTAGCCACGATTTGGACTACTAAAGAAACACAATTTAATTTATTTTTGGAGAACCATAAATTGAGCGAAGATTAGGTTTTGAGAGACTTTGGTACAACCTCTAGCAACCAATTTATAGTAGACTTGTAAAATAGGAGAGATGATGGTGATGTTTGATTAGAGTGATAATTGATTTGCTTTGAGTTTTATCTCTTTTCTTTTTTCTTCAAATAATTTTTGTTCTATATTTTTAGACTATGTAATATTGGATTATTATTAATGACATTATTTATTTGTTTTCTTTATAATTATTTTGTATTTTTAATATACTCTTTGTTAGTTTTGAATATTTAATAAAAAATTAAAAGCTTTTGCAGTTTATTTGAAATTGAGAGGTAGGGAATATACTTTTTATGAATTAAGTTATAAGATGAATCATTGGATAAATATGTCTAAATGAAGTCAATTAATTGTTAGAATCCCTTTCTATGAATTTTAAAAAAATTACAACATTAAATTCACACTAGAGATAAATGTAGGTTATATTAAGATGTTAATGACCTTAGGTTTTCAGTAAAATTAAAAATGCACACCATAGAATTCACTTATAGCATAATCTATTACATATGTTGATTTATATGAAGTTTGCAATTAGTACTCGCTCAATGAAATCTAATCCTTAGACATTCAACAACTAATTTACATTGCATAGTATATTTTACTTTGAATAGTTTGTTATTATTTTGGTTAAATTGAGACATTATTTTAATTATTCAAATAAAATTGAGATTAAAAATTTTTATATTTGTTGATTTTATTCTTTATGTGTTGACATTCTATACTCACTCTTAATATCTTGTTTGATCAAATATTCTTACATGTATGTTCAGTTGTAACACTTACCCATACAAAATTTCATGTATAATAATATAATTAATCATTAACCTATATTTGTTGATATGATGATCCAATAATGCATACGATTATGTACTCATCCATGCAATTAGGTTAGAAAATTGTATATTATAATATGCTAAACCATGGTATAATTTTGTAATATATAATTGAATGGAAAATATTTTTGAGTATCTTTATGACTATTTTGAAAATGAATTTTGCTAGTATGTTTATAACTCAATGTTGTAGCTATAATAGTTTAGGGTTTAAAGTTTAAATAATAGTTATAATATATACATATATATATATATATATATATATATATATATATATATATATATATATATATATATATATATATATATATATATATATATATATATATATATATATATATATATATATATATATAACCTCAACATTATTTTGTTATTTAACTCAAAATCTCCATAGAAAATGAAGTAGCAATAATAAAAATAATATCCATCTTTATATTTCTTACATTTTTCAATCATTTCCATTCATTTATGGGAGAGAATAAAGTTGGAGAGGGAGAAATAAAGCAATGTTAAGGATAAGGTTTATAAATATTATCCTTATAATATAATTTAAGCATGTGAAAAATTAGGAATGCTAGCATACTTAAGGCAAAAGATTTTTCTTATATGCTAGATTTTGATATATATTACATTTCACATGATTTTTCATAAATGTATTTCATGCTAATGTTATTTTATATTTTTATTATATTTCCACTAAGTATTCATGCATGATTTGAATTATAGTGTATAGTTATCAAAACCCTTACTTAACATTCTTATATCTATGGTATAACATTGGTGAAATATCTTCTTATGTTATTCTCTTTTATAATGTCCAATCAAACATAGAGATTTACATTTGATTATTTATAGATTGTTAAATCAGTTTTAATGGTATGCTTGCAACATAGCAAGCATGACATGCATCATGATATAGTATTATAGAGATTTTATGATGCATATACCACTATGTATATTATGAAAATTTTCTTGCATTCATATGTACTTTGTATTATACTAGATGCTTCTTACAAGCTTATTTTATTACAATGTCAATTTTATATTTCTAATAATGTATCTATCTATCTAGTTAACAAGCCATGATTAGAATTAGTATTTTTTTGATATTGTATTTGTTTTTTGATATTTGCCATATTTTTTCATTATATAATTACAATTAAAACATTATATTATATACAAAATATAAAATATATAAATATTTTATATTTAATGTATTATGTATGCCATTATATATAATTAAATCAATATATAAGTTATATTTTATCATACATATTATATTAGATTGTTATATTGTTTTCTATAATTTGATGTCTTGTTATCAACATATTAATATATAAAAGCTCATATAATTTGTTGTATGGTTAACTTAAGTATATTACATTTATTATTTATTTAGTATTTTGTTATATATAATGAGCATGATATTATATAACTATTTCATATACATGCATGATCATTTTTATATATTTGTGATAACAATGACATTAAAGAGTGCTTTTATTCTTGCATAATAATAAGTATTATAAGATGTGAAATGATATGGAAATTGGAAAGTATTGGTACGTGACATAGGATATTTTTGAACTCTTTATGTGTGGTTAGCTCATCATATTATAACTTCCATTAGTTATCAAGTTTATAATATTACATAATAAGCAATATGGTAAATTTTCATACAAAATGTGTGTAGTATTTATTTTTATTGTAATGTCTATAGAATAGGCTGACTTCATGATCATCTACTCATTATGATATATGATTTATTGAGAATTTGAATTCCTTATGTAATTTTGTGGGATGCATGGATATAAGGTAAGTTTTGTTAGGAGTCATGTTTATGTGCAAATTTTTCTTGTTCTTAAGCAATAAAAATTGATCTAATAGATATAGAGCCAACATAGAATGACTATGAACATGACTTTTGGCTATGTTGTTGCGTTTAACATGATTGACTTATTAGTTTGGTCTTGTATGATTTTCTTGGGTTTGGGCTTAGATTATTATAAGCATGTATTATTTATTTTAGAAAAAAATAGAAATTGTTACTAATATTTATATTCATTATTAATATATATTATACAAATTTTGTATGACCTACTGATCTGGGAAGGATTTAAAGTACTAACAAAATATAATTGTAGTCCTCATTAAACCAGATGTGTTATTTATTACAAAAGAAGGCATCCTTTGAGCCATTTTTTCATTTTTTTCAAGAATAATTATATTTATTATAAAATATTCAGAATAAATAAGAAATAATCATAAGATAAATCCTTTAAAACATTGTGTTGTATCCTAAAAGCGGCGTGTTTGTATGGCACGAATAAAATGAAAAGTGTGAAAGGATCGCTGCCTCGGTGCTCAGGTGCAGTGTTACATTAGCAAGGGTTCCTACATTATGGGTGCATGTAGGCAAAGAAGTTAGTCCACGAAACTAGAATTATGTTAGGAACTTGGAATATAGGTACTCCTATAGGTAAATTAATGAAATTAATAGATTATGGATCATAGGAAGATAAAAATTTTATATATTTAAGAAACTAAATGGGTTGGGGGAGAAGGACAAGGAGATTGATAGTTTAGGTTTTAAACTTTGGTATTCAGGTAGATGCCAAATTAGAAATTATGTAGGTCTGATTATAAATAATACTATAAAGTATAATGTTATAAATATTAATAGATTTGGAGATAAAATTATAGCTTTAAAGATTATTATTGATACTAAGATTATCAAGGTTATGAATATTTATGCTCCTCAAGTAGGTTTGAATGTAGGCTCAAAAGAAAAATCTTAGAATTAGAGGATTTATGTAAAAGATACCATTGAAGAAAGAAAAATATTTATTGGAGGAGATTTAAATAAACATGTTGGTAAAAGATTTTAGAAATGTGGCTTTGGATTTGGGTGACAAACAAAGAAGGTAGGACTATATTATATTTTCTTTAACATATGATGTAGTTGCTAATACTTTATTTAAGAAAAATGATGAGTATATTATTACTTATATAAAATGGTCTAGTAAAACACAAATTGATTATTTTCTAAGAAAAAATAGATGGTTTAGATTATTAAAATTGTAAGTTCATTCCAAGTGAGAGTTTAAGTACTCAACATCGACATTAGATTTTAAGATGAAATATTGGAAGATGAAAAAAAAAATCAAATTATTATCTTAAGATTAAATGAGGGCACTTAAAGAAGACTAAAAATATTATTAAAAGTAAGCTACAAGAGTTTTGAATTTGGATGTTATTAGAAAGTGAATATTATGTGAAAAAAAGTAGCAATTAAACAAGTTGCAAAAAATGGCTTGGAGAATCAAAAGGAAAAGCTTCTCTTAATAAAATAGTTGGTGGTGGACTCAAATGTAAGATAAGAAATAAAATATTGTTATAAAACATAGTTTAGATGTAAAACTCATTAGGAAATATATAAAGTGGCCTATAGAGATTCTAAGAAAGCAATATATGATGTAAACAAAATTAAGCTTTAGTGATTTATATAATAGATTGGATACCAAAGAAGATAAAAGATGTATAAGTTAGCCAACCAAAGAGATAGGAGAAGTAAAGATCTAATTCAAGTGGGGTATTAAGGATGAAAATCATAAAATTTTCTTAGAAAAGGATATTGAAAATAGGTGGATGAGGTATTTTGATAAACTTTTCAATAAAGAATTTAAAAATATGATTGATTTTAGCAACCTTAATAGCCTAAACAAAATATAGAAATTTGTTTTATCATTGTATTAGTAAATTTGAAGTTAGAAAAACTTTAAAGAAAATAAAATGTGGAAAAACAATAGGACCTTATGATATTCCAACAGTGTGAAAATGTTTAAGAGATCAAGGAATTTCTTGGCTTATAAATCTTTTTAATATTATTTTAAGAGACTAAAGATGTCGATGAGTGGAGAAGAGTGTGTTGGTTCTTATTTAAGAATAAAGGTGATGCACAAGAGTGTGAAAATTATAGAGGAAATAAGTTAATGTGTAATACATTAAAATAATGGGGGAGAGTAATTGAGCATAGGTTACGATGTGATACAAAAGTTTATCATAATCAGTTTGATTTCATGATTGATCTATGGATGATATACATTTATTAAGAGGTTTGATGGAGTATAGAAAAGTAGGGAGGATCTACATATGATATTTATTGATTTAGAAAGCTTATGATAAAGTTTCAAAAGATGTTCTTTGGAGAGTTTTAGAAAAGAGTTAATATTTATAATCAAGTCATTAAGGATATGTATACTAAAGCTATTACTTGTGTCCAAACATGAGGAGGATTGACAAAATATTTTCTATTTCAGTTGGATTACATCAAGGATCAACTTTAAGCCCTTATCTTTTTTTCTTTAGTTATCGATGTTCTTACTTGGCATTTATAGAAAGATGTACCTTGATGTATGCTTTTTGCTAATGACATTCTTCTTGTTGATAATACTAGAGAGAGAGAGAGTCCACGAGAAACTTGAATTATGGAGGTCAACCTTATAGTTTAAAAGTTTTTTTTAAGTAGATCTAAAATTGAATATATGGAGTGTAATTTTTGTTGTAGAAGTTCTAGTGGTTGTGTTGTGACATTGGATGAACAGGTCAATAAAAAGAGTGAGCGATTCAGATCGTAGGCTCTATTGTTCAAAATGAGGGTGAAATAGATGGAGATGTTATTAGTAGAACTCAAGTTGAATGGTTGAAGTGGAGGAATGCATTTGGCCTGTTATGTGATAGTAAAGTATTTCTTAAACTTAAGGGAAAATTAAATAAGATAGTGGTAAGACTTGCAATGATTTATATGGTGCTGTTGGCCAATAAAAAGAAGCATAACACTAAGTTAAGTATTGCGATGAGGATGCTTAGGATGAGTGTCTTTACTCTAAGAGATAAAATGCAACATGAGTATGTTAGAGTTAGAGTAGCTCAATGGATAAGATTAGAGAGAGCCAGATGGTTTGTCCACATAAAGCGTCGCCATCGATGACCCACTTAAGAGTAGATGCATTATATCCCTTATGTTATGAAAGGTAGAGGTAGACCTAAAAGACTAGATTAAGATGTATAAAAATGACCTTAGTATACTTGAATTAAATGAGAATTTGACACATAATAGGACATAATGTAGAAGAAGGATTCATGTAGCCATAATGGGATAAAGGCTTGTTGTTTGTTGTTGTTTGTATTCACAATAAATAAGTATAGAACCAAACAAATCAAATAGTCAAAATAAACACTTGGACAATGTCCCATTCTATTCAATTAAGAATTTTTTTATTTTTTGTTTACAATAATGAAATAAAAAGTAGGAAGAATTGAAGTTATTCCTAATTTTATTTGATTTTTTTCTCGATATCCCTCATATAAAGTATGTAGTTATAAAGTTGCAAGCAATCTTCAACCACTTCAACTCGTTTCACCCTCATCTTCCCAGTTACAACCATTCGGGTTAGTGCAGGCAAAGGTTCGCACCATGCTTTTCTTTGAATTAGTTTGCATTGTCACAACTTGAGAAAATAAAAATAAATTGAAAATTAAAAAAATTAAAATAAAATAGAAATTAAATAAACATAAAATATATATAATCTAATTTACGTAATATTAAATCTTCTTATTTTATGTAGAAGAAAAGTAATTAAAGTAAAACAAATAAAAATTTATGAACTATATTCAACAGTGATCAACACAAGGCTTGGATTAATGACATGCATGATCTAAAAATAATTTAAATTAACTAAATTAAATAAACATATAAATATGAGGAGAGTGACCAAGAAGGTTTACAATTTTAGATGCAAATAGATAGGCATGGATACCCTCATCCTTCGAAGTGAGGGATCTTCAAAAGCATCCAACAAGACCTGGTTTTCCCCATCTTAGGTTGCTCTCTACTATACACCTGTTGGTTTTAGATTCCTCCCCAAGTTAACAATTATACCAACTAAAATTCAAAAATTGAATACATGCATGTATACATACATACATACATACATACATCTCTCTTTCTCTCTCTCTCTCTCTCTCTCTCTCTCTCTCTCTCTCTATATATATATATATATATATATAGATAGATATATAATATATGTATATATATAATTCTAGTGAAAGAATTATGTATTTGCTACGGCATGTATTGAGTAGGACTTTGTGTCGCTTATCTTCTTTTGGATAGAGTAGGTTGTTGCTATATATACAAAAAATATACGTTTGCAAAAGTTAATAGAATTTCTTTTTAATACTAATATCACATTTGAACAATTAAATGAGGAAAACTCAATCTATATGAATGAATTTGGAGTAGTACTGCATTCTACCATTCAGGGCAAAATTTCATGGGAGTAATGGCATCCATCACTATTACGATTAGGCTCAAATGCTTGCTTTCTCTCTCTCTCTCTCTCTCTCTCTCTCTCTCTCTCTCTCTCTGGGAAATAGGGTGAGAGATATCTTATGCGCAAGGCACAGTTAAAGCTCAACACAATGCGTGAGATGCTCCGAAGTGAAACTATAGTCCTTGTAGTTTGTAAGATCAAATTCATCAAAGTAAGAAAACTCAAGAATCTAAAGTATTGTGCTTGATCAAAATTAATCTTCGATATATGCTAGAACCTTACTAAGAAAACTCAAGAATATAGAAAAAAAAGATCAATTATTTTATTTTGTTGTTGAAAGTCTAAGACTTAAGAATGAGAATGATCTTCTCTATTTTAGTAAAAAACTCAATAAAATAATCTTGTCATTTTTAATTTTCCCTTTTACTTTGTATTTACATATGGAGGTAGAGCAATGTTCTATATAAAATTTATATTAAAGGAAAATTTATAAATTATAGAATATGACTTAATAAATTTTCTTTATAAAATAGAGATATGCTAATAAAATTTGTATATATACATGGGATATGCACTAAGAATTATAAATATTAGAATGCCGAGCAATCTGGGAATACGAGACTTTAAGTAGCCACAAGGAGGTCATTTGATTATCTCACTTCCCTAGTTAATAAAGGCACATACTTATTTAATTTCATTCAAATCTATTTTTATACTAAAATTTGGTTAGAGCTTTAATTTACATCTATAAATAGTTCAATCAAATATTATTTAATCTTTTGCATGATTTTCACTCTTCTAATTATGTGTACATTCATATAGAGTATATAATTTGGACATCCAGGAATACTGGCTTTAAGTAGCCCATGAGGTTATTTGATTATCTCACTTCTAGTTTAAACAACAACAACATACTTGTGTTCATCTTTTATAGATGCATGTGTGTATTTGATTAAAGAATGAGAATCCTCTTTTCTACTAATAAAACATGCATCCATAACCATTTAAGTCACCAAAATGTGTAGCATGTAAAGGTATTGCTTTCTTTCCTATGTTCATATATAGATTTACATGTGTTTAAATGATAAGTATATATCCCGGACATCAAGAATGAGGCTTTAAGTAGCCCTAATGAGGTCATTTGATTATCTCACTTCCCCAGTTAATAAAGGCATGTACTTATTTAATTTCATTCCTATGTATATTTGTATTATAATTTGGATAGAACTTTAATTTACATGCATAAATAGGCCAATCAAATGAAATACAATATTTTGCATTATTTCCATTCTTATAGTTGTGTATACATTCATATGTATTTAAGATAACAAGTATATAGTCTGGACATCTTGGGAATATGAGGCTTTAAGTAACCCCAAGGAGGTCATTTGATTATCTCACTTCCCTAGTTTAAATAATGGCATGTACTTGCTTACATATTTTATACATATGTATGTGTATTTGATTAGAAGATAAAAATCCTCTTTTTCTATCAAAAGTATCTATTCATAATCATTTAAGTATGCCAAAATATGTTCTATGTATATGTATACTAAGTGTTAAATCATGTGCATGTTATGGGTGATAAAAATGAATGGTTCAACATTATCCATGTGATGGAAAGTGAACTACATTAGTTATAAGATGCATTTCATATTGAATGGGGTTCTTCAAAGTTAACCTAAACTTAGGATTAATAAATTATTTAATAAGTCATTCATTAAAAGAAACTAAGTCATAATAATTTGCTTTAGAGATAACTTAAGGTAGGGATGAGGAGGGTTAAAGCCTCCCTTTATAACACTTAGATTCTAAGTGTAAATCAATTAAAATAAAATAAAAAATTAAATTCAAATTTGCAAGCCTCTAAACAACTTCAATTGAAACCACCATCATGTTAACTTAAATAATCTCAAGACTTATATAATTTTAATTCAAAGGCCTAGCTAAGACATACCACATCAAGCCTTAGCACACACATTAGAATTAAGTTACCTCTTCTAGCTATAAGTTAGGATGGTGTATGTGTGATGTTATGTTTTTATTTTATGATGTAATATTTTAGATTAGATGTTAGGGAGTATGACTCATAGACTGGATGTTAGTCCGATGATAGCCTAATATTGCTTTATGCAGAGGATTGTGCTTAAAGGGTTGCTCAAAATAAATATAAATATCTTTCCTGTAGTTTGTTTATGCCATTACATAATCATTGTTATGTGGCTTGGTTACCATGTGCGGGTGCTAATAAATTAGAATTAATGTCATGGGGGATTAGGATGAGCAATGGCTAGAAGGCTTAGTCCTGGGGTGCCTTGTGATGCCTTAGAGCAAATCAAATCAAGAAAAGGAAAGAACAAATGAAGAATTAATACCCCCTCTAGCATTCATTCAATTCTAATTTTAATTATTCTTTTATAATCCAGATTGTATAAGGGTAGAGCTCGGTTACCTAAGTTTTCTCTTTCTAGGCTGTGCGGCGATAACCGGCCGCACCAGCCTTCTTTTATTTTATGAAATCGATTCAAGTTTGATTAATGTTATGTTTAGCTTATGCAATAGAACTGCAACTTTTTCATAGTTTCTTAAACTTAATGTTTGAATGTGTGGCCTGGATGCGGTAGGCTCGTAGGATAAAATTAATTTTTCTACTCCAATTAACAACTCATAACTAAATTTCAAATCAACTCATAACCTCACTTTAAATCATAGGCTATAATCAAGATAATTAAAAGATTTAGCAACCCATTAGTTATATGTTGTATGTCTAACACCATGCATATCATATTGAATCGCTCTTGCAAAAATGAGGGCCTTCATTTCAACACTTTAGGGACCTCTTGGCCTATGAGAGCGACCCTTATGATGGAGCTTCACCCACTTTCAATTTTGATTTGGCTAATACCTTAATTCATTATGCACTTAGGCATAAAATATTCCAAAAACTTTGTCCAAAATAATGTGTCAAAATGAAATAGAAATTGTAATATTTTGCATTTAGTCTAAGTCATGATTTCATGCTAATCATGATCTAGTCTCTAGGGAGTGAGTTTAAGTCATCTTGCCTACATATGTGTTTAAATTGGAGGAGGTGTTAGCTGTTGGCCACACTAGGCGGTTGTAAGTCCAAAAGAGTTGGACATGTTTGCTCTCTCTTGTAGTGGTTGACCCTTATGTCCCCTTTCTGCTTAGATTTAGGTCATGTTTTTAGCTTGTGCTAAACCTCCCTAGATTAAGAATCTGAGGTTGCTTATTTATTTTGGGCTACGAGCATAAATCCTCACCTTATATGTATTTTCATAATCTTGTATTGATAGATAATAAGCCCTAGTTACCAAATAAATTTCAACTTAAATAACATAAATCCTATCACATTCAAACATATAAAGCCTCATCATAGGATAAGTTGGAGTGCTCACTAGGATTTTTAGGATCATGAGTACTTCCTACTTATTTTCCTTTGGCTTCCAAAATAACTTTTTCCAATTAAACAATCTCATTTGATTTTCTAAAAATACCAATCCATTATCTTAACCTTGAAAACTTTGGAGACTATAATTGACTATTTTAATCAAAAGTGTTCTTAGAAAATCTCATTTTGTGGGATGTAATTAACTTTGGAGGCTTTCCTCTATGCAGAACTTAAGAATATAAACCCTGCTTTACTTTTCCATGTAAAGCAAGGGAAATATCTATAGTATATCGAAGACCCATCATGCCTTATGAGTTCTTATTTGGTGATTAGGTTTATTGTAAGATGGTATTTCTATCTTTTGAGATAGTACATCATACTTTCATATCATACCCGATCACTTTAATAAGTACCCCCTAAGATCTGCATGGTGTCCACCCCACATCCAAATTAAAACACCATAGATTTTTCTATCGACTTCACTGGAGATTTTTCCTCTCTCCATCGTTAGTAGTCAATTATTATCTCCAAGTATTGATAGTGGACTTGTACTTCAAATAGATCCAAGACTATTTTTCTTTCCATTGGCACTTTGCTTATTTCATCCTTAAGGAAAGTTGGCCAACATCTCTTAGGTTTTAGGACCTCACTCCAAGTAGGTCTTAAAATCCCTATTGGGTACCCCAATAGGTAAAAAAAAAATCAAATAAAAAAAGAAAAATAATCAAACATAAATCAAGCAAAATTGAGAACCTCTTACTACTAGCTTGGTGAAGTAAGATTTATCCAATATACAACTAAATTTACATAAAATGCAATGCAAAAATAAAGAAAAATCTTTTCTAAAATTTGTAAACAAATTTAATGAACCTCATTTAGCATTATCAAATTTGTTAAATGAGGGGTTCTTTTTCAAAATAAAAATCAATCAAACAACGATAACAACCAACAAACACTAACAAAAAATCCCTTCCTCAAAATTTCTAAAATCCTCCAAAATAATTAAACCCCATTCAGCATAATCAAATTTTTTTGATTGGGGTTCCAACACAAAAACAAAAGCAAATCCAACAAAATCTCTCCTTCATGCCCTCCAAAATCTCTCTATACAATTGAACAATATTTAACATACTCAAATTTATTGAATGTGTGTTCCAATTCAAAAATCAAAATTAACAATTCAAGTCGATAATCAATGCAAAGGCTAATCATGTTCTTTTTCCAACATGCAGCAGAGATTCCAGCTCATCTTCTTTCTTTCTTCCTACAGTCAGTCTGTCGCCATGTCTTCCAGCAAGCTGATCTTCTCTTTCTCCTCTGGATTTGGCCTAGTGCCATACTCACCACATAGAGAGGAGGTGGAAGAACCCACTTTACAGATTTAGTTTGACTCCCAGTTCCCCTTCTTGAAGGAAGGTAGTAGACCTTGCCACAAGGTAGTTGCCACTTATTGTACCTGGATCTAGTACTACCCTCTATTATCGCTATGAAGGGGAAGGCTATCTTAACTCGAGATAGTGTCTCCCACCTTTGATAGTTCTAGTTCAATGCCCCACTCACTAAAACCCATTAAGAACTACAAGATCAAAAGACATTAGGCATGTAGAAGAAGCCTCCCATGTTTCCCCTCATGAGACCTCTCACTCTTTGGTAGTAGGCTTCATAGGAGTATGGGACTACCGGAGATCGCTCACACCCCAATGCCATGAGTATGAGACAGCTAGGTAGAAGAGAAAGCCCCAGGACATCATTTCCTCAGAGTTGGAGAGCTCAGTCCTCATTGCATGACTTGAGGAGCTTGATCCCTAGAAGTGTTGGGGATTAGATTCATCGAGAGGGCCACTAAAGCCAAGGTTGCTACCCCAAGCAAGAGAGAGATGAGGAGGTTTGCCAACAGTCCCACCTCCATTTTGATGGATTTTCTTATCTCCATTTCTCAAATCATTATCTTTCTTCTTCCCTCCTCCAAATTGAGGACCTTCCTCTCTGTTTCACCGCCTCCTTCCATCCACCTTCCAATTAAAATTTCCTTTCTTCCTCAAAACCAATCTTCCCTTCTTCCTCATCTTTTCACTTTTCCAACCTTCCTTTCTCCCCCCTTACCTCCTTCCCTTCCCATTTCACCTCTCCACCAACCCCAAAAAACACTCTTTCTTATTAAATTGAGGAGTATTCTTCTTCTTTATTTTTTTTCATTCTAATTTCATTATTTCATTGAGAGGAACACATCTTTCTTCTGAAAGGAATCTAATACCACCTTTTCACTCCCATGCCTGGAACATGATTTATATTCCCTATATAATATATATATATATATATATATATATATATATATATATATATATATATATATATATATATATATATATATATACTTGTGCATTTTAGCAAGTTTGGAGGCCTCATCGTGCTCATTAGGGCATGATGAGATGAAAAATTGACTGCGTTGTTGTAATACACTGCTCGCTACGCTCATTAGGGAATACCGAGTAAGCCAACATCCATTAGATGTCGCTTCTCCTAGCCGAAATGCTGCCAAAATGTTGCCAAAATCTTTTGACTTAAAAGAAAAATGAAAAATAAAAGAATCAACTTAAGAACGTTAAGCAAGGAAACCTAAAGTTAAAATTCAAATTAAAAACTCCAAACAACAAAAAGGGGGAGGGAAAATAACATACAGCAAATACAAATAGTAAAATTAAAAAAAGAGAGGTGAAAAGTACTTACAGGGTTTATCTAGGTATAGTTGAAAGGCTACTAAAATTTTTAACCCTTTTCTTTCAAATATTCCAACTCTTCAAATAAATGGAATAGAATATAAGACCCCTCTTGGTCTTATTTATAAAAATTAGAAAGGGGTAATGAAGGATCAATTTTCAAAATGAATGCAATGGAGAGTTTGAATAAGTCTCATATGTGCATCATAGCATAACTAACTTCAATGCAAGCACTTAAAATGTTTATATTGAAGGTTTTACCTTTAATACCTAATTAAAAGCAAGCATTTGCATGGAGGGATCATATGGATTGGAAGATTGAATTGAAAAGAGAAAATATATCTATATGTATAATATAGGTCATTCTACTGGTAAGCTTGAAATATCTAAGGATGTTTCATAAAAAAAATACAGAAACCCATAATCTTATATATAAAAATAAGAAACAAGTCAAATGAGGGACCTTGAAAAAGAGAAGGAATCAACTTAAATATTATATTCCATTGATTCACAGAAGTAACTCTGAGGGGTAGATCTTCTTTTAAAATATCAAATTAAATTGTCTTTTGAATCTATAGCTTCAAAATAAGTAACGCTATCGGATCTGCAATTCTTTGCACAAGTAGATAGAATGCGACACTAAACTAAATGTTGCATGAATGAACGAGCTTTCCTTCAATACAAAAAAATAAGGAATTTAATTTCTAAATTATGATTTTCAAAATCAATGAAATCACTAATTAGGTGAAATTATCTAGGCTATAAACACATGCATGTGCTCGGACATAAAGATTTAAAGTATAAATTTTAATGTCTAAAAAGGCCGCTAAGTTGAGATCAAATAAATATAAAATTAATATCATAATTCAAACATAAAATTATCTGAATTGTTAAATACACCTGCATGGGCCCTAACACTATGCTGAATGCTTAAATTTAAGTTTCTGAGGATGCTGCATGGGATGCTTCTCGGTTTAGTCTTAGGATTGGGTCCGGGTTAACAAAACCTAAAAATCTATTATAAAAATTTCAACTCAGTAAAATATCTGAGAAACTAATTCTGTCAAGTGATAGTAGATCTAATCCTCTATTAGCAGCTGAATAGAGTTGATAGAATCTAAAGCTCTTAAATATATTTAAATTAATCAATTTTTTAAATCAAATTAACTCAAATTAACTATCAATCTCTGAAAAGCTGCTCAAATGAAACTCTATCATTAAAATCTTAAGGCAAAGCTCAATCTATCCACCTTCTATAATTATTTGTTGGAGGTGAAAAATTAAGAAAACTCTAGCTCATAAAAGAGCCAATATCAAATCAAGTGTTCTACTATGTTCACTCTCAATCAATCTCTTGCTAGTAAGGACATTGCCCGTGTCCTCTGACTGCATGGCTTGATAAATAGGCTCCACAGATGATGCAGTTATGACCAGAGTCCTTTGATCGGGTGGCTTGGCCAGTAAGGGTCCATTATATTTTGATCATGATTAGCCTGTATGCTCCTCAATGGCTCTACCCTTTGAGTTATGAATCATAGGGTATACTTGATAGGGCAAACAATCATCTCTCAGTTAAGTTAGACATAAGTTTGTCTCCTTAGACAAACACCACCCCAGGTCTATAAGGATTTCTTGGATGACATAACCCATGTATTACTGATAAGAATTCTTCGGTCAGGTTGGGTCGACTACCTCCTCTGACTAAGTAGACTAGGGACCATGATGACTCGGGATGACAAAATCATGGGATTTTGATCGGGAATGTCATCATTCCCCCAACCAATCAATTTAAGCTAAAATGATGAATTTTATAATCTTAAATTCTAAAACTCTATATGCTGCTACTATATGCTATGCATTAAGCGATCTAATGACTAGCCTTAATCAAAATTTCTCTCTCACTTATTGGGAGGAAAAATTAACTATAGGAGCTTGCGCCTATAGGAAACCTGGGACTAGCCTTAATCCACCATTTGCAGTCCCCACCAAGTTCCACAAGTCCCCATATATATAGAGAGAGACCTTCTTGTTTGATGATTTGGCTATGGCCCAAGGATCCCACTCCATCTAAGGCTGAGTTCCCATGCTCTACCTTCCATCTTAATAGTGGTGAAGGAAGAGTGGCAACCTAATAGTGTCATGGTAGCCCCACCACAGCAGTTGGAGGAAAAGAGGGGAGGGCATACTGAGGTAGTTCTCATGGTAGTTGAGTCAATAAGGGAGAGTACTCCATCAGTTCAGAGTATTCAATGCATAGCTTCTACATAGTTTAGTCCAATAGTTTGTCATCAGCCATCCAATGTTCTAGTAGAGCAGGGTTGAGTAGATACCATTCTTTGGATAATATTCTAGAGGACTATCATGCCACAGTGTGGCAGATAATCAGGGATGATCAGTCTGACTAGTAGGAGGGTATGGTAGAGTTTGATGGCGATGAGGATGAAATGTTAGATGATCTAGCAGAAGTCCACATGATTGACACCTGATGATCCTTGCATAGAGAGTAGCATAACTAGGATGGTGTGTAGTTGATGAGGGTGAGGTACCAGCCTCAACTCAACACCTCCTCCAACAAATCAAGCATAAAGATGATCAGATTAGTAGGATGGAAAGGAAGGTAGAAGAGTTGATGGCAGTAGTCTAAGGCTTGTAGAACCAAACCCCAGTTTCATAACCTTCCCCCATGAAGGCCGATTGGTCTGAGATAGTACATACCCTAGATCATCCCATGTGCAGTCCCATAGATGATGTTGTTGATAGCTTGCATGGGAAAGTCATCGATAGCACCTCCATGCATGAAAATGACATAGAATAAATGGTGGAGCAGTAGGTGATGGAAGCATTGGCGGTACTAATATCCACGCCAAGTAGCTATTTTTCACCTACTCTTATTGAAAGACTCAACACATCATATTCATTCAAGAGAGAGGTAGTTAAGAAGATGTTCAAGAATCTCTTGAAGAAGCTTGATTTTTAACTACCCGAGCTTAAGAAGTTGGAGGAAGTGGGTAGGAGTGATGATCTTAACTACTACTCCTACCACCACATATTAGGCCACATATTAAGGGATTGCATTACCTTCAAGGATTTGCTTGAATGTAGCTACAACTCAGGAGCTATAGTTATCCCTAAGGAATACTTAGTAGAACAACCATTCAATTTCATTAGAGTAATCTTTGGGGATACTTCTGATTCTCTTAAGATAAAAGAAGGTTGGGATATTTCCTTATAAGAAAATAATTTTTAAATTATGAAACTTTCTCTACAAGTGCTTAAAGAAGATCAAATCTCCAACACCAAGGAAGGTTTGCCAGTTGCGATGGAGAACTCAGGGAGGGTGGAAGCCTAGTAGCAGCCTACCTCACATGCCCAATATAGATCAGTAGCACAACCACCGTCCAAGTCCAACACTCCTTCTATCATTAAAATCTTTGGCGATAATAATTGTCTACTTTAATCGAGAGTATTCTTAAAGAATTTTATTTCCTAAGATGTAATTAAATATGGAGGCTTGGCTTCATAGGGAACTTAAAGAACTCAGCTTAATATAAATCTTGCTTTATTTTTCCATGTAAAGTAAGGAAAAATCTCTGGTATATTCAAAAATCCATTATGCCTTAGAAGTTCTTATTAGGTCATTAGGTCCATTGTAGGGTGATGCCTCTATCTTTCGAGATAGTACATGATACCTCCATGTCACACCAGATCACCTCAATAAGTATCCCCTACGATCTACGTGGTGTCCACCTCTCATCTAAAAATAAACACCACAAACACATAAATAGATTAACAGGTTGCACTTGAGTTACTTAAATTGGTTTCATTCACATTTCATTATTAATTTTCATTAATTTACCCTTAATTATTAAGCATATTAATTAAACCTTTTAAGAGAATACACTTGGAAACCATTAGGAGAAGGGGTCCTAATGAATTCTCATGTTATCCCAACTATTTTCATTAATTACTTAAGCTTAATTACTTAATTTTACTATTCATTAATTTTAATAGTTATTAAATAATTTAAAGATGGCAATCAGGATTAAAAATTTAGAGTTTCTCAAACTAGATTATAAATAATTCCAAGAAAAATATGAGAGGCAAAAGATATCTCCTTAATTCAACATGCCAAATTCAGAATTAATTAGCCAACTAATTTGACTTTAATTAAGGTAATTATCCTAAGCTTCAAACTTAGATTAAGTACTATTCATTAAATATTAAAAAGAAAATTATTTATATTAAATTCTTCTTTATCTAAGCTTTTCAAATTAGGTTTATTTGCATTTGTTTGGATTTTCTATAATTAGTTATGATTTTTTAAAGTTCTTGCTATTTAATTTCATTTTAAATCTAATTATGTTATTTTAAACTGTTAGTGTCACATGGATGCTAATGTGGTAGCACTTTTCACGTGGTTCCATGGTATTGGTCATTTAAAATGTTTGACATAATAGCTGACTTAGCGGTGGATGTGATATTATCTGGCTGTCCGATCTAAGATCAGATAGTCGAGATTTCTCGTATGATTAATCACGATCGTCCAATATAATCACGCGAAATGGACAACTAGTGATCCATCATCCTGTAAGCATAGGAAAATGGACATTGTTTGCCTTTCGCCATTCAATATATGCTTGTTTGAGCTCATTTGATGGTAGAATCGAATCCAAAATGATCAAGGAACATATATAATGAGATCTTACAGTGAAAATCTTATGAAACCACATTTTGTTTTAAAAAAAGACCAACACCTAGTGTCCAAATCTATGATTGCCAAATTTTTACATCGCTAGATCTATAGACTGGTGGTCCGTCGATAGAGGTAGCTTATCTTGAAGAGATGAAGCCCTTTTGAGAAGATCTTGAGCTTCCTCTCCATCGATTGGTCTGTGGACCAAACACTGCTATAGAAGTCACCGAAGTTAGTCTAGGGATGCCTTTCAGTGGTCAAATCATTCGGGAATCAATAGATTTTCCTTCATCTAGGTTTGGGGAATGTGTAGGAAGAGTTAATTTAGATTTTATGGAGTTTTGTTGAGGTTGGATAGATAAGGATCTCACTCTTAGGTGGAGCTTTATCTCGCAGGTGATATGGAGCACAAGAAACTTGAGGAAAGCTTGGGGACTACTCAGAATGCTCAAGAGAAGGTGTATGTTGAGTTTGAATGAATGGGAAGGAGTATACTCTCCTCCCAAACTAAACTAAAGGTTGAGATTGGCTCGGCCTTTAGTAGTCATCTGGCCATAATAGGTGATCGGAGGTGGTAGGGGACTATTGAGGTGGATGTGTGTGAGAGGTTGAGGGAGTGGAGTGGGCGACGATGGAGTGCACACTCATTCTTAGTTGGATGAATGGTTGCTCATGGGTTAACTCACCCTCGTTTAGTCAAAAGCTAAACCCAATAGCCTTAGGTTAGGTTGGAGCAGTGGTCCTTTGTCCCAAAGGGCTAAAGATGGTTGTCAAGGAGTGGGGAGGTGGAGAACCCTTTATAATAGAGATTTTATCTCATTTGGAGGGCTTAGTTCAGTAGGTTTGAGCTAAACTGGGTTCACTAAGGGTTGGGCCTACTTGGGCAGGCCCCTAGTGACCCAAAGATGAGTCATGCCAAATGGAGCAGGGGACTACCGAGGTAGATGTGTATAAGAGGCTGAGGGAGTGTAGTGGGCTTCCAAAGAGTGCAGACTTCTCCTAAGGTAGACCAATGGTTACTCATGGGTGAATTCACAGTCTCTTGGACAAAGGTTGAACACAACAACCTTAGTTTAGTTTGGTTCAGTAGTCTTTTATCCCAAAAGGGCCAAAGATGGCTGCTAAGGAGTGGGGAAGTGGAGAACCCTTCCAAATAGAGATTTTGTCTTATTTGGAAGGCTTGGTTCAATGAGTTTGACCCAACTAGAGTTCAACATAGGTTTGGCCCACTTGGGCAGACCCATGCTAAACCAAGGATGAGTCATGCCAAGTTTGGTTGGGTTTGACTCAATTTGATTCATGTAGGTCAAATGGGTTCAATTGGGCTAAGTTGACCATTTTTGCCCAAATTAGGTTAAAGTGGGAGTTTGTTAAGTTTAATTGGTCATTTGGAATGAGTTAGTGCAATTGGTTTGATTCAATTTAGATTATATTTAGATTTGGTTCATATAGTTCAAATTGGATCAAATGGATCATGTTGACCAATTTCAACAAATTGTTCAAACTGGCTTAAGCAAGAGTTAGGTTCAGGTCCAATTGATCATTAGTTATTGATTGGAAGAGTTGATTTGAATTAATTTAGCTTAGGGAGTGATTTGGTTAAATTTGACATTTTAACTCAAATTGGGCTTTGTAGGTCAATTGGGTTGTGTTGACCAAGTTGGGTCTAATTAAAGGTTGGATCATGTCCAACATACAATTCATGATTAGATAGAAGCATTGGTTTAAACCAATGTTATATAAGATTTGATTTGGCCCAATTTGGCCCATTTGATTACTTTGGTCAGCTTGGGTCAAGAGGAAAAATTGGCTTTGTTAGGTTCAATTGATTGTAGTGGAGTGTTCAATAGTGACCTACAATCATCAATGAAGAGGTTGGATAACTTGATTTTATCCAGTAGAAGTTTGATTGATGTTTGATCTAATTATGCCTTTTAGGTCACTTTAAGTTAAGTGGTTCGGTCAAGTTAATTTGGACTAATTGAGGCTATAAGTGGTTGGAATATATTCAATGATGAATTTGAAGTCGATTGATGGCTTTAACTGTAATTGATTTAGGATCGATTGTTTGGCTCATTAGAACATTTTATTTTAAATGGGAACTTGGGCTAATTAAGTCTAATTGATTTAATTTGCTTGATTGCAACCGTTGTAATAGTTTGAAATGATCCATTAGATACTTAGAATGATTGAGAGAATTGAATTCAGTTTGGTTTGCTTGGATTGGTTTGAATGGAGTTATAGGATTGAAGTTGGTTAACTTTTGTTAGGATTCAAATTAAATTGGCTTGGAGCTTGAATTAGAAACCAAATTCAATCAAGGTTAATTGATTGGCTTGTGGTTGAGGTTTCAATCATTTAGTTTAGGTTTAAATAAATTGATGGGTATGAGTGTTGGTTTAGGCCTTAGGGTAGGTGAAGCCCACTTATCTTAAGGTAAGCTCTAGACCAAGGGCAATGCCCTACAAGTATCTAGGCATAGGTTTAGTGTCCCCTTAACTATTATAACTATTGTAGCACTAAGGAAACCTAAGTGTCTAGAAGAATCCTAAACCTATGATGGAAGTGACCAATCCTCACTCAAAATTGAGGTCAATATATTAGTCATCTGCTTCTTCACACTTGGGAATGAACTAATGTATTGAGATGATTTGAGGTCACATATGTTCACTCCATGAGCTCCATGATATATTTATTTTACTTTAATGATAAAATATATGATTTGATGAAGCTAACTACTTATTCCAAGTGTTTAAGGAAATTTACAAGACTTAATTTATTTAGTGAGCTCAGTAAAGTCAAAGCTAATTTGACTTGGATAGTTTTAAAATTCTCTTAGGAATTGAATAATAAGATAAATAAAAATCAAGAAATAAAAATAACTACTAAAATATTTTTTATCAATCTTATTTTGATTTTGAAATATTTTTGCAAACTATTTTGCATTATTAGTTAAAAATTTCTTAAAATTATCCATTTTTGAAAATTTGATCACATACATTAAATGAAATCATATTCATTACATCTAAAATTAAGTTTCTTTATATGTTCATTAATAAATTTATATACTTTAATTAATATATTATCTATTTATTTTAGCATGTGACATGGTATATTTATTTAATTATTCAAAATACTATTTGCTTTCTAACATTAATAATTTCATTCTATTTTAATATTTCTCCATATTTGGCAAACTTTTTTTATCATTTTGGCATGAAATTTTTTATTTAACTTATTTAAAATATTGCTACATTAATTTCTATATTTAATAATGTTTTAAAAAAATTATTTAAGTTATGAATTTTGAATGATGCATTCAATATTTTCTAATCATGTTTTATTCTATTTTATAATGTCTTTGTTGGGCCCTCATTTATTTTAATTCATTTAATTTGAATTAATTTTAATTGATTTAAATTAATTCAAACTTAAAATCAAATGAATTTTAATTTAAGGTACTTTCCTTTTTAAATATATATAATAATGGTAATATGTTGACCGACCCTCTCATATCTCTTTTTATTTAAATTTAAATTGAGTTCAAATTTCAAAGCCTTTCTTAATTAAGCTCCTTTAATTTCTATTTGATTGATTTGCATTTATTGGAGATTTATTCTTGCATAGAATGCCTTGGCCATCCCTCTCCTCTTGAATTATTAAATTATTTTAATTTGTTTAATTTAAAGTCTTATCCAATCAACTTTACATCTTCAAGATACTTGAGTAATATCATTTTAGTTTAAAATCAAGATAGTTGGATTTGGTTTACTATTTACATCAATTTTATCTTATCTTACCTTCTCAATTTTTTTTAAATTTTCAATCATATTTCTTAAGTGTTTTTGAATGTTACTTATCATCATTCTTTTATGATTTTGATTTCCAAGTCTACATCTAAAAGGTTTTCAATTTGATTTGATTATGTGAGGTAATCTTCAAGGTTTTTGTGTTTGAATTTGTGCAAGTGTGTTTCAAAGGTTGAATTTATTTTAAGTACTTTACATCAAGCTATTGTAAATTCATATCATTGCATATTTTAAAACTAAAAAGAAGAAAAAATATTTTGTGACCTCATTTTCATTTATCTTATTGTTGTTTAGTTGAGATTATGAGCAACATTATTTTCAAATCAGGGAGTTAGGTTTTTATCTTTGTATTTTTTTTCTTTTTCTTATAATTTAAAATTATTAGAGTTGCACATGCCCATTGTAGGTGAGCATGTGCTTTGTTTGGGTTGAACTTGCTCGGTGTAGAAGAGTATGTATTTTTGTTTGAGGTTGTACTTACCTGGTGTAGGCGAGTATGGTGTTTGGGGTTATAGTTTCCTAGCATAGGACAATATGAGAGATTCTTGATGATGTTGTTGATTTAGTGAATTCCTAGCGTGAATTATTAGGCATAAGTATAGCCAATTTTTGGGTGTGGCCAAACTAAGTGAATATTTGTGTACCTCTTGACTCCTTTCATTTTTGCACTTATTCTTTTTTTTTGTTGTTCTTGTTATTGGTTTATTATTGTGTTCCAATTTAAGAATAAAATTATTTTCTTATTAACTCTTCAACAAAATTTATAAATTAAGTTTTATTATGAAAAATTTTAAAATACTCAATGCAACCCCTCTGTTGGGTGTCATAGTATTGTAACCTTATACTAAAAGCAAACCACTTTAGTTTCTCCCTCTGTGAGTCTCACAATAATATTTCTTCACCATAAAGCTTAAAGATTTTTAGAGTTTCTTATATTGGTTCTTCACTCCATTCACCATGACATACATCTCTTAATAGATTAAGCATTTTAAGGTAAAACTATTTTTTGTAGCCATTACTTATGTAAACTACTTAGCTCAAAGCAAATGATAACTAACCTTAGCTTGGTGAGAAAATAAAAATTATTTGTAAGGTTAAGTCAACCAATTCTTGATATCAAATATGACAATTGTGGTTGAGATATTTAAAAGCTTTGTGATAGTAGTGTTCCTCTAACAACTCCTCTAAATTTGTTAGGAGCTGATGGAATTCTTTTTTTGCATTTCGTAACTTTCTTTATTAAGATCCCTTAAACCAAGCATGTGATCATAGAAATTATGGTTAAACATGCTCTCTATAATGGCATCTAGTTTGATCATACTAAATGGATGGTGAGGGTAATCCTAGGAGGCTTTTGAAGAAGTGCTAAGCATAATACATAGCTAAGAAGGTGGATGATTTTAGTTATTTAAGTGTATTTATTCCATTTATTACGTAACATCAAGATATCATGTTTTAAAAAAATTAATTAATGGTTAAAGCTACTTTATAGGTTAGTTAACTAACACATGGATTTGAATAGACATGCTGATATATATATATATATATATAAGTTGAACTCAAGTAGGTCTATTTGGATTAATTTGACCAAAATAAGCAACTTTTATCAAACCTTTGGTTGGAATTAGTTAACCTTTCTTAGTTTAACTTCCTAATATCATATACAAGCTAACTTACAGATTAAGGTAATTTGCTGAATTAGATGGATTTAATTTAAATTAATAAAATTTAGGTTGTTATATAGCATTAATCATCACATTCACTAGATAAGATCAAACATATGATCTAATTTGATTCACTAAATTAGCTCATCCTAAGGATATCTTATGGAAGGTTCACGTTCAATTAATTGAACAAACTTGATGACTAATATTAATTTTGCTCTTTTAATCTATTTTGGTTTATTTGCATCAAACTAAGCCAAATGGACTCAATAGATCTAGTTAACAAATTCGTTAAGTAATAAGAATATAACTAAGATATGGACATTCTATTAGAAACATAAGGATCAGTTAGGTCATCTAATTTAGAGCTTGAAGGGTGCTTTATTCATTTACACTCTTTTGTATTCAACTAAGACAGATAGTTTTAGTGAACCAATTAATTACCACATTGGATCAATTGAAATCTATGATTTGTCTCTCAAGATAATTAGATGGTTCTATACCCAACTTAAAAAAGCTTTTCAAATTAGCTATGTTAGATTTTTGTTGGTTAAAATGGTAGACCAAAATAATATTAGGGTCCCATAATGGTTAATTATGTATGAACTAATTAGAGACATTCCAAAGAAGGTTTAGATTGTACCATTAGTAAAATTTATTTGAATTGATTCAAAAGGTTACATATATGTGTTTGAATGGAACTTACGGTGAATTACTATACAAAAATATGTTAGAAAAAAATAATAATGAGGAAAGACCAAAATGCTAATCCCATAATAGAGTTTGCCAAGATTTTCTATGATTAAGCACAAAAAAATGTATAACCTAAGACTTGATGAGACTAAGTCTAGTTAAATGAACTTGTTTTAAATTAAATATAATTTTAAATTAAATGACTAGTGGGTTTTACCTATAGTCTTGGTAAAATCCAAGCAAATCATTTAGTCATTCAAAGGTCATATCTTAACCTAAAAGAATGGTTGAGATAATATTTAGAGCTTAGCTGAATTAGGATTGAACTTATAAGATGAGGTATGAGATTTGAAATCAATGTCGATAAAGAGGGTTTGGAATAACCTTTGAAGTAAAATAAAAGTTCAAACAAGAGGTTATGTCAAGATCAATCAGATAAGAGTGAGAGTGACAAATCCATACTAATCTTAAAGGTGTTGATACCTTTTGTGGCAATACATCAATTCTTAATTTCTAACTCTATTTTTTCTAACATTTCATGCCTGTATAAAAAGATAACATCAAAGAAAAGACATTACCCTCTTATTATAAACATTTTTTTATGTTAGTATATTAAACTTTTTCTCTTATAATATATAACTTTTCTCTTCTAATTATCTTAAAACTAATCATAAGTGTTCTATGTGCTTTGCTGATCAAAGATAAATATTAATATATATCAAAGTATTCCACCAAAAACATTCTAAAATGTGGCTATAGGATAGTATTCATGAGCCTAATAAATGTACTCGGTGCATTTGATATGCCAAATTTAATAACAAGCCATTCATAAAATCCTTATACAATCTTAAATGCAATTTTCACTCATCTCGAGGCCAGATCCTATTTTGATATTAACCACTTCTAAGGTTAATCTTAAAGATGTAATTGGCACCAAAGATTAAGTTCAACATTTTATTAAGTCCAAGTACAAGAAACTTATTCTTAATTGTGTTGTTATTAATACTTTGACTATTCACACATATTTTCTAAGTTCTAATTTTTAAGAGTTATAAGACATGAACTGCATAGTAGTTAGGACTCTCATAAAGAAATCCTTTCTTAAGTTGTTCACCTATATAGCTTTTCAATTCAATATGTTTTATGTGCTTCAATCTAAAGTGTGAAAAATTTTTTAGTTGTGATATAGGTATAAATTTTATGGTAGGTTGGATATCCTTAAGAGGTGATAAGGAATCAGGTCACTCATCAAGAAAAATGTCACAACAATCAAACAAAAGAGGTGAGACTATACATGTATATGAATCTTAACTGGCTCACGATTCACTTCCTTTAAACACTCTAGGTAAGAACTATTTAAATGTGAAGCATTGTATCACGCAAATATTCACTCAAATATAAAGGTATATGGGTAGGTTCACTCCAAGGTAGGTTATTCTATGTGGGGTTAATAAGTTAGAAGGTCATTACCACATTATAGAGTATATAATTAAACTTTTAATTTGAAAGAAAGCGAGTTGATTAGAGAATATTACAAAAGTAACTAAAATTAATAAGAGACATCACACAAATTTTTTTTCGTTAGGCCTCATTCTACATCTTTGCCTAGACCAATCAAATAACTTTCATTATGTCGTCTTACTAATGCAAAATTCCATATTTCCTAGGACAAAGAAATTAAGCTTATACAACTTTAATAGCATGCTTATAATGTTTTCTACAAATTTGTCAGAAAAGTAAGAGGAAGCTGCCAAAATCAAACTATTTAATCTTAACAAAATAATTATATAAAAAAATGTAACTATAAAATGGCTAACCAATTAGACTCCAATGGCTAGTCAAAAGCCACAAAATTTATGTTATAATGCTTAGTGAGGTTTTATTAGAAATAACTAATTTTTAAAAATTCATAATTGGTCTAAGTTTAATCAAAAGTATACCACTTAACCATTTAAATCATATTTAAAAAATGTAGTGACTCCAATCGAATAATACTTAGGTCTAAATTCAGTGATTATAAAATATTTTTTAAGAATATTTTTTTATATATTTATTTAGATCTTTAAATATATTGAATAACCATAAAAAATCTAGAATATTTATATTTAAACTCATATATGTTAATAATATGTAATAAAAACTTTAAATTTAATCAAATACATTCAGTTTAGTCAATAAAATTTTAAACTTATTACTTTTAATTAGCATAAGTATAATTATATTACTAAATTTAATTGTACATATAAAGCATGTAAAATTATTTAAGCTTATCAATTTAGAAATCACTTAATTTGAAAACTTATTGATATATTAGTTAAGTTCATTAAATTTAATTAGTTAATAAATACACAAAATAACATACAATTTTATTTAAATTAAATTAGAGAATATAATAAAAAATAAAATCATGTCAAATTGTTAAATGAGTTAATAAGGATATTTATTATATCTAAAATAAATAAAATAATTTTACCTTCAATTTTGACTATATAGATGTTTTAAAGCCATGAGTTCAAACTAATATTTTAAAATTATAAATTTAATAAATTTAGAACTTTTATATATATATATATATATATATATATTATATATATATATATATATATATATATATATATATATATTATTATTATGTCTTTGCCTCTATTATCATTTTTTAAGTTTATTGATTATCTTTTAAATACCATGATTAACAAATTTGATCAATGTTGCTTCAGGATCCAAAATTCATGCATTTACTTAGTTTTGAAATTATTTAGATAAAACAATTTGGATCTTAAAACATTCATTTATTATCATCAAAATAATTTCATGAATACTTTGCTCATAGGCTTAATGCCATTATGACAGCTAAATCTCTTTGGGGAGTTCTATCTTGGATGTATCATATATCTTCAGCAAAGTTATTCAATTTTTTAGTTTGACTATATAATTAAACATCCTTTTGTTTTGGTTATACAACTATGCCCAAAATTTTTCCCTTTTTTTCTATGATTAGATGGCTTCTACTTAAATTTATCTAGTGCTTTGACATTGAAATAATCGGTATAATGTCGAATCTTTTGATCTTTTAGGTGTTTATATCATGCTCAAATATTTAAATCTTGAGTTTGGTAGTTGATGGTTTCAACTAATTCGTATCAAACTGGTTGCATTTGCATAAGCATGAGGTTAATAATCATAAATAAGTTGGAAATGATGTCTTAAGTTTTTAAGTTAATTTATTATTATTATTGTTATTATTATTGTTGAGTGGTAATCCTGTTCTAAGATATTAATTTGATCCTTTTTTATTTTATGGAAGAGATATATTATAGATCTTAATAGTTTTATGCATAATTGTTTGATTATCATTATTGTGTTATAATCTATTTGATATTAAAAAACCATGATCAAAATTAATATGATTGTTTGAGCATATAGATTACCTAGAGGATAATCAATTTAAGAACATGCAAGACCAGTATTTTTTTTAGAAGTTTTTAATTTCTATTTTGATTAAATTAACAAAATACTTATAATCCTTAAACGTCTCTCTATCTTATCAAATTAGATATTTATAATTTGCTTAAAATATTATATCGATTTGAGATGACTTAGTTCATTAATTTGCACTAGTTGACCATCATATTCATATGAGTTAACCTTTATTATATAGAGACTTTTGCATACATTTAAGCATAGTGGTAGATTATTATGATCCTTAATCTTTCTGCATAAGGCTAGAATGTAGCAATATCAATATTTTACTAGAGGATCCTTTTGGTTCATTGCGTAGAACTTTGGGATTCTAGTTAAGGTGCTCACATGTGGCATATAATTTGTTTTTCTATTTTTTATAGGTACTAAGATTAAATATATTCTTTTTGTAAGTAATTAATGTACTACTAATTGCAATTTTTTTAGGAGTTATGCATCAAATATATATAAAAAAATGATATGTCACAAATTGCTGCTTAATATATCATTTATGATGTGATTTTAAATTTAACTTTGACCATGCATTAAGATGTGTTGTGTTGATCCATTTAATAATTTTTTCATACTATACTTTAGAAATAATTTGAATGTGTTTAAAAAAAAAGGTTTCTAATTAAGTGTAATTCAAGAGATCTTGGAGCACCACTAAAGCCAGTTGGGCATGAAGAATTCAAGATGATTCACTAATACTGAGGATCAGGTGGACTATGTGTACATAAGCTTAAATAGGTAGCAAGGACAAGATCTACGAATACCTTACCTTGTACGTTATTCTTGTTTCATTTTATAGAGATTTAAGATTCTCAATTATGTACTTATATGTCTCTGTTCTTTTTTTATTTTTTTGTATTGTGATTATATATATATATATATACAATTCAAAGATACCTTGTCCTATAATTTACCTAAAAATTTTCTTTTACTATAGTAACAATAAACTAATTTGTTTACTTTCATCATTCATTTTCAGTTTCATGTAATGCATCTAATACTTTTTTTTGTTTATTGCTTTGAATGATGCATCTAGAAATCAAGAATTAGATTAAAATTTTAACACAAAATTACATCTATCAAATTGAATGAATTGATTAATTAACATAAAATTAGTTTTCTCTTAAATTCAAATTACTTTATGACAAGTCTTTTAAGATGGTAAAATTCATCCTTATATCTTATGAATGATATATATATTAGAGTTTGCTAGAGTTTTAAAATCAAAGCCTAGATGCACATTAAAAATAATGCTAATAAAATGTATGTAAATGTCTCTTTCACGTTGAGGTAATTAATCTATATTACATATTATTTAAGATAGTGTATCTTTTTTATGCATAATTTTCAGCTTATATACTTTGGAGCTTTGCACACTATGTAATAGATGTACTTATCTAGATTAAATACATAAGTTCACTTTAGTAAGTCTAAATACATATAACTAGACTATTACATTCACTTTCTACTATTAGCAATCCATATGTTGCAAAGGATTTTATACATTTTCATCTTTATAATATACTACCAAAGAATTATCATGCTAATAATCATAATTTGTGTTTGAATTAAGATAATAAGGGAAACTGATGATGTAACTTTTGATATTTCCAATAACATCTTATAGCTAAGTTGGTTTGATTATATTTATGACTAAGAGATCTTGAGCTTCATAACTCAAGATGTTGGATGTATGAAATTATAATTAAATTATTTATAAATTTTCCTTTTTTATAAGTCTATCATTGTGTAAGCCCAATGTAGTTTTGTTGGGTGATTTGAATGTTATGTATATGACTTTTTATGTTATGATAGTTGTCTCACTTTATCATGAAGTGTTATCTTGCTGTGAACATATTAGTTTCAAATCCCAAACTATATCACTAAAATAATAGACTTTGAATTATTGTTTGCTTTTAATGCTAACTTAAGTAAATAAAAATATAGGCATGTGTTCAACAATTCTTGAGTATCTCTTGGATGTTTCCTTGATTATCATTAACCTTAAGGTGCTTAGTTCTTTTAGGAGATATATCAACCTAGATTTTTTATTTGACTTGAATTAATATGAACTTAATGATATGATTTCTTATAATTATTTAGCATCACTTAAATTAAATTTGTTGTTCATATCTCAATGGACCTTTCTTGAACGTATTATTATATTATCTCTTATAAGAATAAAGCAATCTTGTATTATTTATTTTTTTATTATTTATTTACTCATACTATGTGTATTACTATTATTTTTTAACAGAGCCTAAGCTTTTCTAGCTTGTTGTGTCTTGAGGATAAACTAAAGAAGTTAATGGGTCTATATCATTCTAATTTTGAAAAAGGTATTTAGTGATGACTGATATAAAGGCCATACAAAATATCACTTAGCAGGCTTCATGTAGAAAGGAGAGCAAAAATTTACCAAATCATGTCAAAACAAGAGAAGAAAAGATATTATGTTACACGAGCAAAATGTTAAGCAATATTCCATAAAAATCATGATTTTAAAAAACTGCATAAACTTTTCTTATCTCTTGCGTGCGAGAAAATCAATTGCGGTAGAATAAAACTTCATGTCTTAGATTTGTTGGAAAATCACATAAATAGTTGAAAAGAGAATGAGAAACTCCATAATTTTTACATGGAAAAACTCTAAAAGGGAGAAAAATAATGGGGCCTAGCCCAGTAAAAATGTTCAACTATATATCTTCTTTGGAGTACAGAGTTTAAGCCTTCCGATAGGGATTATAAGATTGTATGTGAGAAATCCTGATAATGGGAATTCTAGAATAAGGTTACAACAGCTATATAGCGGTACAATAACTATGCAGTGGTAGTTGGCCTGTAAAGATTGTTGATGACAGTCGGGGATGGCAATAGGCGGCGATAAGCGATAATAGTGGTGATGACAAACTTCGAACTTCTAGTTCTCTCTCAGCTTTCTCTCAAGTTTGCTTCTAGCCCCTTCCTCCTTTCATGACAAGAATGGGATTCTATTTATAAGATTCTGAAATGGGTACTTTGATCATTGTAGCCAAAATCTCAAAAAACTCCATCGAATGGTTTGTATTGATTCATTTGATCATAAATAGTTTTTTGGTGATTTGACCATTCAAATGAAATTTGATCTGAATGATCTTAGGTTCCTTAGATTTATCTCGTCGAACCGCTCGATTTGAATTTAAGAATGTCAAATTTGAAATTCATTTAACCATTCAATTAGTGTCTCAAAGTTTCATCTGTAACTTTTGAGCTTGATTTGAGCTCATTTGGGCTCGATATGACCCAATTTTAGTGTTGGTGGACTAATCTCACTGAGTTGTTTAATTTGATTGAATATATGCTTTAACTTGAAATTCTTGCTTGATTTATAAATTTTAGATGGATATGTCATTTGCCCCCCTATTTTTGGATGAAAAACTAATTTCATTCAAAAATATATAAAATCACTTTAGGTAAAAATTATTAGGATTTGTATATATATTTTGTGTATCAAATTTGTTTACTAATTAGTTATTAATATTTATTTATTTTAGTTTATATATATATATATATATATATATATATATATATATATATATATATATATATATATATATATATATATATATATATATATATATACAGAGGAGTCACGTGCAAAGCATTCTTTATTGGTTGAGAGGTCTTGAGTTCATGCTCTGTAGTGTGAGTTTGATTAAATTCACTTAAATGTCAAAAAAGAGGGTCATGGGTCCCCAATTTCTCCTTTTGTTATTATTTTTTTATGGTGTTGTTTGGCTTGAATTAGAGGGGTTGTGGGCCCCACAAATTTTTCTTCTAGCAAGAGGAGAGAGAGAGAGAGGAGAGAGGAGGAGAGAGGAGGAGATGGAAAGACCCCCCTTTTTAAGGAAGAATATAAAGAGTTTTCTTTTTCTCTAATGAGGATTGAAATTAGTATTTATTTATATATTTTAATGAGAAATGTGAAGAGTTTTTTTTTAATTTAAAATATCAATAATTCTTCTCTCTCTCTCTCTCTCTCTCTCTTAATAAGGAGTACCAAAGTTTTCTTCATTTTTTATTTTTATTTTTTTAAAAGAATTTGAAAAGTCATTTTTCTAGTATAAATACCCCAAGGGATAATGAAAAGTCACACCTTCCTTTCTTTACTTTTTTTTTCATGGTAACCTCCACAGTATAATGTGACCCCCCTCAGGCTCTAGTTCTCACGATCTTGAGGTTTCCAGACTTGGTTAGGCGGCACACATCTCAAATTCAGGCTCCAGTGTGCTTCCACTTTCTTCTCTTTGGTAGCCTCCACAAACCTGTATAATGGTGCTGACCCCCCTCGGAGGCTCTAATTCTTCCCGATCTCCGGATTTCCAGCAAACCTGGTTAGGAAGCATGCATCCCAAATTTAGGCTCCAGTGTGCTTCCACTTTCTTCTTTTCTTTAACTTGTATAATGATGCCAACCACCCCACAGGCTTCAATTTTGCCCTATCTGGTTTCCAACTAACTTAGTTGGTCGCATATAGCTGGTGCTGATTCTTCTCTTTAGTAGCCTCCTAATGGTGAACCCCCCCCACTCGATTCTCGATCTTGGTTTCCAAGATGGTTAGATGGTGTGCATCCTAAATTTAGGCTCCAATGTGCTTCAACTTTCTTCTCTTTGGTAGCCTCTACTAACATGTATAATGGTGGTGACCTCCATCATAGGCTTCAATTCTCCCAATTCTCAAAATTTCCAATTGACTTGGTTAGATGGCACCCATCTCGAATTTTGTCTCTAGTGTGATTCTAAACTTGAAAAATAGAGAGTACCTTCATGGGTGAGCATCCTTCAATAAATATCTCAATGCCAAAAGATTCTTGAGTAAATCTTGCACAAGTTGATGGGTTGCGAAGAAGGGAGATCCAACAATGTAACACCAAATATCAACAGTGATACTTTGGTAATCTTTAGGAAGAAGTTTTATTTTCCAAATGATTTGGTGGCTATTCCTCCTAAAAGATTGCATCAAGCTTACTCTCCTTCGTTGGGCTACCTATACCTTTTGAAACTTTTACCTTTTGAGATTTTTGATGTACATGTACCTTCTAAGGCTTTCACCTACTAAGATTTTTGATATACTTGTACCTTATGAGGCTTTTGCCTACTAAGAATTTTAATGCTTGAGGAGGCTTTGGTCTCGAGATTTTGATGTATATGCACCTTCTAAGGCCCTTTCGAGATTTTGATGAATATGTACATTTTGAGGCATTTGTCTTCTGAGCTTTTTTGATGTACTTATACCTTATGAGGCTTTTCCTTCAGAGGTGTTTCATGTACTGTACCATCTGAGACTTTTCTGAAGTTTTTGATGTACTTGTACCTTTTGAGGCTTTTTCCTACTAAGGTTTTTGATGTATTTATACTTTCTATGGATTTTGCCTTCTGAGATTTATGATGTACTGGTACTTTCTAAGGCTTTTACCATCTGAGATTTTTGATGTATCTATATCTTATAAGACTTTTACATTCTGATATTTTTGATGAGTGGAGACCTTGTCAGCCATTTGCTCTCTTAGAGTCTTTCTAGTGATGACCTTGTTCACTACTTCTAGTATTGAGGCTTCCTCGGGGCATGCCTTATAGGAGAAATCCATAAAAGGATTTTTAACCTATCCGATGTTGTTTGTCGAGTGTTGCTCGGTGACATTTAACTTAGGAAGAACTAGTTTTCATCGAGGTTTTTGTCAAAGTATGATGTTAACCTGTGTGAAAGAGGTTAAATATTTTGATTCTTCTAAGATTATTTGTGAGAGTATTACTAGATGTCATTAACATGTGTGGAGTAGGTACAAAGTTATGATCTATCTAGGTTATTTGTTAGAGTGTTACTCAGTGGCATTAACCTATGTTGAGTAGATACAAAGTTATGACATCCTAAGTTATTTGTTAGAGTGTTACTCAGTGATATTTAACCTGTATGAAAGAAGTCAATATTTTTAAATCTCCATGAGTATGATTGAAGAATCATAGTTTGCAAAGTTATTTTTTTCAATATTGAAATTACTCCAAATCATTGACTTCTTGAATTGATAATCAATTAGATATCCAGAATATTAATTTAGATGATCTTTTTTTGATCAAGGGTTTCCCCCCTTTCCAACTAGGGTTGAAGGATCAAAGTTTGATGGATCTTCATTCTTACGCGCCTCAAAAGTACAGTGCTCCACTGGTAGTTTCGATCTTGTTGGAAAACTTGGTTGTCTGACATGATGAAGTAATGAGAATCTCTTCTCACTGCTATTGTGCCATAAGACTAGTTACAATAAAACTTCACATCTTAGCTTGTTGAGAAATCCATGCGTGAGATTGAAAATGGAATAAGAAACTCCAGAATTTTTACATTGAAAAACCCCAGGAAGAGGGAGATAAAATCACAGGGCCTAGCCTAGTAAAAATGCTCCACTAGTACAAAGTTTAAGTCTTCCCAATAGCAGGATTATAAGATTGTATGTGAGAAATCGATAATGAATTCAATTATGTTTACACAACAATAGTTGGTACGATTGTTGGTGATAGTGGGGGATAATGATAGGCGATGACGATAATAGTGGTGATGACAAACTTCAAACTTCTAGCTCTCTCAACTTTCTCCCAAGTTTGCCTCTAGCTCATTCCTCCTTTCAAGGGGGGGTATTTGGGTCATTGTAGCTAAAATTCAAAACACTCCATCAGACGATTCATATTGATTCATTTGATCATAGATAGTTTTTTGGTGATTTGACCATTCAAATGGCCTTCGATCTAAGTGATCTTAGGCTTGTTGGATTCATCTCATCTAGCTACTCGATTCAAATATACCCATGCAAATGTGGAAGTCATTTGACCATTCAATTAGTGTCTCGAAGTTTCATATGTAACTTTTGAGCTTGATTTGAGCTCATTTTGGCTCGATTTGACCCGATTATTGTATTATTGGACTCATCTCACTGAGTCATTTAATTTGATTAAATATATGCTTTAACTTGAATTCTATGCTTGATTGATAAATTTTAGAGGGATATTACCTATGTAAAAGAATATTATACAAAGAAAAGAGCTTAGCCATTCAATATAAACCTTTTGGTTTAGAACTTTAGATAAGTAATTTGTAATCTCTTAATAAAATTGGATATGGGTGAGTGGAAAGATTGCATATCAGAGTTCAAAATTTTAAAGATTAGATTTCCATGTCTTATTAATGAAACTTACATATTTGTAGCTCTAAATTTATGAAACCAATTCAAAGCCTTACTATATTCTTGTTTGCTCCATTAAATCTCCTTCCAATGTTGATGTTGATTTATATTTATGATATCAAACTAAAAGGTTCTCTAAAACTTGGTGGTCCATGATGTTGACAAAAGTATACTATAAGAAGATAGAAGAATTTTTTTTTTAGATTAAAATATTTTCTTGAACCTTTTTTTTTTTTTTTTGAGCGAAAGGAGGGTAGTGTAGAGTTATTTTTCTGACCAAATAACTAGCTCTTATGTTTGGATTGAAAAGTAATAAATGCTATGCAATTAAAAATTATTTTTATCATCATCATGATTGTTATTATTTCTATTATAATAATAATAATAATAATAATAATAATAATATTATTATTATTATTATTATTATTATTATTATTATTATTATTATTATTATCATTATTATTTGCACATGAGAGTAAACAACTTCAATCACTATAAATGGCATCTATTTTAATAGCTAAATCTAACCAATCAACCAATTTTTGAACTTAATTAATTCTAATAAATTTCCTTGTAGAATATCACATGATATAACAAAGTATATGAATAAACTTGGAAACTACAAGTATAGATGACTACTAATCATTCTATTAATTTGGTAAAGCACCTATATAGAAGAGGTCCTCATAGGCATTACTTTTATTTTTATTAATTTTTTTATTTTTTTATTTTTAGTTTTCAAACTCACATGTAAATTGATACAATTAGTAAAGACTATGTAATCTTAAACCTAAAAATAATAATAATCTTTGGAGTCCCAATTATAATATTGATATTAAAATATAATGAAAGATATTTTAAACATATATATGAACTACAAGATTGTTTAGAGTCCCAATGGCAATAATAATCTTCTTCAGATAAAACTTGAAATCTTGTATTTAATTTATTCAATCTTTGAGTTTTGAAGATTCCTTCAATGTTGAAATCTAGTAGCATTCTAATCATATTAGTTCCTTAGATTGAATGGTTTTTTTCGTAATTACCTATAATCTCAAAAAGAATAAAGGCATTAGAAGGTGAAAATAATCAGATTATCATTAGAAAATTCATGTGGATGAGTTGAGCCATGTCATAGATTGACATAACTGATTAGAGTGAAGTTTATCACATGGTGATCTCTTGATTTGCTCCTAAAACTTTACATTCTAGATTAATAATCCAACATATGAACTCTATTAGTTAAAATGATGATAATACAAAAGAAGTAGAAGAGATCTAATTTTTTAATGTCAATACATCAAGTTCAAAAACAACATTTTTAAACCTCTAGGTGCAAAAAAATCTCATTAGTGTATTAATAGCATGTGAAAAAATCTCATTAATTGTATTAATAGCATGTATAGTTCATGCTCAGTTTCCAACAAAGTAAAATATTTCAAGTGTAGTATCAAGTATAATTGATCATTCTACCTATAAAAGGGAGAATTTGATCTTTGGAAGGTCACTAGCTTTAAAGAAGAAGGGCATCTAAATCAATAGTTAACATCTAGCTTCATATATACATTCTCCAACAAATTAATTGATTCATCATAACTTTCAAACTCCTAAAACCAAGAGCATCACTACAACAATCCAAGTAACTGAAATCCATCTCAACATTGTTAAGCTCTTCACCCATCTAAAATATCAAATTAAAATAGAAACTCATAAAAATATTCATGGAATAGAAAAAAAATCCAGAAATGAAGCCTCATAAAAATTATTACAATATGTATAGAATAATTATGGCAATTTATCAGACAGACACAAAGAATAAAAAATAAAGATCATTGATATCTACATTTTCTAAATTTGGATAATTATCTTTCAAAGAGGTTTAGGCTAACATTGGACTTACATAGGATGCCTCAACTTTTTTGCAAATATCATAACCAACTAGCTTATATAACATAACTTCCCCACCCCATCCACTACAACATAATATATCCATGATTATTTGCCAAATATTTCACAAACACATTTTTCTAGACTTGTATTAAAAAGTAATTAACACAATTGAAAAAAGATGAGAAGCAATAGTACTAACAACAAGAAAGCATTTCATGCATAGATTTAGGATCAACTAGAAATAAGGATTACAAGATAACTTGGTAACATCTTTAGCTTTCTTGAGTTTTAACTGTGAAGAATCTCTCTCCATGTCTCCACACATAATCTCTCTCTCTCTCTCTCTCTCTCTTGAATAATTGGTTTCATAATTAAGGAATAAGCAGAAGATCACTGGTGGAAATGACCTTCAATTGCAAAATTGGAGGCCACAACTATCATGTACGTGGCCACATGAACTTAGCTCCCTACTTCGATTGTAGAAATGACTACCCCAGGAATAAATCTATCAAGAAGTTTTTGATGTGGAATATTGATGAACCCATAAGGAATATGTAGGAGGCCTGTGTCTGTGAAATTTATACTATCTCAAACATCTATGCTACATAGTAGTAATGTGTTTCCTACACTATTCACTCTCATGTTGTAAGGGTTAAATCTTGAACCACAAGGAGGATTCATGAACCTCCACAATAGTTTAGGCACATGAAGGAAATTGGAAGATTTTGTCAAGGACTACCATGTCAACCTAATAATATTGCTATTACACTTGCTCGCCAATGAGCCAAGTTCTAGACAATTTCAATAATTTATTAGGCATTAATGTTTATAGTACTTTCCATGTTTCATGTAAATTTGAAACTACATTTTCACTAGCAAAATTTAATTTTCAAAAATGTTGAATATTAAGACTCTTGTAGTATCTAATTTGACTTTCTTCTTTGAAGTTCAATTTCATCCTCATTTCCATAAGAAGGAGACCAAATTTGATGTAAATGTTCTACATGTTTATATTTAATTTTAGGTGGATAAGATTACTCACATGTATTTGATTTAAAATTTTATGAACATATTAAATAAGCCAAACTTCATTGGCATAGGAATGAAACACCTATTTTATGTTTATTTTAAATATAGAACCAAACTCAACTCATAGAGAGATATTTAAACATTTTTAGCTCATGTAAACCCGTAAGAGCTCAACAAACCTAATCAATGGAAAAATTGAAATATTGAATAAACCAAACACATATAATATGTTTAACAAAAAATTAATTTTTTAATAAAAAGATTAATGACCCAATTGTTATGATTAATAAAAATAAGATTGAACTAGTTAATGGGAGTAAATTATTTAGAAAATTTTGTGTTAAAACCATTCAATGCTATAAAACTAAATGAACTGTTGTTCTTATTCAAAATAAGATCAAGATTTTGTTGAGGCCAACAATCAAATTGAAAGTAATGCTTTTGAAAAAATTGTGTTGATTTTAAACTTAATGACCATTAAGTTATCAAAAATCTTCTAGGTTATAAAGGTTTTTAATTTATTTTAACTATATGTTATGAAAAATGAAGATATAAAAGGTGCAATTATAAAAATATATAGATTTTAAAAATCATTAATTTTAAAATTATATGTTGAAGCATTGATTTGATAAAAAGTTTCCATCCATTCATGTTAAATGTTTAATGTAAATTATATATCTTAAATTACTAAAATTATTAATTGACAACTTATGAAAATAGATAAACATCTTAGCCTATTGATTGGAAGCTTAAGCATTCTTCTAAAAATCTCTTTTAATCATTTATTTTTAAAATTATTTGTTTTGTACAATGTTGTATGTTGTTCTATATAATTCTATTATTTGCTTTTTCATAGTTCTATATAGGTGTTTATAGAAAACTTTTTCTTCCTTTTTTGCATTCAAGCATGTAAATTGATATACTCAATTAATGGTGCTAGTTCCTCCACTTTTTTTTTTTATTTTAAAGGATTATTTGTACTAGGAAGAAGATATCATAAATTTAAGAGAACTAAAAGAGCATTCTAAAGATAACATCTTCTTTTACTATGTTTAGTTTGTTAGTTGAACTTTGAAATTTTGTTGTTAAAAATAATGGTTTTATTATATTATGTTTTTAATTAGTTTAAAATATAAATTAAATTTTATTTTAAAATTTTCAAACATTTTAGAAACTAAAAAATTGTAGATTTTATTTTTTCCCTTGGGACTTATTATGATCTCTAAATTATTATTTTTTTATTAATGACATGGATTGTGATCTTAAAGTACATGTATCATGGTTGGAAAAGTAATCACCTAATAAATGTTTTTATTAGAAGATTTTAACAATTTCCTTAGTTTCATAAATGAAAAAGATATTCTCAAATGAAATTAACTCAATTTTTTGGCTCAAAAATGTGATAATAACATAATTTTCACATGTGACTATTATTATTCTTCATTACTAAAGTTTGGATGAAAGGTTTTTTTTTTAATATGATATGCTTATTGAAAGACATGTATGATAAGTAGTATAGATTGAATCTTACAAAAATTCTTTGAGCATGAAACCAATATTAATATGATGAACCATAATTAAGGTCCATAAGGTGCAAATATGTCTAATTTACAAATGTGATGCAATAAATTTTAAGATTCTAAACAAAGATTATATTTTTATTGAGAAAGATTTGAGTGGTGTAATAAAATATGATTAAGAGATAAAAAGGTTAAATTACATTGAACCAAAATAAGCTTAAGCTAGAAGTTCTAGCACAAAGATTAAGTTGGTATTTGAATGAAGAGTAAAGGAATTAAAGGATTACTTTATAGTTGTTTGTGAGTTTTACAAAACTTTGCATTTGTTTTATGCAAATGAAAAATTGATTTATAAGTGTGATGAAATAAGCGGCATGTGATGATAGATTTTAAAATGATGATGATAAATTTTGAGCAGATTCTAACAAGATATTTTATTGAGAAGATTGTAATTTGAATGGTGAATTTCAAATAAAATAATTTTTTTGGTGTATTTGAAAGGTTAATTTTACTTTACTTGGAACCAAGCTTGAAATATTCAGCGCATAATGCAAGGTATTCCAAATGCACGCTACCAAACAGCCCCTAAGAAAGAGATAAAAAAGAAGCTTATTAAAGGCTCATTTTAAAAGCCCAACGAGGAAGAGATAACTAGTTACTAAATATTTTTTAATATTTAAATGTTTGATTTTAAATTTAAATTTTTATTTTAAGAAACACTTATGATAGAACAAAAAAATAAATTAATAATGGTGCTTTCCATCTTCCATTCTTAGTAGCCATTATATATTTAAATAATGATAATCGAAAGAGTCCAAACAAATTTTATAAATAGTGTTGAAATATATTAAAGAATTTTCACATTACAACAACAACAACATGCCTTTATCCCACTATGTGGGATTGGCTACATGAATCCTTCTTCTCCATTTTGTCCTACTATGTGTCAAATTTTCACATTAAAATAATAAAATAATTGAAATTTTTGCTCTATTTTGGCTAATGCTTGATAGCATATTTTAATCAATTTTGGTAAAATTAGGTATCTCTAGCATCTTTCTTTGCACTTAGCATTGATCCTTGGCCTACTATTCATAATATAATTAAACAAAACTAGACCTTGTAAACCTAGTCTAATTCTCCACCATTCAAAAGACATTGGAAAATATAAAGAAACATTAAAAAAGCTCTATATCATAACTTTATTTGCTAATCTTTCCCTTTATATCCATATTTATATATTTAGACTAATTTAAGCTATTCTCTAATGTACTAACATAAATTAGATTAAATTTGCCCGAATTAATCTATCCTTGGCTCCAACTATCTTCACATCTTAAAATAATAATTCGTAATCACTTTTAGCAATTAATTTTTTCATAAATTCTATTATCATCATCAAAATTGATATCAATGATAAAAAAATTATGGCAATGAAAATGTAGTACTTTTGTGGAGTGGAAAGGAGCATTGTCTTACGATGGGCCTAATTGCTAAACCATTGAGAAGATGATTGATATCTATTTATTCATTCTTGATCATTTAAATTAAAGAGATTAAAGATGATTCATTTGCATATATGTAATAAAAGACTTTGGTGATTCTTTTCTTTCATTGGAGAAATGTAATTAGTTCTTTAAACTTACCTCTAATTTGATTTTCTTATTTTTTATTAACATAACCACCCCTTGGCCACATTCTTCTAATAATATGCCTTTACTTGCAATCATCCTTGAATTTATTGTATTCATTGATTCTGTGATTTGGGATACCATATTTGAATGGTTGATTATACTAAATTTTTTGATTTCATAAGAAAGTAGTAGTTCAAATTAGATTAAATATTTGCTTAATATTAACTTTTATTTTTAGTATATGCATATTTCATATTTGATCTCTTATAATTATCATCAAATTAATTTTATTAGATAATATTCTTAATGAAGTAGAATTATAATACAATATGATTATATATGGAGATTATATTTTTTTATGAATAAAACTAAGGGAAATAAAAATATATGATTGATATAAAGAGTGAAATTATCATATCATAGTCAAGTAGTCCATATAAGAAAATTAAATAAAAGAAGCGAACAGAAGAGCACAAGTGTGAGTCCAATATGCCCATTTTAATAGCCCATTTGATAAAAAACAATAAAATATAGTTTAAATTTAATAATTTAAAATTTAGGTTTTAAATTATAACTTTTATTTTAAATAACGATTATGGGCTATCATTTAATAACTTTTAGAAGATAAAATGAATTATTGAAGGTGCGTACCACTTTTCTCCATTAATGACGAGTCCATCATTTTTTTAGTTTTATCCTTTTTTATTTACAAACCTAAGAGGTAATATAAACTTTATAATTATTGCTAATATTTAATAAAATTTAGCATTAGAATGATTAAAATAGTAGAGAAGTATAATATTTTGTTAATACTAGGTGGCCTATTTGTACTCTTATAAAATTTCATTGAAGAATTTATTATTTTAATTATTATACATTTTAGATGATAGAGATAATATCATCCAAAAAGGGGCAACCGATAGCATTGAAAATTTCACCAATGAAGCACAATCTTGATGTCGAAAGCAATCTGATCCTAAGTCAAAAATAGCCCAGATCAAGCACTTAAAATATCATTGGAAACTTTGGGATATCAGTTGAATCCCTAAAAAGTTCTTAAATATGGAGTGTTTATAATCAAATGGAGCGTCTTGACGAGTCGGATCTAACATGCCCAAGATCCCTTGATTCATTTGAGCATTTAAATATTTAAAATACAATAGATGATCAAGGGAATCATTTAGAGCCATTCATATTTACAAAAACACCATTCATCTAATATATAAATAGTCCCTCATTCTTCACATGAGAGGAGCATTAGCAAAAGAGAAGAGAGAGCTTTGAGGCTTGAAGATCCTCCAAGCATAATCGTAACCACTGGTGTCGCCACCACCGCCATCGTCGACACGCCATATCAACCACCACCGCCATCATCACCGCATCACCGCCGCCACCATCGCCCACACTACCCTCCTCACCGCCAGGTACCAGAACTATTTGATATTTGGCGTTTGACGTGTGTCTATTTCCTCCATTCATTTAATAATCTCAACATATAAGTGGTCTTGGATTTTGTGTCCAAATGTGTAGAGGTTTCTGCAGTTCCAACTAATGATGTACACGTGGTGGTAAAATTTTTAAGGAAAAAAAATATTTTCAGCAAACCTAGAACACTAAGGTGATCGTTGGTGATAAGGGTAGGTGTATTTACTATAAGTAGTTGGAAGTATTGCTAAAAAGATATGGCGTTAAGCACAAAATTATAATAAGATATAATCCATAAATTATCAATGACCAAGTTATAGTATTCAATCATGAGATAGAATGAATTTTAAATAATTGATTGAAAGTAATAAAAAGGGTTGGGCTTAAGCTAGTTGACTCTCTATAGGCCTATCACATCTCTTATAAAAAACTTATAGGAATGTAACATTATTATTCAGTTTTTGGGAAGGAAAAGCCATTTAGTTATTTAGCTAGAGCTTAAAATATTTTGGGCCATTAAAATGCTCAGTTTCAACATGCAAACTATAAAAGAGAGACAGAATGTTGTAGTTAAATATTATGAATGAGTTTAGAAGTGTCATATAAGATAATTTGTAGTTATTTTACAAAAGTGTCTTAAAAGATCTAATTTGGATTTTTATTTTTTATTTTATTAGGTGATCTAATTTTGTTGATCTAGTTAGGTTGATAATATTAAACTAAGAATTCATTTTTAAAAACCTAATGATTTTAAAATCATATATTATCTATCCTTTGAGTTCATTTTACATACAAATTATTTTGACTTTATGTAAAAGGAATAAGGGAATAAAAATTTACATATATTAAAATGTTAATATGTTATGAATAATATCTTTACGCCCACACACTAGAAAGTTCTCTATTGATAAACTTTTTTTTTTAGTTTTATCGATTTCATGTATTGAATAGAAATTAATGTGGGGGCAACTTTGACATTTTTATGCTAGTTTATCGAGATGATTTTTACTACTGGTATATTCTAACTATGACTTCTATTGTGCTATAGTTTCATGACTAGTAAATGGAGTGATATTGATTATCGTGTCTACTAAAAGGTTAGCTTTGAAGTACCTAAATTTTGTGCGATGTATTTTAGTCTTTCTTTTTGGGTAGTTTTGAGATAGAGTGGAGGGGAAAATTTATATACTTTGTCTATCATGTTTTGTATCTACACTTTTTTTTTTTTGATGAAAAGAGTTTCTTCTTATGATGTTTTATGGCATAACATCAAGGACTACTTGAAAATAATTTCGTTATATTTTTTAGGATTTAGGCGGGTCAAAGGGGTGATGTTAGCATTATTTTATGCAAGTTTGATATTATGATTTTACCACGATCTATTTTAACTATGACTTCTATCGCTATAGTTTCTTGACTAGCAAATCAAGTGATGTTGATTTTCTTGTTTACTAAAGAAAAAGAAACAAAGAAAGTTTGTCCATGATGTTAGCTTTGTAATACATACCTAACTTCTGTGTAATATATTTTAGTCTTATTTTTTAGCTTTGAGATAGTGTGGAGTAGAAAATTTATATACTTTTTTATCATGTTTTGTATCAACACCTTTTATTATGGAAAGGGTTCCATGTTATGATGTTTTATGCCATAACATGAATGGAGTACTTGCAAATGATTATTGTTATATTAATTTCTATCACTAAATGTTGATACATTTTTTAAGATAATTTGTATTAAAGTTTGACTTGAGTAAATGACATCAAAATAGTTAGGTATAATTAATTTACTTTTAATGTATATGCAAGAATGATTACCATCACTATTTGGTGCTAAAAATATAATCTTTGCCGATTTTCTTCCTTCATTTTGCATGCATTAGTGTATTCAAGAAAAATAAGTATATAGTCTAGACATCCAGGGAATAGAGAATGGTAGCCCCAAAGAGGTTATTTGACTCACTTCCCCGATTTAACAATGGCATACTTGTTTATGTTTTTATACATGTGTATATATCGATTAATGAATGAAAATCCTCTTTTCAAAATTGCATGCATTCATAATTGACTAAGTGGTTGAATTAATTAGCCATGATGTGGATCTTACTATGTTCATGTACAAACTCACATATGTTTGAATACAATGGGTATATAGTTTAGACATCCCGGGAATATGAGGCGTTAGCTAGCCTGAAAGAGGTCATTTAATTACCTCACTTCCTTGGTTAACAATGACGCACTATTCAATTTCATTCTTATGTCTTTTGTATAAGAATGGATAAAGCTTAATATGTTTAAATAAATCAATCAAATAAAATTTAAATTCTATGCATTCACATACATTCATCATTTAAGTATGTTAAAATATGTTGCATGTAGACACATAATTAAATCATACATGTTACATCGATGGAGAGGAATGGTTTGATATATGTCATGTGGTAGTAGTTCAATTAAATTAATCTTAAGAAGACTTTCATCTTAAATAAGATTATTTAAAGTGAAACTAAACTTCAAAATAATTAAATCATTTAATAAGCCATTCACTAAAGAGAACTAAATCAAATTAATATGCTTTAGAAATGGCTTAAGGTAGGGATGAAAGAGAATATCTTCCTTCTCTTTATAACACTTGTTGCTAAGTGTAAAATCATATGAAATAAAAGGAAGCTCAAATTAAAACTCACATTAAATAACTTCAAGTGAAATCAACCCTTTATGTTAAATTGAACCCTTCTAAACTTAGAAAAATACAACTCTAATGCCTAGTTAAGGCAAACCACACAAGACCTTAACATACACATTAAAATTAAGTCACTACTTGTAGCTCTATGTTAGGGTGGTGTATGATGTAATGTTTTAGACTGGATGCTAGGGTGTATGTTTCATAGATTGGATGTTAGGCCTCCCTTAGCTTAATCATATTTTCTATAGGGGATTGTGCTTATGGGGGTGCTTAATATTAAATATGAATGCTCTCTTTGTAGGTTGCTTAAATCTCTAAGCATAATCCAAGTTAGGATAAGGTGGGGGTTACCCATGTGTAAGGTGCTCAAATTATATATAAGCTTAGCTTGTATGTATGTTTAGCTAACCTCTATTTTTGTAGGTGTAGTTAGATTGACTTTTTCTATTTTTAATGTAATGTTGCATTAGAAATTAGGATGGGTGCTCTATGGGATTAGGATGAGCAATGGTCTAAAGGCATTATCGTGGGGTGCCCTATGATGCCTTTGGAGCAAGCATATCCAAATCAAGAAAAGGAAGAAAGAAGATATGCAGAAATGGAGAAATGAAGACCCCCATAGCATATATTTATTATAAATTATAATTATTCTTTCATATACTAGGTGTATAAGGGTGAGCTTGACTACCCATCTTTTTTTCTTTGGGTTGTACGTTGCTTGACCATCCTTATTCTTTTATGCCAATTTTATAAAATTATTTGGCTTTATCTTTATCTTCGCATTAGAATGACATGCTTTCATAGTTTCTTATGATTGATGCTTTAATGTGTGGCCTAGACACGATTAGGCTCTTAAGATAAAATAAATTTTATACCCCAATTAATCACTCATAACTAATTTTAAATAATTCACAACCTTACCATAAAGCTTTGGCCTTAAATAAGATAATTAAAAGATTTATCAACCCTAGATGTATGTTGTATGTCTGCATCATGCATATCATATTCCTTCTTTTGAATATGGGGATCTCCATCCTTACGCGATAAGAATTCTTGACGTGAGGGGATCCCTTGTGATGAAAAACACTCCTTCTTCGATTTAGCCAATAACTTTAATTCATCATGCATGTAGACATAAAATATTAAGGCCATTGTCTAAATGAAGTGTCAAAAATAAAATAAAATATTTTTCATTAGATTAAGTCATTACTCATACCACTCATGCTCTAGTCCCTTAGAGAGTGAGTTTAAGGACTTTAGTCTCTTTCTAAATTAATAATATTCAAACTATATTGTAATTTTATAGGACCAGACTACATGATCTTAAAATAGTAGGAGGAGTTAGCTGGTGACCACTCCAAGTAGTTGTAAGCCCAGAAGTCATACAGCTTATCCTCTCTTTTGGAAATAAACCATTGTGTCCAGCTATCGCTTAGATTTAGGTCATGCTTTAACTCTTACTAGAGCTCCATAGATTTAGGATCCGAGGTAGCTATTTTCATCTAGCTACAAGCATAAATCCTCACCTCTTAGGCATTTACATGTCCTTGTGTTGGTGGATTATAAGCAACAATCTAATAAGATTCAACTCAAATAAATAAATCTCTTAACTTTGAAATATATAAAGCTGAATCATATGATATATTAGAATGCTCACTGGGCTTCCTAGTATCATGAGCATTTCCTACTTCGTCCCTTTGAATTCCAAAATTAATTCTTCTCCTTGAACTTTTAAGTGATTTTCTACACATAACCAATCCCTTAATAGTCTAACCATGAAATCTTTTGAGATGATAATTGTCTACTTTAATTGAGAGTATTATTAAGGAATTTTATTTTTTAGGATGTAATTAACTATCTTCCATAGGAAACTTTAGAACTCAGTTTAATATAAACCCCATTTTTTCATCCATGTAAAGCAGGGGAAAAATCTCAGGTATATTCGAAGTCTCATCATGCCTTAAGAGTTCTTATTAGGTGATTAGGACCATTGAAGGGTGATGCCTCTATCTTTTGAGATAGTACATCCTTAATGTCATACCCGATTACTTCAATAAGTACCCCATCATCGGTGGAGTCCCGTATACTTCCAACAAAATGAACACCAAGTATCTTTATAAAGTGATAAGAAAATATATGAACTAAATAGGTACAACAGTATTACCTTGGACCAGGTTTAGATGAAGGTTAACACCTCCAATAGGGTTCAAGAAAAGGTCATGGTTTATTTAAAATATTCTATTAATATTCATTTTAAACCTCATCCAGTCAACACTCAATATAACTGCATAAAATGTTTTATGTGGCCGTGTAACTAACTATGCTACTTAATGAGCTACTTTCTTAGATTATCTTTATCATACTTTCCAAATTTAATGTAACCAACTATATAATGCCTAAGGTCAATCCAAACTAATAAATAAGAGAAGACCCCAACAAGTTCAATGTTTTTTTCCTCAATATAGATTTAGAAGCTTTTATTCTTTGTATTCTCTATTTCCTCTATTTCATTCTCTCTGTTTTCCTTCACTCCCCTCGTACTTCCTTGCTAGGTGGCTTGAGACCACAAATGATTATGGACCAAGGCTTTGGACAATTATGCCTACATGTATGTTGAAGTTCAGTTATGGGCTCAATCAACTATAAGAGGTATTCTCCACTACAAGGGACCACAATCAAAGGCCAAGCTTGTCCCTTATCATGCAAGAGTGGAGATCCTCTATATTTAAAAATGGAACAATATGTCATGCATGTTCTTATAACATACAAACAGTCAACTAAGAAGTTTCTAAATCTTTTATTATCTTTTGATATACATGCTTAGTGAGGTTATGAGTTGTATTAAAATTTAGTTATGAGTTATTTAGTGAGGATAGAAAATTTAATTTTATCCTAAAGAGCCTATCACATCCAGGCCACACATCAAACATACACACATTAATAAACCTATGAAAAGCATGTTATTTCTATTGCATAATCTAAACATAATGATAAAACATTTAGATTTTTTGTAAGAGAATAAAAGGCAGGTGTGGTGGGGTATCGCCATACACCCTAAAAAAGAAAAGAATTTGGATAGCCAAGCCCTACCCTTATACAACTCGGATTGTAATTAAACTTTACAAGTGGAATAAATAGTATGAGGATCTTCAATTCTCGTTCTTCTTTCCTTCTTTGGAGATTAGCTTACTCAATGCTTCACAAGGTCTCCCAGGTCTTTTCCTTCTAGCCACTCCTCATCCTTAACCCCCATAGCACTAATCTTAATCCTATTACAAAATTTATATTTTATAAATAAAATAAAATCTAACTACACCTATAAAGCTTGTTAGATAAAATAAACATATGAACTAAGCGAATATTTCATATATTTGGACGCTTAAGAAAATAAATAGCATCTTCAAGAGCATTTATATTCATTTATTTTACATCCCTCAAGCACAATTCCTAAAAAAAATATCATTGGGCTAATAATAACATAACATATAATTATGCACAAATAATCCTAACATCTAGTCTAAAATATTACATCACAAAATAAAATATGCCACCACAACATTCATCAACCTAACTTCTAGGATCGTGACTTAATATTCTATTATTGTGTGTTAAGGCTTAGTGTGGTATATCTTGATTGAGCTTTAGGATTATGATTCTCTAAGATAGGATTATTTAAATTACTCATTTAGGGTGGTTTCACTTTATCTTTAGTTGCTTGATTGAGTTTAAGCTTATGCATTTTTACATTTTTTTCACTTCTTACTTAAGATCTAATTATTATAAAGAGAAGAAAGAGACTTGATTCTTTCATCCCTAACCAAAGTTGATTTCTAAAGGTAGATCATTATTGCTTTAACTTTTTAATAGGCCATTAAAGAATGCCTAAATTTAGATTATCCTTAATGAATCTTATCCAAACATGAAAGGCATCTTAAGACTAATAAATTAAGTCACAATCACATGAGTAATACTCCTACTTCCTTTCATTATCAATAACATTTACATTCTTTCCTTTTTTTTAGTTTCTTCAATGTTTATATATATAATGTATGAAATGTACTCATTTTTACACTTAATAAATTTAGATGCATGGATTTGATAGAAAAGGGGTTTCATCTCATATTTAAACATATGTAAACATGTATAAGGAATTTAAGCATGTATGACCTATTGTTAAACTAGGGAGTGAGATTATCTAACACCTCTTGGGATTAAAAGCCTCATTTTCCTTGGATGTCCGGACTATATACTTGACAATTCACATACACATAAGCATATACATAAACATAGAAATAAAATATTGAAAATGTTGTGTATAAATATCTTTCACTTATGTAAATCTTAATGGAAAAAAGGAAAAGGGTTTTACTTTATGTTCTAATATATGCACCCACATAAATGAAATTAAACAAGTACGTGTCATTATTAAACCAGGGAAATGAGATTATCTAAGACCTCCTTGGGGCTACTTAAGACCTCGTATTCTCGGGATGTCCAGACCATATACTTGCAGATTCAAATACATGAATACATAAGTATGAACATATGAATAAGGCCATCAATTGCCAACTTTTGATTACAAGTAAATGAATAAATTTTTTATTTACATTATTAGCTATTTATAAAAGTATTGATTTAAGATTGATAATTAGCATATAATTTCAAAATAGATTGAGACTTATTAATGATAATAGCCACACCATATGATAACATTTGTCCAACTCATATAATTTAAATGCAATCATATTCTTTTAGTTTTAAAACATGAATACATGGCTCATGGCAAGCACATTTATGAAAATTTGAAACAAAGTAATTGAACATCACTACACAACATACTTGATTTCATTGGAACTTAAAGACAATCAAGTTAGATAAGCATCCCGTAAATATAATCAAAGTTTTGTAATGCTTAATTTAAATATTTGAGTTCTTGAAAACCTAAAGAAGAGAAACAAAACTTAGAATTCACTCCATCCCATGTTGGTTATTTAATATGTTAAAGGATAGAAATTAGATATATTTTATGGATTAATTAAGTTTAATATTAAATACATCAATTTGATCACCCTTCCAAAGCTATTTGAATTTAATTAACGACTTAAAGGAAGCCATTAGGAGAAAGGGTCTTAATGAATTCTCATGTTATCCCTATCATTAATTAATTAACCTTAATTACTTATTTTTACTATCATTAATTTTAATAGTTATTAAATCATTTAAAATGGCAATTAGGATTAAAAATTTAGAATATCTCAACCAAGATGATATATAATTTCAAGAAAAATATGGGAGGTAGAAGACATCCCCTTGAATCAACATGCCAAATTTGAAATTAATTAGCAAAGTAATTTGACTTTAATTAAAATAATTAGCCTATCATTCAAACTTTAATTAAGTACAATTCATTAAATATTAATTAGGGATTTTATTTATATTAAATTCTTCTCTATCTAAGATTTCCAAAATGGGTTTATTTGCATTTTTTGATTTTCTATAATTAGTTATAATTTTTTAATGTTCTAACTATTTAATTACATTTTAAACCAAATTACGTTGTTTTAAACATTGTCACATGGATGCTAATGTGGCAGCACTTTTCACGTGGTGCTATGATATTAGTTTTTTTTTAAAGCGTCTAGCGATTTGACTTCAGTGGGTGGATGTGATTTCGTCATGGCTATCAATCTTGGATCGAGAAAGGTGATAAATCAAGTGATTATGAAGATTAAATTGATATTTCTAGTATGACTAATCACTGCTATCCAATATTTTCACGCAGAATGGACTACTAGTGATCCATCATCCTATAAGCGCAAAGAAAATAGACACCATCGCATTTGACCTGAAGCTGAAGCTCATTTGATGGTAAAATCGAATCCAAAATGATCAGGGAAGAGATCTAACTAGATCCTACGAAGGAAATTGTATGAAACCACATTTCTCTTAAAAAAAAGACCAACACCTAGTGGTTAAATATACGATTGCTATATTTTTACCTCCCCAGAGCTAGAGATTGGAGGTCCATCGATAAAGGTAGCTTATCTTGAAGAGATGAAGCCCTATTGAAAAGATTTTGAGCTGCCTCCCCGCCGATTGGTCTGTGGACCAAGCACCATTGTAGAAGTCATTAGAGTTGGTCTAGGGATGCTTTTTGGTGGTCGAATCATTCGGGAATAAATTTATTTTCATTCGTCGAGGCTTGGGGAATGTGTAGGAAGAGTTAATTTTAATTTTATGGAGTTTATTGAGGTTGGACAGACAGGGCTCTCGGACTTGGGTGGAGTTTGGTCTCACAGGCAATAGGGAGCACAAGGACTCCAGGAAAGCTTGTGGACTGCTTGAAATGCTCTGAAGAAGGTGTATGTCAAGTTTGAATGAATGGGAAGAATATACTCTCCTCCCAACTAAACTAAATGTTGAGATTGCCTCAGTAGTCTTAGCTGCAGTAGTGGCCTGGAGGTGTGTGGGGACTACTAAGGTGGATGTGTGTGAGAGGCTAAGGGAGTGTAGTGGAGTACTATGGAGTGAACACACATCTTTAGGTGGATCAATGGTTACTCATGGGTGAACTCACCCTATCTTAGCTAATAGCTGAACCCAACAACCTTAAGATAGGTTGGAGCAGAGGTCCTTTGTCCCAAAAGGGCTAAAGATGATTGATAATGAGTGGGGAGGTGGAGAACCCTTCAAAATAGAGATTTTATCTTATTGTAAGGCTTGGTTCAATAGGTGTGAGCTAACCTAGGTTCACCATGGGTTGGGACAAGTTGGGCAAGCCCATGGTGACCTAAGGATGAGTCATGCCAGGGGTGGTAGGGACTACTGAGGTATATGTGTGTGAGAGGCTGAGGGAGTGTAGTGGGCTTCCAGAGAGTGGACACTCTTGTTTAGGTAGACCAATGGTTGATCATAGGTGAATTCATGCTCTCTTGGCCAAAGGCTGAACACAACCGCCATAGTTTAGGTTGGGTCAGTGGTCCTTTGTCCTAAAGGGCAAAGATGGTTGTCAAGGAGTGGGGAGGTGGTGAACCCTTCCAAATTGGGATTTTGTCTCATTTGGAGGGTTTGGTTTAATGGGTTTGACCCAACCAGAGTTCACCATGGGATTGGCCTACTTGGGCAAGCCCATGGTGACCCAAGGATGAGTCATCCTAAGTTTGGTTGAGTTTGGCTCAATTTGATTCATGTAGGTCAAATGGGTTCAATTGGGCTAAGGTGACCATTTTGACCAAATTGGGTCGAAGTTGGAGTTTTGTTAAGTTTATTTGGTCATTTGGAATGAGTTAGTGTAATTGGTTTGGTTCAATTTGGATTATATTTAGATTTGGTTCATATAGTTCAATTTGGGTCAAATGGGTCATGTTGACCAATTTAATCAATTTAGTCAAATTAGCTTGCATGGGTTAGGACTGTCAATTGATCATTAGGGATTGATTGGAAGAGTTGATTTGAATTAATGTGGCTTAGGGAGTGATTTGGTTCAATTTGGCCTTTTAAGTCAAATTGGGGTAAGTAGGTCAATTGGGTTGTGTTGACCAAGTTAGGTCTAATTAAAGGTTGGATCATGTCCAACATCCAATTGGTGATTGGTTAGAACCATAGGTTTCAACCTATTTTATTTAGGATTCGATTTGGACTAATTTGGCCATTTAGGTCACATTGGGTCAACTTTGGTCAAGAGGCCAAATTGGCTTGGTTAGGTTCAATTGATTGTAGTGGAGTGTTCAATAGTGACCTACAATCATCAATGAAGAGATTGGATAACTTGATTTGATTCAATGGAATTTTTATTGAAGTTTGTCTAATTCTGTCTTTTAGGTCACATTGAGTTAAGTGGTTTGGTCAAGTTAATTTGAACTAATTGAGGATATAGATGGTTGGAATATATTCAATGATGAATTTAAAGTTGATTGGTGGCTTTCTTTGTAATTGATTTAGGATCTATTGTTTAGCTCATTAGAACGTTTTAGGTCAAATGGGAACTTGTGCTAATTAAGTCTAATAGATTTAATTTGCTTGATTGCAAGTATTGGAATATTTCAAAATGATCCATTAGATAATTAGAATGATTGAGAGAATTAAATTGAGTTTGGTTTGCTTGAATTGGTTTGAATGGAGTTATAGGATTGAAGTGGGTTAACTTGGGTTAAGATTCAAATTAATTTGGCTTGGAGCATGAATTAGAAGCCAAATTTAAACAAGGTTAATTGATTGGCTTGTGGTCGAGGTGTCAATCATTTGGTTTAGGTTTAAATTAATTGATGGGTCTGAGTGTCGATTTAGTCTTTAGGGTAGGTGAAGCCCACTTGTCTTAAGGTAAGCTCTAGACTAGGGGTAATTCCCTACATGTCTCTAGGCCTAGGTTTAGTGTCCCTTAACTACTAGAACTATCCTAGCACTAAGGAAACCTAAGTTTCTAGAAGAATCCTAGACTTATGATGGACGTGACCAATCCTCACTAAATTGAGGTCAATACCATAAGTCATCTTCTTCTTCACACTAATGTATTGAGATGATTTGAGGTCACATATGTTCACTCCATGAGCTCCATGATATAATTATTTTACTTTGATGATAAAAATATATGATTTGATGATGCTAACTACTTATTTAAAGTTTTAAGGAAATTCACAAGACTCAATTTGTTTAATTAGCTCAAGAAAATCAAAGGCGATTTGACTTGGATAGTTTTAAAATTCTCTTAGGAATTGAATAATAAGATAAATAAAAATAACTACTAAAATATTTTTTATCACTCCTATTTTGATTTTGAAATATTTTTGCCAAATTAATTTGCATTATTTTTTTAAATTTCTTGAAATTATCCATTTTGGAAAATTTGATCACATACATTGATTGAAGTTGTACTCATTACATCTAAAATTAAGTTTCTTTATAACATCACAACAATTCTTGAGCATCTCTTGGATGTGTCCTTGACTGTCATTAACCTTAAGGTGCTTAGTACTTGTAGGAGATAGATGAACCTAGATTTTTTATTTGACTTGAATTAACATGAACTTAATGATATAATTTATCATAATTATTTAGTATTATTTAAATATAATTTGTTGTCCGTATCTTAATGGACCTTTCTTGAACCTATTCTAATGTTATCTATTATAAGAATAAAGCACTTTTGTATTATTTATTTTTTTTATATTTTTTTTACTCAATCTATCTGTTTACTAATTTTTTTAACAGAGCCTAAGCTCTTCTAGCTTGTTGTGTCTTGAGGATAAACTGAAGAAGTTAATGGTTCTATAACATTCTAATTTTTAAAAAGGTATTTAGTGGTGATTGATATAAAGGCCATACAAAATATCACTTAGGAGGCTTCATGTAGAAAGGAGAGCAAAAATATGCCAAATCATGTCAAAATATGAGAGGAAAAGAAATTATGATACACGAGCAAAATCTTAAGCCATATTCCATAAAATCATTATTTTAAGCCATATATAAATGGCATCTATTTTATTGTGTCTTGAGGATAACCTTTTTTTTCTTTTTTTGGATAAAAAGGAGGGTAGTTAGAATTTTTTTCGACCAAATAAGTAGCTCTTGTGTTTGGATTGAAAAGTAATAAATGCTATGCTAGTAAAAATTATTTTTATCATCATCATCAGAAGAAGAAGATTATTATTTAATAATAATTATTATTATTATTTGCATATGAGAGTAAACAGCTTCAATCACTATAAATGGCATTTATTTTAATAGTTGAATTTGGCCAATCAACCAATTTTTGAACTTAATTAATGCATGCAATAAATTTCCTTTAGAATATCACATGATATAACAAATTATATGAATAAACTTGGAAACCACAAGTATAGATGACAACTAATAATTCTTTTAATTTGGTAAAGCACCTATAAAGAAGAGTTCCTTATAGGCGTTGCTTTTATTTTTATTTATTTTTTATTTTCTTTTCTTAAGTTTCCAAACTCACATGTAAATTGATACAATTAGTAAAGACTATGTAATCTTAAACCAATTTTACATGATCCTCTCTCCAGTTGTGACCACGGCCGCAAGCATAAGTCCGAGCCAAGCTTTCCCTTGCATTAGCTTACAATGCACAGAAAGATGCAATAAAGAAAATTAAAAAACATATAATCTATAAGACTACACTTCTTCAATTACTTTACAATCTACAAAAATAGGAAAAAAATCGTTGTACATATATGGGGTAGGGGTACATAGTGAAGTAATCGGGTATGACATTGAGGTTGTACTATCTCAAAAAATAGAGGCATCACCCTTCAATGAGCATAATCACCTAGACTCCTAAGGCATGATGGGTCTTCGAATATACTTGAGATTTTTCCCTACATGGATGAAAAATAGGGTTTATATTAAACCGGGTTCTAAAGTTCCCTATGGAAGATAAGTTAATTACATCTTAGGGAATAAAATTACCAAACAATACTCTCAATTAAAGTAGACAATTATCATCTCCAAAGATTTCATAATTAGACTATCAAACAATTGGTTATGTGTAGAAAATCACTTAGGAAGTTCAAGGAGAAGACTTATTTTTGGAATTCAAAGGGACAAAGTAAGAAATGCTCATGATACTAGCAAGCCCAGTGAGCATTCTAGTCTATCATATGATTCAACTTTATATATTTGAAAGTTAATAGATTTAATTATTTGAGTTGAATCTTATTAGATTGCTAGGGCTTATAATCCACCAACACAAGGTCATGAAAATACCTAAGAGGTGAGAATTTATGCTTGTAGCCTGAAGAAAATAGCTACCTCATATCATAAATCTATGGTTCTTTAGTAAGAGTTAAAGCATGACCTAAATCTAAGCGATAGGTGGACACAATGGTTTACCTCCATAAGAGAGAATAAATCGTCCGACTTCTGGGCTTACAATCACTTGGAGTGGTTGCCAGCTAACTCCTCCTAGGATTTTAAGACCATGTATTCTGGTCTTATAAAATTATAAGATGGTTGGGCTATTATTAATTTAGAAAGAGACTAAAGTCCTTAAACCCATCCTCTAAGAGACTAGACGTGAGTGGTATGAGTAATGACTTAATCTAATGTAAAATCTTTCATAGTATTTAATTTTTGACACTTCATTTGACAATGGCTTTAGGATTTTGATGTCTACATGCATGATGAAATAAAATTGTTGGCTAAATCAGCAAGAATGAGTGTTTTTCACCACAAGGGATGCCCTCACAGTCAAACATTCCCTTATCATGCAAGGATGGAGATCCCCCATATTCAAGAAAGAAAGAATATGATATGCATGATGTGAGACATACAACATACATCTAGGGGGTTGATAAATCTTTTAATTATCTTTTTTAAGGCCTAAGCTTTATGTTGAGGTTGTGAATTATTTAAAAATTAGTTATGAGTGATTAATTGGGGTATAAAATTTTTTTTATCCTGAGAACCTAATCGTATCCATCCACACATTAAAGCATCAATCACAGGAAACTATGAAAAATATGTCAGTTCTAATGCACAAGATAAACATAACGTTAAACAATTTCATAAAACTGGCATAAAAGAATAAGAGGCTGGTACAGTCAGGCTCCGCTGTACAACTCAAAAAGAAAAGATGGGTAGCTGAGCTCTACCCTTATACAACTCAGTAAATGAAAGAATAATTACAATTTATAATAAATAAATGTTATGGGGGGTCTTCATTTCTCCATTTATGCATATCTTTTTTCTTCCTTTTCTTGATTTGGATATGCTTGCTCCAAAGGCATCATAGGGCACCCCACGATAAAGCCTTCTAACCATTGCTCATCCTAATCCCACATAGCATCCATCCTAATTTCTAATGCAACATTACATTAAAATAGGAAAAGTCAATCTAACTACACCTACAAAAATAGAGGTTAGCTAAACATACATACAATCCCAAGCAATTATATATATAATTTGGAGTTAGCACCTCACACATGGGTAACCAAACCCACCTATCCTAACTTGGATTATGCTTAGAGATTTAAGCAACCTGCAAAGAGAGCATTCATATTTAATATTAAGCACCCCTATAAGCACAATTTCCTATAGAAAATATGATTAGGCTAAGAGTGGCCTAACATCTAATATATGAAGCATACACCCTAATATCTAGTCTAAAATATTACATCATAAAACAAAATAATTATCACATCATACACTGCCTTAACATAGAGCTAGAAGTAGTGACTTAATTCTAATGTGTGTGTTAAGGTCTTATGTGGTATGTCTTAACTAGGCATTAGAGTTGTATTTTCTAAGTTTAGAAGGGTTCAATTTAACATAAAGGGTTGATTTCCCTTGAAGTTATTTAATGGATTTGTGAGTTTTAATTTGTGCTTTCTTTTGTTTCATATGATTTTACACTTAGCAACTAATTGTTATAAAGAGAAGGATAAGGATTACTCTCTTTCATCCCTACCTTAAGCCATTTCTAAAGCATATTAATTTAATTTAGTTCTCTTGAGTGAATGGCTTATTAAATTATTTAATTGATCTGAAGTATAGGTTCACTTTAAATAATCTTATTTAAGATGAAAGGCTTCTTAAGATTAATTTAATTGAACTATTACCACATGACATGTATCAAACCATTCCTCTCCATCACATGTAACATGCATATGATTTAATCTTAAGTGTATCTATACATGCAATATATTTTAACATACTTAAATGATGAATGTATGTGAATGCTTAGAATTTATATTTTATTTGATCAATTATTTAAACATATTAATTTAAACCTTTATGATTCTTATACAAAAGACATAAGAATGAAATTGAAAAGGATGCTCGTTGTTAAATAAGGGAAGTGAGGTAATTAAATGACCTTCTTAAGGCTAGCTAAAGCCTCGTATTCAGGATGTCTAGACTATATACCCATTGTTTTCAAACATATATGAGTTTGTATACATGAACATAGGAAGTAAGCTCCACATCATATGACTAATTAATTCAACCACTTAGTCAATTATGAATGCATGCAATTTTGATATAAAAGTGGATTTTCATTCATTAATCACATATACATACACATGTATAAAGACATAAACAAGTATGTGCCATTGTTAAATCAGGGAAGTGAGGTAGTCAAAAAACCTCTTTGGGGCAAGCTAAAGCCTCATATTTCCTGGATGTCTAGACTATATACTTATGTTTCTTGAATACACATGAACATATGCATAAATGAATGAAGGAAAATCATGCAAAGATTATATTTTTAGCACCAAATAGTGATGGTAATCATTCTTGCATATACATTAAAAGTAAATCTATTATGCCTAACTATTTTGATGTCATTTAGTCAAGTCAAACTTTAATACAAAATTATATTAAAAAATTATCAACATTTAGTGATAGAAATTAATATAACAATAATCATTTGCAAGTACTCCATTCATGTTATGGAATAAAACATCATAACATGGAACCCTTTCCATAAAAAAAGGTGTTGATACAAAACATGATAAAAACGTATATAAATTTTCTGCTCCACACTATCTCAAAGCTACCAAAAAAAAAGACTAAAATATATTACAGAAGTTAGGTATGTATTGCAAAGCTAACTTCATGGACAAACTTTCTTTGTTTCGTGTTTTCTTTACTAGACAAGACAATCAACATCACTCGATTTGCTAGTCAAGAAACTATAGCACAAAAGAAGTCATAGTTAAAATAGACAAGTGCTAAAAATCATAATATCAAACTAGCATAAGAAAATGTTAACATCACCCCGGCCCCCTTTACCTGCCTAAATCCAAAAAAATATAACGAAATTGTTTTCAAGTAGTCCTTGATGTTATGCCATAAAACATCATAAGAAGAAACTCTTTTCATAATAAATAAATAAAAGTGTAGATACAAAACATGATAGACAAAGTATATAAATTTTCCCCTCCACTCTATCTCAAAATTACCCAAAAATAAAGACTAAAATACATCACAAAAAGTTTAGGTAAGTATTTCAAAGCTAACATTTAAGTAGACATGATAGTGAACATCACTCCATTTACTAGTCATGAAACTATAGCACAATAGAAGTCATAGTTAGAATATACCAGTGGTAAAAATCATATTGATAAACTAGCAAAAAAATGTCAAAGTTGCCCCCACCTTAATTCTATTCAATACATGAAATCGATAAACTAAAAAAAAAGATTATAAATAGAGAACTTTCTAGTGTGGTGCCAAGATATTATTCATAACATATTAACATTTTAATATATGTAAATTTTATTCCGTTATTCGACCACAACCATTGGTCACCACCACCACCAGCCGACCACCACCGTCCTCGCCGTTGACCAGTTGGTGCCAGACCACCGCCGTTGGTCACCGCCACCGACCACCACCGTCGACCACCGCTGGCCGCCACCATCGGCCATTGTTGTTGGTCACCATCGACCGTCGTCACCGGTCACCACCACCAGCTACCATCACCTGACTTTCGGTGATGATTGACAGCCGCCAGATCATCGCCGACAATCGTCATTCACTATCGCCGACTATCACTAACCACTGTTACAGCCCAACTACTGATGTATAGTTATTATCACCTGATTCTGGGATTTTCATTGTCAGACTTTCTCACATACAACTATGTAATCCCATTATCGGGAAAACTTAAACTTTGTACTTCAAAACAGATATATAGTGGAACATTTTTACGGGCTAGGCCCCGTGACTTTTTTCCTCTTTTCGGGGTTTTCCACGTAAAAATCATGGAGTTTATCATTCTCTCTTCAAATATTTGTGTGTGTGCTGGATTTCTCAATAAGACTAATGTGTAAATTTTTATTCTACCGCAATTGGGTTTCTAGCACGCAACAATTTTGTCCTTCACATTGACCATTGTTATCAAGTTTATATGTGCAATGTACTCATATTTTTGCTCACTTAATAAATGTAGATGCATGGATTTGATAGAAAAAGATGGTTTCATCTCATATTTAAGCATATGTAAACATATATAAGGAATTTAAGCAAGTATGTGTTATTGTTAAACTAGGGAAGTGAGATTATCTAAGACCTCTTTGGGGCTACTTAAAGCCTCGTGCTCTCCGGATGTCTAGACTATATACTTGCCAATTCACATACACATAAGCATATACATAAACATAGAAATAAAATCTTGAAAAGGTTGTGTATAAATATATTTACTTATGTAAAGCTTAATGGAAAAAAGGAAAAGGATTTTACTTTATGTTCTAATATATGCACCCACATAAATGAAATTAAGCAAGTATGTGCCATTGTTAAACTAGGGAAGTGAGATTATCTAAGACGTCCTTGGGGCTACTTAAAGCCTCAGTATTCTTAGGATGTTCATACTATATACTTGAAAGTTCAAATACATGAATACATAAGTATGAACATATGAATAAGACCATCAATTGCAAACTTTTGATTTACAAGTAAAATGAATATTTTATTTTATTTACATTATTAACAATTTATAAAAAGCATTGATTTAAGATTCATAATTAACATATAGTTTCAAAATAGTTTGAGATTTATTAATGATAATAGCCACACCATATGATAACATTTGTCCAACTCATGTAATTTAAATGCAATCATATTATTTTAGTTTTAAAACATGAATACATGAAGTTCATGGCAAGCACATTTATGAAAATTTGAAAGGAAGTAATTGAACATCACTACACAAAATACTTGATTTCATTAGAACTTAAAGACAATCAAGTTAGATAAACATCCTATAAATCTAATCAAAGTTTGTGTAATGCTTAATTTTAATATTTGAGTTCTTGAAAACCTAAAGAGGAGAAACAAAACTTAGAATTCACTCCATCCCATGTTGGTTATTTAATATTTTAAAGGAGGGAAATTAGATATATTTTATGGATTAATTAAGTTTAATATTAAATACATCAATTTGATCACCCTTCCAAAGCTTTATGAATTTAATTAACTACCTAAAGAAAACCATTAGGAGAAAGGGTCCTAATGAATTCTCATGTTATCCCACTATTTTCATTAATTAATTAACCTTAATTAATTATTTTTACTATTCATTAATTTTAATAGTTATTAAATCATTTAAAATGGCAATGAGGATTAAAAATTTAGAATTTCTCAACCTAGATGATAAATAATTTCAAGAAAAATATGAGAGGTAGAAGACATCCCCTTGAATCAACATGCCAAATTTGAAATTAATTAGCCAAGTTAATTAATATAATTAGCCTATGATTCAAACCTTAATTAAGTACTATTCATTAAATATTAATTAGGGATTTATTTATATTAAATTCTTCTCTATCTAAGATTTCCAAAATGGGTTTATTTGCATTTTTTTGTATTTTCTATAATTAGTTATGATTTTTTAAAGTTCTAACTATTTAATTACATTTTAAACCTAATTACGTTGTTTTAAACCGTCGGTGTCACATGGATGCTAATATGCTAGCACTTTTACATGGTGCCATGGTATTGGTTTTTAAAACATCTACGCGAAGGTGGACGCGATTTCATCATCATCCCAATCTCTCGACTATGGAGATAAATCAAGTGATTATGAAAAGATTAAATTGATATTTCTAGTATGATTAATCACGGTTGTCCGATATAATCACGCAGAATGGACAACTAGTGATCCATCATCCAACAAGCGCCAAAAAATAGACACTGTCCTATTTTAGCCATTCGATCTAAGCTCATCGAAGCTCATTTGATGGTAAAATCGAATCCAAAATGATCAGGGAAGAGATTTAACTAGATCCTACAATGGAAATCGTATGAACCCACATTTCACTTAATAAAAAGACAAACACCTAGTGGCCAAATATACGATTACTATATTTTTACCTCCCCGGAGCTAGAGATTGGAGGTCCATCGATAAAGGTAGCTTATCTTGAAGAGATGAAGCCCTATTGAAAAAATTTTGAGCTGCCTCCCCGATTATTTGTGGACCAAGCACCATTGTAGAAGTCATCGGAGTTGGTCTAGGGATGCATTTTGGTGGTTGAATCATTCATGAATTAATTTATTTTATGTTGAGGCTTGGGAATGTGTGAAGATTTAATTTTGATTTTATGGAGTTTTATTGAGGAGCAGTGGATCTCGACACTTGGGTGGAGCTTGGTCTCACAGCTGGGAGCACAAGGACCCAGAAAGCTTGTGGACTGCTTAGAATGCTCTGGAGAAGGTGTATGTCGAGTTCGAATGAATGGGAAGGAATATACTCTCCTCCCCAACTAAATTAAATGTTGAGATTGGCTCAGCCTTCAGTAGTCTTCTAGCTAGAGTAGGTGGCTGGAGGTGGCAGGGGACTACTGAGGTGGATGTGTGTGAGAGGCTGAGGGAGTGTAGTGGGCTAATATGGAGTGCACACTCATCTTTAGGTGGATCAATGGTTGCTCATGGGTGAACTCACCCTCTCTTAGCCTAAAGTTGAACCCTACAACCTTAGGTTAGGTTGGAGCAGTGGTCCTTTGTCCCAAAAGGGCTAAAGATGGCTGATAATGAGTGGGGAGGTGGAGAACCCTTCAAAATAGAGATTTCATCTCATTTGTAAGGCTTAGTTCAATAGGTTTGAGCTAACTTGGGTTCACAATGGGTTGAAAAAACCTAGGTAAGCCCATAGTGACATAAGGATGAGTCATGCCAGGGGTGGTAGGGGACTACTGAGGTAGATGTGTGTGAGAGGCTGAGGGAGTGTAGTGGGCTTCCACTGAGTGGACACTCTTCTTTAGGTAGACCAATGGTTGATCATAGGTGAATTCACGCTCTCTTGGCCAAAGGTTGAACACACAGCCATAGTTTAGGTTGGGTCAATGGTCCTTTATCCTAAAGTGCAAAGATGGTTGTGAAGGAGTGGGAGGTTGTGAACCCTTCCAAATGGGGATTTTGTCTCATTTGGAGGGCTTGGTTCAATGAGTTTGACCAAACCAGTTCACCATGGGTTTGGCCTACTTGGCAGCCCATGGTGACCCAAGGTTGAGTCATGTTAAGTTTGGTTGGCTCAATTTGATTCATGTAGGTCAAATGGGTTCAATTGTGTCGAAGTTGGAGTTTTGTTAAGTGTTATTGGTCATTTGGAATGAGTTAGTGTAATTGGTTTGATTCAATTTGGATTATATTTAGATTTGGTTCATATAGTTCAATTTGGGTCAAATGGGTCATGTTGACCAATTTGATCAAATTAGTCAAATTAGCTTGAGCATGGGTTAGGTCCGGTTCAATTGATCATTAGAGATTGATTGGAAGAGTTGATTTGAATTAATATGGCTTAGGGAGTGATTTGGTTCAATTTGATCTTTTAAGTCAAATTGGGCTAAATAGGTCAATTGGGTTGTGTTGACTAAGTTAGGTCTAATTAAAGGTTGGATCATGTCCAACATCCAATTGGTGATTGGTTAGAAGCATATTTTTCAACCTATTTTATTTAGTATTTGATTTGGACTAATTTTTTCTTTTAGGTCACATTGGGTCAACTTTGGTCAAGAGGCCAAGTTGGCTTGGTTAGGTTCAATTGATTGTAGTGGAGTGTTCAAAGTGACCGACAATCATCAATGAAGAGGTTGGATAACTTGATTTGATCCAATGGGATTTTGATTGAAGTTTGTCTAATTATGTCTTTTAGGTCACATTGAGTTAAGTGGTTTGGTCAAGTTAATTTGAACTAATTGAGGCTATAGATGGTTGGAATATATTCAATGATGAATTTGAAGTTGTTTGGTGGCTTTGACTGCAATTGATTTAGGATCGATTGTTTGGCTCGTTAGAACGTTTTAGGTCAAATGGGAACTTGGGCTATTTAAGTATAATTGATTTAATTTGCTTGATTGCAAGTATTAGAATAGTTTGAAATGATCCATTTGATAATTAGAATGATTGAGAGAATTGAATTGAGTTTGGTTTGCTTGAATTGGTTTGAATGGAGTTATAGGATTGAAGTGGGTTAACTTGGGTTAAGATTCAAATTAATTTGGCATGGAGCATGAATTAAAAACCAAATTTAATAAAGGTTAATTGATTGGCTTGTGGTTGAGGTTTTAATCATTTGGTTTAGGTTTAAATTAATTGATGGGCCTGAGTATCAGTTTAGGCCTTAAGGTAGGTGAAGCCCACTTATCTTAAGGTAAGCTCTAGAGTATGGGTAATGCCCTACAAGTCTCTAGGCCTAGGTTTAGTGTCCTCTTAACTACTAGAACTATCCTAGCACTAAGGGAACCTAAGTGTCTAGAAGAATCCTAGACTATGATGGAAGTGACCAATCCTCACTCCAAATTGAGGTCAATACCATAAGTCATCTTCTTCTTCACACTGGGGAATGAACTAATGTTTTGAGATGATTTGAGGTCACATATGTTCACTCCATGAGTTCCATGATATAATTATTTTACTTTGTTGATAAAAATATATGATTTGATGATGCTAACTACTTATTTAAAGTTTCAAGGAAATTCACAAGACTCAATTTGTTTGATTAGCTCAGTAAAATCAAAGCTGATTTGACTTGGATAGTTTTAAAATTCTTTTAGGAATTGAATAATAAGATAAATAAAAATAACTACTAAAATATTTTTTATCACACTTATTTTGATTTTGAAATATTTTTGCCAAATTAATTTGCATTTTTTTAAAAATTTCTTGAAATTATCCATTTTGGAAAATTTGATCACATACATTGATTGAAGTTGTACTCATTACATCTAAAATTAAGTTTCTTTATAACTTCACAACAATTCTTGAGTATCTCTTGGAAGTGTCCTTGACTATCATTATCCTTAAGGTGCTTAGTAGTTGTAGGAGATAGATGAACCTAGATTTTTTATTTGACTTGAATTAATATGAACTTAATGATATAATTTCTCATCATTATTTAGTATTATTTAAATATAATTTGTTGTTCATATCTTAATGGACCTTTCTTGAACCTATTCTTATGTTATCTCTTATAAGAATAAAGCACTCTTGTATTATTTATTTTTAAAAAGTTTTTTTTTTACTCAATCTATGTGTTTACTAATTTTTTTAACAGAGCCTAAGCTCTTCTAGCTTGTTGTGTCTTGAGGATAAACTGAAGAAGTTAATGGGTCTATAACATTCTAATTTTGAAAAGGTATTTAGTGATCATTGATATAAAGGCCATACAAAATATCACTTAGCAGGCTTCATGTAGAAAGGAGAGCAAAAATATGCCAAATCATGTCAAAATAAGAGAAGAAAAGATATTATGTTACACGAGCAAAATGTTAAGCCATATTCCACAAAAATCATGATTTTAAGCCATATATAAATGGCATCTATTTTGTTGTGTCTTGAGGATAACCTTTTTTTTTTTTTTGCGTGAAAGGAGGGGAGTGTAGAGTTATTTTTCCGACCAAATAAGTAGCTCTTGTGTTTGGATTGAAAAGTAATAAATGCTATACAATTAAAAATTATTTTTATTATAGCCATCATCATCACCAAGATTACTTTTATAATAATAATAATAATAATAATAATAATAATTATTATTATTATTATTATTATTATTATTATTTGCATATGAGAGTAAACAGCTTCAATCACTATAAATGGCATCTATTTTAATAGCTGAATTTGGCCAATCAACCAATTTTTGAACTTAATTAACGCATGTAATAAATTTCCTTTTAGAATATCACATGATATAACAAATTATATGAATAAACTTGGAAACCACAAGTATAGATGACAACTAATAATTCTTTTAATTTGGTAAAGCACCTATAAAGAAGAGTTCCTTATAGGCGTTGCTTTTATTTTTATTAATTTTTTTATTTTCTTCTTTTTAGTTTCCAAACTCACATGTAAATTGATACAATTAGTAAAGACTATGTAATCTTAAACCAATTTTACATGATCCTCTCTCCAGTTGTGACCGCAGCTCGGGCTGCAACAGGCATAAATCCGAGCCAAGCTTTCCCTTGGATTAGCCTACAATGCACAGAAAAATGCAATAAAAAAAATTAAAAAACATAAAATTTATAAAACTACAGTTCTTCAATTATTTACAATGTAATACCAGATAATTACTACAAAAATTGGAAAAAATCACTGTTATACACTAAAAATCTAATATTTTATATACTTTCCATTGAAAGTTACATTTTGGCTATATATATATATATATATATATATATATATATATATATATATATATATATATATATATATATATATTTCCTTATTTATGATTACAAGAAAAATGCAATAAAAAAAATTAAAAAACATAAAATTTATAAAACTACAGTTCTTCAATTACTTTACAATGTAATACCAGATAATTACTACAAAAGTAGGAAAAAATCACTGTTATACACTAAAAATCTAATATTTTATATACTTTCCATTGAAAGTTACATTTTACTATATATATATATATATATATATATATATACTATATATATAATAAACACGTAAATAAGGTTTTAAAATATTAAATTTACCATTTTTTGTAAATAAAAAATTAAACCTAACCAGAAAAATTCATGAATTATACCATGAGTGATATGCATGAGCTAGTTACAATTTAAATAAAATAAAATATGCAAATTTATAAATGAAGAGGATCTCACAAAAAAGAATGCAACTTTTGAATGGCCGCAGAGACGACACTCGACCTCGGGAAGTGTGGGATCTTCATAAGCGTTCAGCAATACCTGAGGCTTCACATTGATTTGCCGTATAACATTTCAATTGGCACAGTTGCTTTTGCCACCTCCTACAATTTATTACTTCATTTATTTGGTGCCAACTCCCATCAAAAAACTAAAAGTATATATATATATATATATATATATATATATATATATATATATATATATATATATATATATATATATATATATTATATAAATTTTAGAGATATGGAAATAGCTACAAGTGCAGCAGGCATCAGTAGGATCTTGCGTTCCTTATCTACACGTGCATATGTTGCTGGATGAACAAAGATATGCATTATTCATAAATGTTATTAAAACTTTTTTAAACATTAATTTTGCATGAAAATCAATTAAAAGAAAAGATATATGCAAGTGATGATGAAGAGTTTATGAGTTCTACCATTCTGGACAAAATTTCATTGGATTCATTGCCGTTACCACCACCGTTGTCACGCTTTAATGCCTATAAATTTTCTTTTGAGAGAGAGAAATACTTTTATGGCTACAAGAAATGGTTTTTGACTGTAGACGACAATCTAACCTTATAAGAGCAGCTGCAAAGAATTGAGAAATGGAGAGAAGGTTTGAAACTTGAGAACTCAAAAGGATAAGATGTGCTCCAGGCTTGCTCTCTGACCACCTATTTATTGGTGGGATGAAGTATGGCTTTAAAAATAAAAAAATTGTTAATGTTAAATAAATGAATTATAGAATAGGATACGATAAAATATTATCATGAAATAAAAATATAGTAATCATATCTTCATAATTACAGGATATGCATTAATAGTTTCCAAATTTATGATCTGTGATAAATAAATTTATTTTTAGGAGTCCGATATTGCGAATATAAAGAATTGCCTTAATGTTTGTCATCTTTCAATTATCGTGTTTTCCTTATTTGAAAGTTATGATGGGCTCATGCACATAAAATTTTCGTGAAAGGAACTCATGCACATAAATTTAATTGCTCGCTCTCTGAGTAAAACCTCGCTTGCAAGGTTACCTGCCAAGAGAAGCTTCATTTTTATTATAGCTCGAAAGTTGATAACAGTTGCTCTCCGACCCAATAATTATTGGTGGAGATTAAATCATTCGTTTAAAAAGAAAAATTATGCTATTGGGACATAGATGTTTTTTTGCCACTTATTGCCATTTATTAATTCATTTATTTAGTGCCAATTCACCATCAAAAATTAACAATAAATACACATGAATAAAAATTAAAATTTTTTGCAAAATATTAATATCACATGAAGATCAATTAAATGAGAAAAGGTTATCTACAAGAATATAGATGAAGAAGTAATGCATTCAACCATTTGGGTCAAAATTTCATGAGACTTGCCGTCAGGCTCCAATGCATGCTGCGAGTTGTGAGAAGTATAACTCTGATCCTTGTAATTATGTAGTTGGATCAAATTCTAAGAATTAAGAATAGTATGCAGAACTGAAATTTATCTATAGACACTAGAACTTTACTAAATGACCTTCAATTGCAAAATTGGAGGCCACAACTATCATGGACGTGGCCACGTGAACTTAGTTCCCTACTCCAATTGTAGAAACTACTACCCCAAGAATAAAGCTATCAAGAAGTTTTTACTATGGAATATTGTGGAATCTATAAGGAATGTCTAGGAAGCTTGTGTCTATGAAATTTATACTATCTCAAAATCTATGCTACATAGTAGTAATGTGTTTCCTACACTATCCACTCTCATGTTGAAAGGGTTAGATCTCGAACCACGAGGAGGATTCATGAACTTCCACAATAGTTTAGGCACTTGAAGAAAATAGGAAGATGTTGTCAAGGACTACCATCTCACCTCAAATATCTGCTATTACACTTGCTGAGCCAAGTACTAGATAGTTTCAATAATTTATTAGACATTACTTTTTGTAGTACTTTCCATGTTTCATGTAAATTTGAAACTGCATTTTTACTAGCAAAATTTAACTTTCATAAATGTTGAATTTTAAGACTCTTGTTGTATCTAATTTGACTTTCTTCTTTGAAGTTCAATTTCATCCTCATTTCCATAAGAAGGAGAGCAAATTTGATGTAAATGTTCTACATGTTTATGTTTAATATTAGGTGGATAAGTTTACCCACACATATTTGATTTAAAATTTTATGAACATATTAAATAGACTAAAACTTAATTGGCATAGGAATGAAACACCTTTTTTATGTTTATTTTAAATATAGACCAAACTCAACTCATATAGAAAGATATTTAAACATTTTTTAGCTCATGTAAACCTAGAAGAGTTCAACAAACCTAATCAAAATGGAAAATTGGAAATATTAAATAAACCAAACACATATAATATGTTTAACAAAAAATAATTTTTTAATAACAAGATTAATGACCCAATTGTTATGATTAATCAAAATAAGACTGAACTAGTTAATAGGAGTAAAACTTTTAGAAAACTTTGTGTTAAAAACATCCAATGCTATGAAGCTAAATAAACTTGATGTTCTTATTCAAAATAAGATCAAGAGTTTGTTGAGACCAACAATCAAAATGAAAGTAATGCTTTTGAGAAACTTGTGTTGATTTTAAGCTTAATGATAATTAAGTTATCAAAAATCTTCTAGGTTATAAAGGATTTTAATTTATTTTAACTGTATGTTATGAAAAATGAAGATTTAAAAGTTTCAATTATAAAATATATAGATTTTGAAAATCATGAATTTTTGGATAATATGTTGAAGCATTGATTTGATAAAAAATTTCCATCCATTCATATTAAATGTTTCATGTAAATTATGGATCTTAAATTACTAAAAATATGAATTGACAACTTCTGAAAATAGATAAACACATCTTATCCTATTGATTGGAAGCTCAGGCATTCTTCTAAAAATCTCTTTTAATCATTTATTTTTAAAATGATTTATTTTGTATAATGTTGTGTGTTGTTCTATATAAATTCTATTATTTGGTTCTTCATAGTTCTATATAGGTGTTTTATAGAAAACTTTTTATTTCTTTCTTTTGCATACAAGCATGTACATTGATATACTCAATTAATGTATTGTGCTAGTTCCTCTACATTTTTTTTATTGTAAAAGGATTATTTGAACTAGGAAGAAGATATCATAAATTTAAGAGAATTAAAAAGAGCATTTTAAAGATAACATATTCTTTTACTAGATTTAGTTGTTAGCTGAACTTTGAAAATATGTTGTTAAAAATAAAAGTTTTATTATATTATGTTTTTAATTAGTTCAATATATAAATTAAAATTGATTTTAAATTTTACAAACATATTAGAAATTACAAAAATGTAGATTTTATTTTTACACTTGGGACTTATTTTGGTCTCTAAATTATTATTTTTATTATTAATGACATGGATTGTGATCTTAAGTACATGTATCATGGTTGGAAAAGTAATCACCTAATAAATGTTTTTATTAGTAGACTGTAACCATTTCCTTAGTTTCATAAATGAAAAAGATATTCTTAAATAAAATTATTTTTTTTTGCTTTAAAATGTGATAATAACAACATTCTCACATGTGACAATATTATTATTCATCCTTACCAAAGTTTGGATGAAAGTTTATTTTAAATATGATATGTCTATTAAGAGTCAAGTATAATAAGTAGTATAGAGTGAATATTACAATAATCCTTCAATCATGAAACAAATATTAATATGATGAAAGATTATTAAAGCCCATAAGACCATAGTGCAATTATGTCTAATTTACATATATGATGTAATAAATTTTAAGATTCTAAACAAAGATTGTATTTTTCTTATTAAAAAAGATTTGAGTGGTGTAATAAAATATGATTAAGAGATAAAAAGGTTAAATTAGATGTGCTGAACCAAAATATGCTTAAACAAGAAGTTCTGGCACAATATTAAGAAAAAGATAAAAAAGAAGCCTCATAAAGGCTCATTTTAAGACCTCAAAAAGGAATAAATAACTAGTTACCAAATATATTTTAATATTTAAAAGTTAGATTTTAAATTTGAATTTTTATTTTAGGAAACACTTATGATAGAAGAAAAAAAATAACTAATGTGCTTACCATCTTCGTAGCCACTATATATTTGAATGATGATAATTCAAGAGTCCAAACAAATTTTATAAATAGTGTTGACATATTATAAGGAATTTTCACATTACAACAACAACAACAATTAATTTTGTTATAAATTATATTATCATCATCAAAATTAATATCAATGATAAAACATTTATGCCAATGAAAATGTAGTAGTTTTGTGGAGTGGAAAGGAGCATTGTCTTACGACGGGCCCAATGGCTAAACCATTGAGAAGATGATTGATATCTAGTTATTCATTCTTCATCATTTAAATTATAGAGATCAAAGCTGATTCATTTGCATATATGTAAAAAAGAGTTTGGTGATTCTTTTCTTTTTTTTCGGAGAAATGCAATTAGTTCTTTAAACTTATCAAATTTTATTTTCTTATTTTTTTTATCAACATAACCATAGCTTGGCCGCTTTCTTCTAATAATATGTCTTTTTTTGTAATCATCCTTGAATTTATTATAATCATTGATTCTCTGATTTGGGATACCATATTTGAATGGTTGATTATAGTAAATTTTTTGATTTCATGAAATAAAGTTATCAAATTAGATTAAATATTTGTTTAATATTTACTTTTATATTTTTAGTGTATGCATATTTAATATTTGATCTCTTATAATTTTCACCAAATTAATTTTATGAGATAAAGTTCTTAAAGAAGTAGAAATATCATACAATATGATTATATATGGAGATTATATTTTCTTATGAATAAAACTAAGTGAAATAAGAATAAATGATTGATATAAGAGAGTGAAATTATCATATGATAATCAAGTAGTCCATATAATAAAATCTAATAAAAGAAGCTAATGGAAGAGCACAAGTTTGAGTCTAATATGCCCATTTTAATAGCCCATTTGATTAAAATAATAATAAAATATAGTTTAAATTTAATAATTTTAATTTTTAGGTTTTAAATTATAACTTTTATTTTAAATAATGATTATGGGCTATCATTTAGTAACTTTTAGAAGACAAAATAATTTATTGAAGGTGCATACAACTTTTCTCCATTAATGATGAGTCCATCATTTTTTTAGTTTTATCCTTTATTTTATTTACAACAAACCAAAAGGTAATACAAACTTTATGACTAGTGCTAATATTTAATGAAAGAATTTAGCATTAGAACAGTTAAAAATAGTAGATAAGTACAATATTTTGTTAATGCTAGGTGGCCTATCTTGACCAACCTTTATGAGATTGACTAGATGTCTTCTATGCCTATTTGTACTCTTATAAAATGTACTTCTATTCCACAAGTTTAAGAGGTTAGATATCATTCCCTAAACACTAGAAGAACAACTCAATCACTCCCATACCATATCAACTACCCAATTGTTCTTAAGACCAAGCTATAACTACTGTTAGCTGAACTTTGATCCATAAAATGAACCATAGGTAGCCAAGTTGAAAAAGCTTCCAGGCGAGTTCGTCACGATATTTACAAAGCTTCTTAAATTATTTTCAAGCTCAATCCAATACTCAAAGTTGAGAATTTGATTCCAACTCTTTGTTTTATGTTTAATCTTAGTCAACCAAACGCCCTAGATCCTTCCATGGCTTGATAAGCCTTAAAATCAATTGCTCTTCTCTTTGTCAAGCTTTTGAGTAAACAAATTTGCTCATGAAGTGATTTTAGAGGGAAGAGAATTTCATATGGGTTGGGGCTCATGTTGCATTAACCCAAGCCCAGCCTAACTTTTTCTATTTCTTTGCCTAGCTCTATGATGGAAACAATGGTAGAGCCATTGGATTTATGCTATCCAATTCCAACTACACTAATTAATCACAATTCAATTATTTATGGTTTATTTATAATTTTTTTTACTTATCAGTCTAGTGAGTATCCATGCTTAAATGTTTTAGGGTGAATGCTTTATCAAACATGGAACTTAAGAAAAGTCCCAAATATCAATTAATTGGCCTAAATATAATCTTAAAGTATGAATTATCCACTATTTAAATTGACTAAAGCACTAGACATTTCTAAAAATTATGAAATTTAATTCTAGCCTATAAATAGTGATATGAACAGTCAATCATTTATTAGTTGATTATATCGATTATTATTAATCATATTGAAGCATATGCATAATAGCTAGCATGGATTTTTTTTTAAAATTATTTTAGATTTGAATTTTTTTAAATAGTTACAACTTAATGATTAGAAAATTTATTGAAGGGTTAAAGAAAATGTTAGTTGATTTTAATGTTTTTTTGTTGCTTTGAAATAGAAAAAATTTTAACTTGTTTTGAACTTTTGGAAACTAATTGATTAATCATAAATTTTATTAAATGTAAGTGATATTAGAGTATGTTACACTAGGAAAATGCAGTTTGAGTGTTCCTTATTTTAAATTTTGCTTGAAAAACTTTAAAATATCTTCAAAGGCCATGGATAACCTTTCGTAAGAAATTGAGAACTATTGGAGTTCAATAAGGGTGTTAATTCAATGATTAACACTAAACATTCATTATTTTATTTTCAAATATACCAATAGAATTAGAGTTTTAAGATACCAATAGTGATTTTAAGAATGTTAATTCAGTGATTAACACTAAAGAGATGTCATTTTATAATGTTGACTAATAAATGGGTTCTTTTTACCTCTTTAGAAGTTAAACTGATTAGTTTTTAATTTACATAATTTTGTTAACTAACTCACCCTACACTATCCATTCATCTATCCTCTATTGGAAGCTTCTAAAAAAGTGAGACCCACATTGTTAGTATGGCTACTCTTTTGACTAGACACATTTAGTCTAATCAAGTCATTGATTTGATAAATGCAATATCAAACAACTCTTATTTGGCAAAGAATGAAAATTATTCACTAAAATGTCTCTTATAAATAACAATCTAAATAATTTTTGGGAGTTTTTGAACCCACAAGAAAAATGAAATTATGGCAAATTAATCTTATAGTTAAATTGATTTAAGATTCACATTCACGTTACAAAGTTTAATCCAAAAAATCTAAATTATAGAACATTTGTTGTATCATTACCTATAGAGCTTTATGCTCTATTGACTGATCCAAGGTTGTAATCTGATGAAAATGAACAAGTTAGGTGAATAACTCACTTATTGGTATGGTATCTATAGTATAGATCAACTCAAGGATGCCGAATTTATTTTAGCTTAGTGGAAGAGGTGGTTTCAATGGAAACTTGGCTTGAGAATGCATAAGCATGTAGCCCTCTAGATCATGCATTTTTTAGGACTCCTAATCGTATTATGATTAACTCCTAAGGAACTCTAAAGCTCCTTAAAACTTGAGAGATGAATTCTAAAGTTTTGTATTTCTATAACTTACTAAGGTCATTACGAGATCTGATGTTGAGGAATGGTTCTCTATAGATCAAAGCTATACACATGAAAGTATAAATCCAAACTTATTCAAAACATGAAGTTAACATATATTTATTTAGTGTGTAAAATACAACAAAATATATGCATGAAAATATTTCGTTTACCTTACATAAGTTAATATTAATGATATTTTTGTGGTGACTGATATATTTGATAGTTATAAATAAATATAATGATTTTAAGTATTATATATATAAACAAATTAGTATTCTATGGTATTTATATAAAGCCCCCTACCACAAATTACAAATACATGACTGAACAATAAAGGACCTTTTGAGAAATATCAGAGAATAGCTAAAATAATAACTAATGTGGTGACAAGATACATCTCAATCCAAACTTTTAAATACTTGAGTTAATTACAATTAAAAGAGAGACACACATTAGTCAATTTTAATTTTTTTAAAACTAATCGCTCATCATTATATATTTTTTAGTAGTTTGGTTTTAAAAATTTAGCTGAAATTAACTCTCTAAGTCATTGCACCTCATTTTTTCATTCAAATACTTTAAGAAATTAAAATCTGATATTTATAAGTAAAATTAGTACAAAGTAGAGCATTTGATTTGAAATAACGATGATATAGGGAGAAGAAAAAAAACTCTCAATCACTACGCTAAGAGTTGTTAAGCTAATTCAGACCATTTGATCCAACTACATGGAAAGACTACAGCCTTTACAGGAAAACTTGGCATAATCTCTCTCTCTCTCTCTCTCTCTCTCTCTCTCTCTCTCTCTCTCTCTCTCTCACTCTCTAAGGAAAAAGAGAGGCATTAGGACCTCATGGTCAAGTGAGGGCCATGAATTACATGAATTTTTTCCTAGAATGTAAGAACGGATTACCTCTCAGCTTATCATTGTAAAGTCAAAATCCTTATACAATCTTAAATGCAATTTTCACTCATCTCGAGGCCAGATCCTATTTTGATATTAACCACTTCTAAGGTTAATCTTAAAGATGTAATTGACACCAAAGATTAAGTTCAACATTTTATTAAGTCTAAGCACAAGAAACTTATTCTTAATTGTGTTGTTATTAATACTTTGACTATTCACACATATTTTCTAAGTTCTAATTTTTAAGAGTTATAAGACATGAACTGCATAGTAGTTAGGACTCTCATAAAGAAATCCTTTCTTAAGTTGTTCACCTATATAGCTTTTCAATTCAATATGTTTTGTGTGCTTCAATCTAAAGTGTGAAAATTTTTTTAGTTGTGATATAGGTATAAATTTTATGGTAGGTTGGATATCCTTAAGAGGTGATAAGGAATCAGGTCACTCATCAAGAAAAACATCACAACAATCAAACAATAGAGGTGAGACTATACATGTATATGAATCTTAACTGGCTCACGATTCACTTCCTTTAAACACTCTAGGTAAGAACTATTTAAATGTGAAGCATTGTATCACTGCAAATATTCACTCAAATATAAAGGTATATGGGTAGGTTCACTCCAAGGTAGGTTATTCTATGTGGGGTTAATAAGTTAGAAGGCCATTACCACATTATAGAGTATATAATTAAACTTTTAATTTGAAAGAAAGCGAGTTGATTAGAGAATATTACAAAGGTAACTAAAAATTAATAAGAGACATCACACAACTTTTTTACTACGTTCGGCCTCATTCTACATCTTTGCCTAGACCAATCAAATAACTTTCATTATGTCAGTCTTACTAATGCAAAATTCCATATTTCCTAGGACAAAGAAATTAAGCTTATACAACTTTAATAGCATGCTTATAATGTTTTCTACAAATTTGTCAGAAAAGTAAGAGGAAGCAGCCAAAATCAAACTATTTAATTTTAACAAAATAATTATATAAAAAAATGTAACTATAAAATGGCTAGCCAATTAGACTCAATGGCTAGTCAAAAGCCACAAAATTTATGTTATAATGCTTGGCGAGGTTTTATTAGAAATAACTAATTTTTAAAAATTCATAATTGGTCTAAGTTTAATCAAAAGTATACCACTTAACCATTTAAATCATATTTAAAAAATGTAGTGACTTGAATGGAATAATACTTAGGTCTAAATTCAGTGATTATAAAATATTTTTTAAGAATATTTTTTATATATTTATTTAGATCTTTAAATATATTAAATAACCATAAAAAATCTAGAATATTTATATTTAAACTCATATATGTTAATAATATGTAATAAAAACTTTAAATTTAATCAAATACATTCAGTTTAGTCAATAAAATTTTAAACTTATACACTTATTACTTTTAATTAGCATAAGTATAATTATATTACTCGTAAATTTAATTGTACATATAAAGCATGTAAAATTATTTAAGCTTATCAATTTAGAAATCACTTAATTAGAAAACTTATTGATATATTAGTTAAGTTCATTAAATTTAATTAGATAATAAATACACAAAATAACATACAATTTTATTTTAATTAAATTAGAGAATATAATAAAAAATAAAATCATGTCAAATTGTTAAATGAGTTAATAAGAATATTTATTATATCTAAAATAAATAAAATAATTTTACCTTCTATTTTGACTATATAGATGTTTTAAAGCCATGAGTTCAAACTAATATTTTAAAATTATAAATTTAATAACACTACAGAGCCTTTAGAACTTTATATATATATATATATATATATATATATATATATATATATATATATATATATATATATATATATATATATCTATTATCATTTTTTAAGTTTATTGATTATCTTTTAAATACCATAATTAACAAATTTGATCAATGTTGCTTCAAGATCCAAAATTCATGCAGTTACTTAGTTTTATAATTATTTAGATAAAAAAATTTGAATCTTAAAACATTCATTTATTATCATCAAAATAATTTCATGAATACTTTGCTCATAGGCTTAATGCCATTATGACTTAGCTAAATCTCTTTGGGGGAGTTCTATCTTGACGTAGTCATATATCCTCAGCAAAGTTATTCAATTTTTTAGTTTGACTATATAATTAAACATCCTTTTGTTTTGGTTATACACCTATGCCCAAAATTTTTCTTTTTTTTTTTTCTATGATTAGATGGCTTCTACTTAAATTAATCTAGTGCTTTGACATTGAAAAATAATCAGTATAATGTCTCGAATCTTTTGATCTTTTAGGTGTTTATATCATGCTCAAATATTTAAATCTTGAGTTTGGTAGTTTATGGTTTCAACTAATTCGTATCACACTGGTTGCATTTGCATAAGCATGAGGTTAATTATCATAAATAAGTTGGAAATGATGTCCTAAGTTTTTAAGTTAATTTATTATTATTATTATTGAGTGGTAATCCTCTTCTAAGATATTAATTTTGATCCTTTTTATTTTATGGAAGAGATATATTGTAGATCTTAATAGTTTTATGCATAATTGTTTGATTATCATTATTGTGTTATAATCCATTTGATATTAAAAAACCATGATCAAAATTAATATGATTGTTTGAGCATATAGATTACCTAGAGGATAATCAATTTATGAACATGCAAGACCAGTATTTTTTTAAAAGTTTTTAATTTCTATTTTGATTAAATTAACAAAATACTTATTACCCTTAAACGTCTCTCTATCTTATCAAATTAGATATTTATAATTTGCTTAAAATATTATATCGATTTGAGATGACTTAGATCATTAAGCTACACTAGTTGACATCATATTCATATGAGTTAACCTTTATTATATAGAGACTTTTGCATACATTTAAGCATAGTGGTAGATTATTATTATCCTTAATCTTTCTGCATAAGGCTAGAGTGTAGCAATATCAATATTTTACTAGAGGATCTTTTTGGTTCATTGTGTACAACTTTGTGATACTACTTAAGGTGCTTAAATGTGGCATACAATTTGTTTTTCTATTTTTTTGGGTACTAAGATTAAATATATTCTTTTGAAAGTAATAAATGTACTACTACTTGCAGTTTTTTTAGGAGTTGTGCATCAAATATATATAAAAAATTATATATAACACATTGCTGCGTAATATATCATTTATGATGTGATTTTAAATTTAATTTTAACCATGCATTAAGAGGTGTTGTGTTGATCCATTTAATAATTTTTTTCATACTATAGTTTAGAAATAATTTGAATGTGTTTAAAGTAAAGCAAAAGGTTTCTAATTAAGTGTAATTCAAGAGATCTTGGAGCACCACCAAAGCCAGTTGGACATGAAGAATTCAAGATGATTCACTAATACTGAGGATCAGGTGGACTAAGTGTACATAAGCTTAAATAGGTAGCAAGGACAAGATCTACGAATACCTTACCTTGTACGTTATTCCTTGTTTCATTTTTATAGAGATTTAAGATTCTCAATATGTACCTATATGTCTCAATTATTTTTTTATAAATTTTCTTGTATATTGATTATATATAGATATATATTATAAAAGCAATTCAAAGATACCTTGTCCTATAATTTACCTAAAAATTTTCTTTGACTATAGTAACAATAAACTATTTTGTTTACTTTCATCATTCATTTTCGGTTTCATGTAATGCATCTAATACTTTTTTTCTTGTTTATTGCTTTGAATGGTGCATCTAGAAATCAAGAATTAGATTAAAATTTTAACACAAAATTACATCTATCAAATTGAATCAATTGATTAATTAACATAAAATTAGTTTTTCTCTTAAGTTCAAATTACTTTATCACAAGTCTTTTAAGATGGTAAAATTCATCCTTATATCTTATGAATGATATATATATAAATATTAGAGTTTGCTAGAGTTTGAAAATCAAAGCCTTGATGCACATTAAAAATAATGCTAATAAAACGTATATAAATGTCTCTTTCACGTTGAGGTAATTAATCCATATTACATATTTTTTAAGATAGTGTATCTTTTTTATACATAATTTTTAGCTTATATACTTTGGAGCTTTGCACACTATGTAATATATGTACTTATCTAGATTAAATACATAAGTTCACTTTAGTAAGTCTAAATACGTATAACTAGACTATTACATTCACTTTCTACTATTAGCAGTCCATATGTTGCAAAGTATTTTATACATTTTCATCTTTATAATATACTGCCAAAGAATTGTCATGCTAATAATCATAATTTGTGTTTGAATTAAGATAATAAGGGAAACTCCAGATGATGTAACTTTTGATATTTCCAATAACATCTTATAGCTAAGTTGGTTCGATTATATTTATGGCTAAGAGATCTTGAGCTTCATAACTCAAGATGATGGATGTATGAAATTATAATTAAATTATTTATAAATTTTCCTTTTTTTATAAGTCTATCATTGTGTAAGCCCAATACAGGTAGTTTCATTACTGTTGGGTCACTTACTGAATGTTATGTATATGACTTTTATGTAGTATGATAGTTGTCTCACTTTATTATGAAGTATTATCTTCTAGCCTGTGAACATATTAGTTTCAAATCCCAAACTGTATCACTAAAATAATAGACTTTGAATTATTGTTTTTTTAATGCTAACTTAAGTATATAAAAATATATGCATGTGTTCAACAATTCTTGAGTATCTCTTGGATGTGTCCTTGACTATCATTAACCTTAGGTGCTTAGTACTTTTAGGAGATAGATCAACCTAGATTTTTTATTTGACTTGAATTAATATGAAATTAATGATATAATTTATCATAATTATTTAGTATTATTTAAATATAATTTGTTGTTCATATCTTAATGAACTTTTCTTGAATGTATTGTTATGTTATCTCCTATAAGAATAAAGCACTCTTGTATTATTTATTATTTTTTTACTCATTTTATGTGTATTACTAATTTTTTTAATAGAGCCTAAGCTCTTCTAGCTTGTTGTGTCTTGAGGATAAACTGAAGAAGTTAATGGGTCTATATCATTCTAATTTTGAAAAAGGTATTTAGTGATGACTGATATAAAGGCCATACAAAATATCACTTAGCATGCTTCATGTAGAAAGGAGAGAAAAAATATACCAAATCATGTCAAAACAAGAGAAGAAAAGATATTATGTTACACAAGCAAAATGTTAAACAATATTCCATAAAAATCATGATTTTAAAAAACTACATAAACTTTTCTTATCTCTTGCGTATGAGAAAATCAATTGCGGTAGAATAAAACTTCATGTCTTAGATATGTTGGAAAATCTGGCATGCACGTAAATAGTTGAAAAGAGAATGAGAAACTCCATAATTTTTATGCGGAACAACTCCTAAAAGAGGGAGAAAAATAATGGGGCCTAGCCCAGTAAAAATGTTCAACTATATATCTTCTTTGGAGTACAGAGTTTAAGCCTTCCTGATAGTGTGATTATAAGATTGTATGTGAGAAATCTTGATAATAAGAATTCTAGAATAAGGTTACAACAACTATATAGCGGTACAACAACTATGCAATGGTAGTTGGCCTGTAAATGTTGTTGATGACAGTCGGGGATGGCAATAGGCGGCGATAAGCGATAATAGTGGTGATGACAAACTTCGAACTTCTAGTTCTCTCTCAGCTTTCTCTCAAGTTTGCTTCTAGCCCCTTCCTCCTTTCATGACAAGAATGGGGTTCTATTTATAGGATTCTGAAATGGGCATTTTGATCATTGTAGCCAAAATCTTAAAAAACTCCATCGAACAGTTCGTATTGATTCATTTGATCATAAATAGTTTTTTGGTGATTTGATCATTCAAATGAAGTTTGATCTGAATGATCTTAGGCTCCTTAGATTTATCTCATCGAACTGCTCGATTTGAATTTAAACATGTCAAATTTGAAATACATTTGACCATTCAATTAGTGTCTCAAAGTTTTATATGTAACTTTTGAACTTGATTTGAGCTCATTTGGGCTCGATATGACCCAATTTTAGTGTTGGTGGACTAATCTCACTGAGTTGTTTAATTTGATTGAATATATGCTTTAACTTGAAATTCTTGCTTGATTTAGAAATTTTAGATGGAGATATCATTTGCCCCCCTATTTTTGGATGAAAAAACTAATTTCATTCAAAAATATTTAAAATCACTTTAGGTAAAAATTATTAGGATTTGTAATTATATATATTTTGTGTATCAAATTTGTTTACTAATTAGTTATTAATATTTATTTATTTTAGTTTATATATATATATACTTTTTAAAGAGAGGGGTCACGTGCAAAGCATCTTAGCCTATTGGTTGAGAGGTCTTGAGTTCAAGTCCTTACACATGCTTTGTGTGTGTGTGTGTGTGAGTTTGCAATTAAATTCACTTAAATGTCAAAAAAAAGAGGGTCATGGGTCCCCAATTTCTCCTTTTGGTTATTATTTTTTATGGGTGTTGTTTGGCTTGAATTAGAGGGGGTTGTGGGCCCCACAAATTTCCTTTTCTTTGCCGCCAAAGAGTTGGAGAGAGGAGAGAGAGAGAGAGAGAGAGAGAGAGAGGAGAGAGGAGGAGATGGAAAGACCTCCCTTTTTAGAGAAGAATATAAAGAGTTTTCTTTTTTTTTTAATGAGGAATGTGATGAGTATTTATTCATTTATTTTAATGAGGAATGTGAAGAGTTTTTTTTAATTTAAAATATCAATAATTTTTCTTCTCTCTCTCTCTCTCTCTCTCTTAATAAGGAGTACCAAAGGTTTTCTTCATTTTTTTATTATTTTTATTTTTTTAAAAGAATTTGAAAAGTCATTTTTTCTAGTATAAATACCCCAAGGGATAATGAAAAAGTCACACCTTCCTTTCTTTACTTTTTTTTTTTTGTGGTAGCCTCCACTGACCTGTATAATGGTGCTGACCCCCCTCGTAGGCTCTAGTTCTCCCTGATCTCGAGGTTTCCAATAGACTTGGTTAGGCGGCACACATCTCAAATTCAGGCTCTAGTGTGCTTCCACTTTCTTCTCTTTGGTAGCCTCCACTAACCTGTATAATGGTGCTGACCCCCCTCGGAGGCTCTAATTCTTCCTGATCTCGGGGTTTCCAGCAAACCTGGTTAGGAAGCATGCATCCTGAATTTAGGCTCCAGTGTGCTTCCACTTTTTTCTTTGGTAGTCTCCACTAACCTGTATAATGATGCCAACCACCCCACAGGCTTCAATTTTGCCCTATCTCGGGGTTTCCAACTAACTTGGTTAGGCGGCAGGCATCCCAGATTCAGGCTCCAGTGTGCTTCCGCATTCTTCTCTTTAGTAGCCTCCACTAACCTGTATAATAGTGCGAACCCCCCTTGCTCAGTTCTCCCTGATCTTGAGGTTTCCAACTGAGTTGGTTAGATGGTGCGCATCCTAAATTCAGGCTCCAATGTGCTTCAACTTTCTTCTCTTTGGTAGACTCTACTAACTTGTATAATGGTGATGACCCCCATCGTAGGCTTCAGTTCTCCCAAATCTCAAAATTTCCAACTGACTTGGTTAGATGGCACCCATCTCGAATTCGGTCTCTAGTGTGATTCTAAACTTGAAAAATAGAGAGTACCTTCATGGGTGAGCATCCTTCAATAAATATCCCAATGCCAAAAGATTCTTGAGTAAATCTTGCACAAGTTGATGGGTTGCAGAAGCATAAGGAGACGGCGAGATCCAACAATGTAACACCAACTATCAACAGTGATACTTTGGTAATCTTTAGGAAGAAGTTTTATTTTCCAAATGATTTGGTGGCTATTCCTCCTAAAAGATTGCATCAAGCTTACTCTCCTCGGTTGGGCTACCTGTACCTTTTGAAACTTTTGCCTTCTGAGATTTTTGATGTACATGTACCTCCTAAGGCTTTCGCCTACTAAGATTTTTGATATACTTGTACCTTATGATGCTTTTGCCTACTAAGAATTTTAATGTACTTGTACCTTCAGAGGCTTTTGTCTACTGAGATTTTTGATGTATATGCACCTTCTAAGGCCTCAGCCTTCTGAGATTTTTGATGAATATGTACATTTTGAGGCATTTGTCTTCTGAGCTTTTTTGATGTACTTATACCTTATGAGGCTTTTGCCTTCAGAGGTGTTTCATGTACTTGTACCTTCTGAGACTTTTTCCTATAGAAGTTTTTGATGTACTTCTACCTTTTGAGGCTTTTTCCTACTGAGGTTTTTGATGTATTTATACCTTCTATGGATTTTGCCTTCTGAGATTTATGATGTATTGGTACTTTCTAAGGCTTTTACCATCTGAGATTTTTGATGTATCTATATCTTATAAGACTTTTACATTCTGATATTTTTGATGAGTGGAGACCTTGTTAGCCACTTGCTCTCATAGAGTCTGTCTAGTGATGACCTTGTTCACTACTAGCTTCGTATTGAGGCTTCCTCAGGGGCGTGCCTTCTAGAGGAGAAATCCATAAAAGATTTTTTAACCTATCCAATGTTGTTTGTCAGAGTGTTGCTCGGTGACATTTAACCTGTGTGGAAGAAGTCAATAGTTTTAACTCTCATCTGAGCTTGTTTTGTCAAAGTATGATGTTAACCTGTGTGAAAGATGTTAAACATTTTGATTCTTCTAAGATTATTTGTGAGAGTATTACTAGATGTTGTTAACATGTGTGGAGTAGGTACAAAGTTATGATCTATCTAGGTTATTTGTTAGAGTGTTACTCGTGCATTAATATGTTGAGTAGATACAAAGTTATGACATCCTAAGTTATTTGTTAGAGTGTTACTGGTGACATTTAACGTATGAAAGAAGTCAATATTTTAAATCTCCATGAGTATGATTGAAGAATCATAGTTTGCAAAGTTATTTTTTTCAATATTGAAATTACTCCAAATCATTGACTAGCTTCTTGAACTGATAATCAATTAGATATCCAGAATATTGATTTAGATGATCTTTTCAGATCAAGGGTTTTCCCCTCAGTTTCCAGCTAGGGTTGAAGGCTCGAAGTTTGATGGATCTTCAATCTTCGCATGCGCTCCTCAAAAGTACGAAGTGCTCCACCTGGCTAGTAGTTTCGATCTTGTTGGAAAACTTGGTTGTCTGACATGATGAAGTAATGAGAATCTCTTCTCACGCTAAACTGTTGTGTGCCATAAGACTAGTCTCCGCTAGAATAAAACTTCACATCTTAGCTTTGTAGAGAGTTGAAAATGGAATAAGAAACTCCAGAATTTTTACATTGAAAAACCCCAGGAAGAGGGAGATAAAATCACAGGGCTTAGCCTAGTAAAAATGCTCCACTATATATCTGCTTTGGAGTATAAAGTTTAAGTCTTCCCAATAGCAGGATTATAAGATTGTATGTGAGAAATCTTGATAATGGAATTCTAGAATTATGTTACAACAGCTATGCAACACTAGTTGAGCTGTAACGATTGTTGGTGATAGTCGGGGATGGCAATAGGCGTGATTGGCGATAATAGTGGTGATGACAAACTTCAAACTTCTAGCTCCCTCTCAACTTTCTCCCAAGTTTGCCTCTAGCTCATTCCTCCTTTCATGACAGGAATGGGGTTCTATTTATAGGATTCTGAAGGGGTATTTGGTTCATTGTAGCCAAAATTCAAAACACTCCATCAGACGATTCGTATTGATTCATTTGATCATAGATAGTTTTTTTGGTGATTTGACCATTCAAATGACCTTCGATCTAAGTGATCTTAGGCTTGTTGGATTCGTCTCATCTAGCTACTTGATTGAAATATACCCATGTAAATTTGGAAGTCATTTGACCATTCAATTAGTGTCTCAAAATTTCATATGTAACTTTTGAGCTTGATTTGAGCTCATTTTGGGTCGATTTGACCCGATTATTGTATTCTTGGACTCATCTCACTGAGTTATTTAATTTTATTAAATATATGCTTTAACTTGAACTCAATGCTTGATTGATAAATTTTAGAGGGATATTACCTATGTAAAAGAATATTATACAAAGAAAAGATCTTAGCCATTCAATATAAACCTTTTGGTTTAGAACTTTAGATAAATAATTTGTAATCTCTTAATAAAATTGGATATGGGTGAGTGGAAAGATTGCATATCAGAGTTCAAAATTTTAAAGATTAGATTTCGTAGTCTTATTAATGAAACTTACATATTTGTAGCTCTAAATTTATGAAACCAATTCAAAGCCTTACTATATTCTTGTTTGCTCCATTAAATCTCCTTCCAATGCTGTGTTGTTCTGATTTATATTTATGATATCAAACTAAAAGGTTCTCTAAAACTTGATGGTCCATGATGTTGACAAAAGTATACTACAAAAAGATAGAAGAATTTTTTTTTAGATTAAAATATTTTCTTTAACCTATTTTTTTTTTTTGGTGAAGGAGGGTAGTGTAGAGTTATTTTTCCGACCAAATAACTAGCTCTTGTGTTTGGATTGAAAAGTAATAAATGCTATGCAATTAAAAATTATTTTTATCATCATCATGGTTGTTATTATTTCAATTATAATAATAATAATGATAATAATAATAATATTATTATTATTATTATTATTATTATTATTATTATCATTATTATTTGCACATGAGAGTAAACAGCTTCAATCACTATAAATGGCATCTATTTTAATAGCTAAAGCTGGCCAATCAACCAATTTTTGAACTTAATTAATTCTAATAAATTTCCTTGTAGAATATCACATGATATAACAAAGTATATGAATAAACTTGGAAACTACAAGTATAGATGACTACTAATCATTCTTTTAATTTTGGCACCTATATAGAAGAGGTCCTCATAGGCGTTACTTTTATTTTTATTAATTTTTTTATTTTTTTATTTTTAGTTTTCAAACTCACATGTAAATTGATACAATTAGTAAAGACTAGTAATCTTAAACCTAAAAATAATAATAATCTTTGGAGTCCCAATTATAATATTGATATTAAAATATAATGAAAGAATTTGTAAACATATATATGAACTACAAGATTGTTTAGAGTCATAATGGCAATAATAATCTTCTTCAGATAAAACTTGAAATCTTGTATTTAACTGTTGCACAATCTTTGAGTTTTGAAGATTCCCTTCAATGTTGAAATCTAGTAGCATTCTAATCATATTAGTTCCTTAGATTGAATGGTTTTTCGTAATTAACTCTAATCTCAGAAAGAATAAAGGCATTAGAAGGTTAAAATAATCAGATTATCATTAGAAAATTCATGTGGATGAGTTAAGCCATGTCATAGATTGACATAACTGATTAGAGTGAAGTTTATCATATGGTGATCTCTTGATTTGCCCCTAAAACTTTACATCCTAGATTAATAATCCAACATATGAACTCTATTAGTTAAAAATGATGATAATACAAAAGAAGTAGAAGAGATCTAATTTTTTAATGTCAATACATCAAGTTCAAAAAACAACATTTTTAAACCTCTAAGGTGCAAAATCTCATTAATTGTATTAATAGCATAGCAGTTCATGCTCGGTTTCCAACAAAGTAAAATATTTCAAGTGAAGTATCAAGCATAATTGATCATTCTACCTATAAAAGGGAGAATTTGATCTTTGGAAGGTCACTAGCTTTAAAGAAGAAGGGCATCTAAATCAATAGTTAACATCTAGCTTCTTATATACATTCTCCAACAAATTAATTGATTCATCATAACTTTCGAACTCCTAAAACCAAGAGCATCACTACAACAATCCAAGTAATGGCGAAATCCATCTCAACATTGTTAAGCTCTTCACCCATCTAAACTATCAAATTAAAATAGAAACTCATAAAAATATTCACAGAATAGAAAAAAAATCCAGAAATGAAGCCTCATAAAAATTATTACAATATGTATAGAATAATTATGGCAATTTATCATACAGACACAAAGAATAAAAAATAAAGATCATTGATATCTACATTTTATAAATTTGGATAATTATCTTTCAAAGAGGTTTAGGCTAACATTGGACTTACATAGGATGCCTCAACTTTTTTGCAAATATCATAACCACTTGGCTTATATAATATAACTTCCCCACCCCATCCATTACAACATAATATATCCATGATTATTTGCCAAATGTTTCACAGACACATTTTTCTAGACTTGATTTAAAAATTAATTAACACAATTCACAAAAGATGAGAAGTGATAGTACAACAACAAGAAAGCATTTCTTGCATAGATTTAGGATCAACTAAGAATAAGGATTACAAGATAACTTGGTAGCATCTTTAGCTTTCTTGAGTTTTAACAATGAAGAATCTCTCTCCATGTCTCCACACATAATCTTTCTCTCTCTCTCTCTCTCTCTCTCTCTCTCTCTCTCTCTCTCTATCTATCTTGAATAATTAGTTTCATAATTGGGGAATAAGGAAGATCACTGGTGGAAATGACCTTCAATTGCAAATTGGAGGCCACAACTATCATGCTGTACATGAACTTAGCTCCCTACTTCGATTGTAGAAATGACTACCCCTAGAATAAATCTATCAAGAAGTTTTTGATGTGGAATATTGTGGAATCCATAAAGAATATGTAGGAGGCCTGTGTCTATGAAATTTATACTATCTCAAACATCTACGCTACATAGCAGTAATGTGTTTCCTACACTATTCACTCTCATGTTGTAAGGGTTAAATCTCGAACCACAAGGAGGATTCATGAACCTCCACAATAGTTTAGGCCATTAAGGAAATAGGAAGATTTTGTCAAGGACTACCATGTCAGCCTAATAATATTGCTATTACACTTGCTCGCCAATGAGCCAAGTACTAGACAATTTCAATAATTTATTAGGCATTAATGTTTATAGTACTTTCCATGTTTCATGTAAATCTGAAACTACATTTTCACTAGCAAAATTTAATTTTCAAAATGTTGAATATTAAGACTCTTGTAGTATCTAATTTGACTTTCTTCTTTGAAGTTCAATTTCATGCTCATTTCCATAAGAAGGAGACCAAATTTGATGTAAATGTTCTACATGTTTATGTTTAATATTAGGTGGATAAGATTACTCACATGTATTTGATTTAAAATTTTATGAACATATTAAATAAGCCAAACTTCATTGGCATAGGAATGAAACACCTATTTTATGTTTATTTTAAATATAGAACCAAACTCAACTCATATAGAGAGATATTTAAACATTATTTAGCTCTTGTAAACCCAGAAGAGCTCAACAAACCTAATCAAAATGGAAAATTTGAAATATTAAATAAACCAAACACATATAATATGTTTAACAAAATTTAATTTTTTAATAAAAAGATTAATGACCCAATTGTTATGATTAATAAAAATAAGATTGAACTAGATAATGAGAGTAATTATTTAGAAAATTTTGTGTTAAAACCATTCAATGCTATAAAATTAAATGATATGTTGTTCTTATTCAAAATAAGATCAAGATTTTGTTGAGGCCAACAATCAAATTGAAAGTAATGCTTTTGAAAAAATTGTGTTGATTTTAAACTTAATGACCATTAAGTTATCAAAAATCTTCTAGGTTATAAAGGTTTTAAATTTATTTTAACTATATGTTATGAAAAATGAAGATATAAAAGGTGCAATTATAAAAATATATCGATTTTGAAAAAATCATGAATTTTAAAATTATATGTTGAAGCATTGATTTGATAAAAAGTTTCCATCCATTCATGTTAAATGTTTAATGTAAATTATAAATCTTAAATTACTAAAATTATTAATTGACAACTTCTGAAAATAGATAAACATCTTAGCCTATTGATTGGAAGCTTAAGCATTCTTCTAAAAATCTCTTTTATTCATTTATTTTTAAAATTATTTGTTTTGTACAATGTATGTTGTTCTATATAATTCTATTATTTGATTTTTCATAGTTCTATATAGGTGTTTATAGAAAACATTTTCTTCCTTTATTTTGCATTCAAGCATGTAAATTGATATACTCAATTAATGTATGGTTCTAGTTCCTCCACTTTTTTTTTTTATTTTAAAAGGATTATTTGTACTAGGAAGAAGATATCATAAATTTAAGAGAACTAAAAAGAGCATTCTAAAGATAACATCTTCTTTTACTATGTTTAGTTTGTTAGTTGAACTTTGAAATTTTATTGTTAAAAATAATGGTTTTATTATATTATGTTTTTAATTAGTTTAAAATATAAATTAAAATTGATTTTAAATTTTACAAACATATTAGAAACTAAAAAATTATAGATTTTATTTTTTCCCTTGGGACTTATTATGATCTCTAAATTATTATTTTTTATTAATGACATGGATTTTGATCTTAAGAACATGTATCATGGTTGGAAAAGTAATCACCTAATAAATGTTTTTATTAGAAGATTTTAACCATTTCCTTAGTTTCATAAATGAAAAAGATATTCTTAAATGAAATTAACTCTCTTTTTTGGCTTAAAAATGTGATAATAACATCATTCTCACATGTGACTATTATTATTCTTCATTACTAAAGTTTGGGATGAATGGTATTTTTTTAATATGATATGCTTATTGAAAGACAGGTATGATAAGTAGTATAGATTGAATCTTACAAAAATTCTTTGAGCTTGAAACCAATATTAATATGATGAACCATTATTAAGGTCCATAAGGTGCAAATATGTCTAATTTACAAATGTGATGCAATAAATTTTAAGATTCTAAACAAAGATTATATTTTTATTGAGAAGGATTTGAGCGGTGTAATAAAATAATATTGAGAGATAAAAAAGGTTAAATTACATGTCGTGAACCAAAATAAGCTTAAGCTAGAAGTTCTAGCACAAAGATTAAGAAAGAGATAAAAAAGAAGCTTATTAAAAACTCATTTTAAAAGCCCAACGAGGAAGAAATAACTCATTACTAAATATTTTTTAATATTTAAATGTTTGATTTTAAATTTAAAATTTTATTTTAAGAAACACTTATGATAGAAGAAAAAAATAAATTAATAATGGTGCTTTCCATCTTCCATTCTTAGTAGCCATTATATATTTAAATGATGATAATCCAAAGAGTCCAAAAAATTTTATAAATAGTGTTGAAATATAATAAAGAATTTTTACATTACAACAACAACAACATGCCTTTATCCCACTATGTGGGATTGGCTACATGAATCCTTCTTCTCCATTTTGTCCTACTATGTGTCAAATTTTCACATTAAAATAATAAAATAATTGAAATTTTTGCTCTATTTTGGCTAATGCTTGATAGCATATTTTAATCTATTTTGGCAAAATTAGTTATCTCTAGCATCTTTCTTTGCACTTAGCAATGTTCCTTGGCCTACTATTCATAATATAATTAAACAAAACTAGACCTTGTAAACCTAGTCTAATTCTCCACCATTCAAAAGACATTGGAAAATATAAAGAAAGATTAAAAAATCTCTATATCATAACTTTATTTGCTAATCTTTCCCTTTATATCCATATTTATATATTTAGACTAATTTAAGCTATTCTCTAATGTACTAACATAAATTAGATTAAATTTTCCCGAATTAATCTAGCCTTGGCTCCAACTATCTTCACATCTTAAAATAATAATTCGTAATCACATTTAGCAATTAATTTTTTCATAAATTCTATAATCATCATCAAAATTGATATCAATGATAAAAAAATTATGGCAATGAAAATGTAGTACTTTTGTGGAGTGGAAAGGAGCATTGTCTTACGATGGGCCTAATGGCTAAACCATTGAGAAGATGATTGATATCTATTTATTCATTCTTGATCATTTAAACTAAAGAGATTAAAGATGATTCATTTGCATATATGTAATAAAAGACTTTGGTGATTCTTTTCTTTCATTGGAGAAATGTAATTAGTTCTTTAAACTTACCTCTAATTTAATTTTCTTATTTTTTTATTAACATAACCACCCCTTGGCCACATTCTTCTAATAATATGCCTTTACTTGCAATCATCCTTGAATTTATTGTATTCATTGATTCTGTGATTTGGGATACCATATTTGAATGGTTGATTATTCTAAATTTTTTGATTTCATAAGAAAGTAGTAGTTCAAATTAGATTAAATATTTGCTTAATATTAACTTTTATTTTTAGTATATGCATATTTCATATTTGATCTCATTATCGTCAAATTAATTTTATGAGATAATATTCTTAATGATGTAGAATTATATTACAATATGATTATATATGGAGATTATATTTTTTTTATGAATAAAACTAAGCGAAATAAAAATATATGATTGATATAAGAGAGTGAAATTATCATATCATAGTCAAGTAGTCCATATAAGAAAATTAAATAAAAGAAGTGAACACAAGAGCACAAGTGTGAGTCCAATATGCCCATTTTAATAGCCCATTTGATAAAAAAACAATAAAATATAGTTTAAATTTAATAATTTAACATTTAGGTTTTAAATTATAACTTTTATTTTAAATAACTATTATGGGCTATCATTTAATAACTTTTAGAAGATAAAATGAATTATTGAAGGTGCGTACCACTTTTCTCCATTAATGACGAGTCCATCATTTTTTTACTTTTATCCTGTTTTTTATTTACAATAAACTAAGAGGTAATATAAACTTTATAATTATTGCTAATATTTAATAAAAAAATTTAGCATTAGAATGATTAAAAATAGTAGAGAAGTATAATATTTTGTTAATACTAGGTGGCCTATTTGTACTCTTATAAAATTTCATTGAAGAATTTGTTATTTTTAATTATTTGGCATACATTTTTGGATGATAGAGATAATATCATCCAAAAATAGGGGGCAACTAATATAGCATTGAAAATTTCACTAGTCGAAGCACGAATCTTGATATCAAAAGCAATCTGATCCTAAGTCGAAAATAGCCCAGATCAAGCACTTAAAATATCATTGGAAACTTTGGGATATCAGTTAAATCCCTAAAAAGTTCTTAAATATGAAGTGTTTATAATCAAATGGAGCGTCTTGACGAGTCGGATCTAACATGCCCAAGATCCCTTGATTCTGACTTCATTTGAGCATTTAAATATTTAAAATACAATAGATGATCAAGGGAATCATTTAGAGCCATTCATATTTACAAAAACACCATTCATCTAATATATAAATAGTCCCTCATTCTTCACATGAGAGGAGAATTAGCGAAAGAGAAGAGAGAGCTTTGAGGCTTGAAGATCCTCCAAGCATAATCGTCCCACCACTCGATGGTCGCCGACCACCGCCATCGGTCATCGACACCAACCACCGCTGGCCACCGCCGTCGGTCCTCGCCATCAACCACCACCGCCGATCATCACTGCAGATCACCGTCGCCGACCACCATCGTCGGTCACCGCCCCCGACCACCGTCACTGGTCTCCGCCGCCGACCACCGGTAGAACTATTTGATATTTGGCGTTTGACGTATGTGTCTATTTCCTCCATTCATTTAATAATCTCAACATATAAGTGGTCTTGGATTTTGTGTCCAAATGTGTAGAGGTTTTTGCTGTTCCAACTAATGATGTGCACGTGGTGGTAAAATTTTTAAGGAAAAAAAATATTTTCACCAAACCTAGAACATCTAAGGTGGTCATTGGTGATAAGGGTAGGTGTATTTACTGTAAGTAGTTGGAAGTATTGCTAAAAAGATATGGCGTTAAGCACAAAATTATAATAAGATATAACCCAATTATTATCAATGACCAAGTTATAATATTCAATCATGAGATAGAGTGAATTTTAAATAATTGATTGAAAGTAATAAAAAGGATTGGGCTTAAGCTAGTTGACTCTATAGGACTATCACATCTCTTATAAAAAACTTATACATGTTATTATTAGTTTTGGGAAGGAAAAACCATTAACTTATTTAGCTAGAGCTTAAAATATTTTGGGCCATTAAAATGCTCGGTTTCAACATGCAAACTATAAAAGAGAGACAAAATGTTGTTAAATATTATGAATGAGTTTAGAAGTGTCATATAAGAGAATTTGTAGTTATTTTACAAAAGTGTCTTAAAAGATCTAATTTGGTTTTTTATTTTTTATTTTATTAGGTGATCTAATTTTGTTGATCTAGTTAGGTTGATAATATTAAACTAAGAATTCATTTTGAAAAATCCTAATGATTTTTAAAATCATATATTATCTATCCTTTGAGTTCATTTTACATACAAACTTATTGACTTGACTTTATGTAAAAGGAATAAGGGAATAAAATTTACATATATTAAATATGTTATGAATAATATCTTGACATACACACTAGAAAGTTCTCTATTTATAATCTTTTTTTTTAGTTTTATCGATTTCATGTATTGAATAGAAATTAATGTGGGGGCAACTTTGACATTTTTATGCTAGTTTATCGAGATGATTTTTACTACTGGTATATTCTAACTATGACTTCTATTGTGCTATAGTGTCATGACTAGTAAATGGAGTGATATTGATTATCGTGTCTACTAAAATGTTAGCTTTGAAGTACTTACCTAACTTTTGTGTGATGTATTTTAGTCTTTATTTTTTGGTAGTTTTGAGATTGAGTGGAGGGGAAAATTTATATACTTTGTCTATCATGTTTTGTATCTACACTTTTTTTTTTATGATAAGAGTTTCTTCTTATGATGTTTTATGACATAACATCAAGGACTACTTGAAAATAATTTCGTTATATTTTTTAGGATTTAGGCGGGTCAAAGGGGCGGGGTGATGTTAGCATTATTTTATGCAAGTTTGATATTATGATTTTTACCACTGGTCTATTTTAACTATGACTTCTATCGTGCTATAGTTTCTTGACTAGCAAATCAAGTGATGTTGATTTTCTTGTTTACTAAAGAAAAAGAAACAAAGAAAGTTTGTCCATGATGTTAGCTTTGTAATACATACCTAACTTCTGTGTAATATATTTTAGTCTTATTTTTTAGCTTTGAGATAGTGTGGAGTAGAAAATTTATATACTTTTTTATCATGTTTTGTATCAACACCTTTATTATGGAAAGGGTTCCATGTTATGATGTTTTATGCCATAACATGAATGGAGTACTGCAAATGATTATTGTTATATTAATTTCTATCACTAAATGTTGATACATTTTTTAAGATAATTTGTATTAAAGTTTGACTGGAGTAAATGACATCAAAATAGTTAGGTATAATCTCTTCACAATTTTCCTTCCTTCATTTATGCATGCATTCAGGTGTATTCAAGAAAAATAAGTATATAGTCTAGACATCCAGGGAATACGAGACTTTAGCTAGCCCCAAAGAGGTTATTTGACTACCTCACTTCCCTGATTTCACAATGGCACATACTTGTTTATGTTTTTATACATGTGTATGTATATGAGATTAATGAATGAAAATCCTCTTTTATATCAAAATTGCATGCATTCATAACTGACTAAGTGGTTGAATTAATTAGCCATATGATGTGGAGCTTACTTCCTATGTTCATGTATACAAACTCACATATGTTTGAATACAATGGGTATATAGTTTAGACATCCCGGGAATATGAGAATTTAGCTAGCCCCAAGGAGGTCATTTGATTACCTCACTTCCCTTGTTTAACAACGGCACGTACCTATTCAATTTCATTCTTATATCTTTTTGTATAAGAATCTGGATAAATCTTTAAATTAATATGTTTAAATAATTCGATCAAATAAAAATTTAAATTCTATGCATTCACATACATTCATCATTTAAGTATGTTAAAATATGTTGCATGTATAGATACACTTAGGATTAAATCATATGCATGTTACATCTGATGGAGAGGAATGGTTTGATATATGTCATGTGGTAGTAGTTTAATTAAATTAATCTTAAGAAGCCTTTCATCTTAAATAAGATTATTTAAAGTGAAACTAAACTTCGAATTAATTAAATCATTTAATAAGCCATTCACTAAAGAGAACTAAATTAAATTAATATGCTTTAGAAATGACTTAAGGTAGGGATGAAAGAGAGTAATCATCTTCCTTCTCTTTTTACTTAATGTAAAATCATATGAAATAAAAGAAAGCACAAATTAAAACTCACAAATCCATTAAATAACTTCATGTGAAATCAACCCTTTATGTTAAATTGAACCCTTCTAAACTTAGAAAAATACAACTCTAATGCCTAGTTAAGGCATACCACACAAGACCTTAACACACACATTAAAATAAAGTCACTACTTCTAACTCTATGTTAGGGTGGTGTATGATGTGATGATTATTTTGTTTTATGATGTAATGTTTTAGACTGGATGTCAGGGTGTATGCTTCATAGATTGGATATTAGGCCTCTCTTAGCTTAATCATATTTTTTATAGGGGATTGTGCTTATGGGGATGCTTAATATTAAATATGAATGCTCTCTTTGTAGGTTGCTTAAATCTCTAAGCATAATCCAAGTTAGGATAGGTGGTTTGGTTCCATGTGTAAGGTGCTCCAAATTATATATAGAACTGCTTAGTATTGTATGTATGTTTAGCTAACCTCTATTTTTGTAGGTGTAGTTAGATTGACTTTTTCTATTTTTAATGTAATGTTGCATTAGAAATTAGGATGGGTGCTATGTGGGATTAGGATGAGCAATGGTCAAAAGGCATTATCGTGGGGTGCCCTATGATGCCTTTGGAGCAAGCATATCCAAATCAAGAAAAGGAAGAAAGAAGATATGCAGAAATGGAGAAATGAAGACTCCCCATAGCATCTATTTATTATAAATTATAATTATTATTTCATATACGGAGGTGTATAAGGGTAGAGCTCGACTACCCATCTTTTCTTTTTGGGTTATACAATGGAGCCTGACAGCGCTGTCCTCTTATTCTTTTATGCCAATTTTATAAAATTATTTGACGTTATGTTTATCTTGCGCATTAGAAATGACATGCTTTTCATAGTTTCGTTTGATTGATGCTTTAATGTGTGGCCTGGATACGATTAGGCTCTTAAGATAAAATAAATTTTATACCCCAGTTAATCACTCATAACTAATTTTTAAATAATTCACAACCTTACCATAAAGCTTAGGCCTTAAATAAGATAATTAAAAGATTTATCAACCCCTTAGATGTATGTTGTATGTCTTACATCATGCATATCATTTTTCTTCTTCCTTGAATATGGGGGATCTCCATCCTTGCACGATAAGGGAATGCTTGACCTGTGAGGGGATCCCTTGTGATGAAAAACACTCCTTCTTACTGATTTAGCCAATAACTTTAATTCATCATGCATGTAGACATAAAAAATCCTAAGGCCATTCTCTAAATGAAGTGTCAAAAATTAAATAAAATTTGAAAAAGATTTTGCTATAGATTAAGTCATTACTCATACCACTCATGCTAGTCCCTTAGAGAGTGAGTTTAAGGACTTTAGTCTCTTTCTAAATTAATAATATCTGAACTATCTTGTAATTTTATAGGACCAGATCACATGGTATTAAAATTGTAGGAGTTAGCTGGTGACCACTGCAAGTAGTTGTAAGCCCAGAAGTCAGACAGCTTATCCTCTCTTTTGTAGATAAACCATTGTGTCCACCTATCGCTTAGATTTAGGTCGTGCTTTAACTCATACTAGAGCTCCATAGAATTAGGATCTGAGGTAGCTATTTTCATCTGGCTAGAAGCATAAATCCTCACCTCTTAGGCATTTCCATATCCTTGTGTTGGTGGATTATAAGCCCTAGCAATCTAATAAGATTCAACTCAAATAAATCAATCTCTTAACTTTAAAATATATAAAGCTGAATCATATGATAGATTGGAATGCTCACTGGGCTTCCTAGTATCATGAGCATTTCACTTCATCCTTTGAATTCCAAAATTAATTCTTCTCCTTGAACTTTCCTAAGTGATTTTCTACACATAACCAATCCTTTAATAGTTTGACCATGAAATCTTTTGAGATGATAATTGTCTACTTTAATTGAGAGTATTCTTAAGGAATTTTATTTTTTTAGGATGTAATTAACTATCTTCCATAGGAAACTTTAGAACTCGGTTTAATATAAACCCTATTTTTTCATCCATGTAAAGCAGGGGAAAAATCACAGGTATATTCGAAGTCTCATCATTCCTTAAGAGTCCTTATTAGGTGATTAGGCCCATTGAAGGGTGATGCCTCTATCTTTTTTTGTACATCCTCAATGTCATACATTACTTCAATAAGTATCCCTACCATCTGCGAATCCCATATACTTCCAAATGAACAGTATCTTTATAAAGTGATAAGAAAATCTATGAACTAAATATGTACAACAGTATTACCTTGGACCAAGTTTAAGATGAAGGTTAACACCTCCATTAGGGTTCAAAAAAAGGTCATGGTTTATTCAAAATATTCTATGAATATTCATTTTAAACCTTATCCAGTCAGCACTCAATATAACTGCATAGAATGTTTTATGTGGCCGTGTAACTAACTATGCTACTTAATGAGCTACTTTCTTAGATTATCCTTATCGTACTTTCCAAATTTAATGTAACCAACTATATAATGCCTAAGGTCAATCCAAACTAATAAATAAGAGAAGACCCCAACAAGTTCAATGTTTTTTTCCTCAATATAGATTTAGAAGCTTTTATTCTTTATATTCTCTATTTCCTCTATTTCATTATATATATGTTTTCCTTCACTCCCCTCGTACTTCCTTGCTAGGTGGCTTGAGACTAGAAATGATTATGGACCAAGTCTTTGGACAATTATGCCTACGTGTATGTTGAAGTTCAGTTATGGGCTCAATCAACTATAAGAGGTATTCTCCACTACAGGGGACCACAATCAAAGGCCAAGCTTGTCCATTATCATGCAAGAGTGGAGATCCTCTATATTTAAAAATGGAATAATATTTCATGCATGTTCTTATAACATACAATCATTCAACTAAGAAGTTTCTAAATCTTTTATTATCTTTTTTATATACCTATGCTTCAGAGTGAGGTTATGAGTTGTATTAAAATTTAGTTATGAGTTATTTAGTGAGGATAGAAAATTTAATTTTATCTTAAAGAGCCTATCACATCCAGGTCACACATCAAACATACACACATTAATAAACCTATGAAAAGCATGTTATTTCTATTGCATAATCTAAACATAATGATAAAACATTTAGATTTTTTGTAAGAGAATAAAAGGCAGGTGTGGTGGGGTATCGCCATACACCCCAAAAAAGAAAAGAATTTGGATAGCCAAGCCCAACCCTTATACAACTCGGATTGTGATTAAACTTTACAAGTGGAATAAATAGTATGAGGATCTTCAATTCTCGTTCTTCTTTTCTTCTTTGTATTATCTTGCTCCATGCTTCACAAGGTCTCCCAAGTCTTTGCCTTCTAGCCACTCCTCATCCTAAACCCCCATAGCACTAATCCTAATCCTATTACAAAATTTATATTTTTATAAATAAAATAAAATCTAACTACACCCACAAAATAGTTGTTAGATAAAACAAACATATGAACTAAGCAGTAATATTTCATATATTTGGACTTAAAACCTTGCACTTTGAAAGCCCACTTATCCTAACTAGATTATGCTTAAGAAAATAAATAGCATCTGCAAGCAAGAGCATTTATATTCATTTATTTTTACAGCGATCCCTCAAGCACAATTTCCTGCAAAAAATATCATTAGGCTAAGAACAACATAACATATAATCTATGCACAAATAATCCTATCATCTAGTCTAAAATATTACATCACAAAATAAAATATGCCACCACAACATTCATCGACCTTACCTAATACTAGGATCAGTGACTTAATATTCTAATGCGTGTGTTAAGTCTTAGTGTGGTATGTCTTGATTGAGCTTTTGGATTATGATTCTCTATGGTAGGATTATTTAAATTACTCATTAAGGGTGGCACTTTCAGTCTTTTAGTTGCTTGATTGAGTTTAAGCTTATGCATTTTTACATTTTGTTCACTTCTTACTTAAGATCTAATTATTATGAAAAGAAGAAAGAGACTTGATTCTTTCATCCCTAACCAAAGTTAATTTCTAAAGGTAGATCATTATTGCTTTAACTTTTTAACAGACCATTTAAGAATTTTAATTTAGCCTAAATTTAGATTATCCTTAATGAATCTTATCCAAACATGAAAGGCATCATAAGACCAATGAAATTAAGTCACAATCACATGAATAATACTCCACTACTTCCTTTCATTATCAATAACATTTACATTCTTTCCTTTTTTTTTTAAGTTTCTTCAATGTTTGATTATATATATATATATATATATATATATATATATATATATATATATATATATATATATATATATATATATATATATATATATATATATATAAAATGTACTCATATTTTTGCACACATAATAAATGTAGATGCATGGATTTGATAGAAAAAGGGGGTTTCATCTCATATTTAAACATATGTAAACATGTATAAGGAATTTAAGCATGTATGTGCTATTGTTAAACTAGGGAAGTGAGATTATCTAAGACCTCCTTGGGATTACTTAAAGCTTTGTGTTCTACGGATGTCCAGACTATATACTTGCCAATTCACATACACATAAGCATATACATAAACATAGAAATAAAATCTTGAAAAGGTTATGTATAAATATATTTTACTTATGTAATGCTTAATGGAAAAAAGGAAAAGGGTTTTACTTTATGTTCTAATATATGCACCCACATAAATGAAATTAAGCAAGCCATTGTTAAACCAGGAAAGTGAGATTATCTAAGACCTCCTTGGGGCTACTTAAAGCCTCGTATTCCTGGGATGTCCATACTATATACTTGCCAATTCAAATACAAGAATACATAAGTATGAACATATGAATAAGACCATTAATTGCCAACTTTTGAGTACAAGTAAATGAATATTTTATTTTATTTACATTATTAACTAATTATAAAAAGTATTGATTTAAGATTCATAATTAGCATATAATTTCAAAATAGATTGAGACTTATTAATGATAATAGCCACACCATATGATAACATTTGTCCAACTCATATAATTTAAATGCAATCATATTCTTTTAGTTTTAAAACATGAATACATGGCTCATGGCAAGCACATTTATGAAAATTTGAAAGGAAGTAATTGAACATCACTACACAACATACTTGATTTCATTGGAACTTAAAGACAATCAAGTTAGATAAGCATCCCGTAAATATAATCAAAGTTTTTTTAATGCTTAATTTAAATATTTGAGTTCTTGAAAACCTAAAGAGGAGAAACAAAACTCAGAATTCACTCCATCCCATGTTGGTTATTTAATATGTTAAAGGATAGAAATTAGATATATTTTATGGATTAATTAAGTTTAATATTAAATACATCAATTTGATCACCCTTCCAAAGCTATTTGAATTTAATTAACTACTTAAAGGAAGCCATTAGGAGAAAGGGTCTTAATGAATTCTCATGTTATCCCGACTATTATCATTAATTAATTAACCTTAATTACTTATTTTTACTATTCATTAATTTTAATAGTTATTAAATCATTTAAAAATGGCAATTAAGATTAAAAATTTAGAATTTCTCAACCTAGATGATATATAATTTCAAGAAAAATATGGGAGGTAGAAGACATCCCCTTGAATCAACATGCCAAATTTGAAATTAATTAGCAAAGTAATTTGACTTTAATTAATATAATTAGCCTATCATTCAAACTTTAATTAAGAGCTATTCATTAAATATTAATTAGGAATTTTATTTATATTAAATTCTTCTCTATCTAAGATTTCCAAAATGGGTTTATTTGCATTTTTTGATTTTCTATAATTAGTTATAATTTTTAAAGTTCTAACTATTTAATTACATTTTAAACCAAATTACGTTGTTTTAAACCGTCGGTGTCACATGGATGCTAATGTGGCAGCACTTTTCACGTGGTGCTATGGTATTAGCTTTTAAAACGTCTAATGTAACTGTTGACTCAGTGGGAGTGGATGTGATTTCGTCATGGCTATCCAATATTGGATCAGACAGTGGAGATAAATCAAGTGATTATGAAGGGATTAAATTGATATTTCTAGTATGATAAATCACGGCTATCCAATATATTCATGAAGAATGGACAACTAGTGATCCATCATCCTATAAGAGCCAGAAAATAGACACCATCTGATTTTTGGCATTCGACCTGAGCTTATCGAAGCTCATTTGATGGTAAAATCGAATCCAAAATGATCAGGGAAGAGATCTAACTAGATCCTACCTTAAAAAAAAGACCAACACCTAGTGGTTAAATATACGATTGCTATATTTTTACCTCCCCGGTGCTAGAGATTGGAGGACCATCGATAAAGGTAGCTTATCTTGAAGAGATGAAGCCCTATTGAAAAGATTTTGAGTTGCCTCCATGCCGATTGGTCTGTGGACCAAGCACCATTATAGAAGTCATTAGAGTTGGTCTAGGGATGCTTTTTGGTGGTTGAATCATTCGTGAATAAATTTATTTTCATTCGTCAAGGCTTGGGGAATGTGTAGGAAGAGTTAATTTTAATTTTATGGAGTTTATTGAGTTGGATGAAGGCTCTTGGACTTGGGTGGAGTTTGGTCTCACAGGCAATAGAGAGCACAAGGACTCCAGGAAAGCTTGTGGACTGCTTAAAATGCTCTGAAGAAGGTGTATGTCAAGTTTGAATGAATGGGAAGGAATATACTCTCCTCCCCAACTAAACTAAATGTTGAGATTGGCTCAGCCTTTTGTAGTCTTCTAGCCAGAGTAGGTGGCCAGAGGTGGCAGGGGACTACTAAGGTGGATGTGTGTGAGAGGTCGAGGGAGTGTAGTGGAGTACTATGGAGTGAACACACATCTTTAGGTGGATCAATGGTTACTCATGGGTGAACTCACCCTCTCTTAGCCAAAAGCTGAACCCAATAACCTTAAGATAGGTTGGAGCAATGGTCCTTTGTCCCAAAAGGGCTAAAGATGACTGATAATGAGTGGGGAGGTGGAGAACCCTTCAAAATAGATATTTTATCATTTTGTAAGGCTTGACCAATAGGTGTGTAAGCAACCTAGGTTCACCATGGTCAGACAAAGTTGGGCAAGCCCATGGTGACCTAGGGTGGAGACGAGGTGATGTGTGTGAGGGGAGTGTGGGCTTCCAAAGAGTGGACACTCTTCTTTAGGTAGACCAATGGTTGATCATAGGTGAATTCATGCTCTCTTGGCCAAAGGCTGAACACAACCGCCATAGTTTAGGTTGGGTCAGTGGTCCTTTGTCCTAAAGGGCAAAGATGGTTGTCAAAGAGTGGGGAGGTGGTGAACCCTTCCAAATTGGGATTTTGTCTCATTTGGAGGGGTTTGGTTTAATGGTTTGACCCAACCCGAGTTCACCATGGGTTTGGCTACTTCACATGGTGACCCAAGGATGAGTCATGCTAAGTTTGGTTGGGTTTGGCTCAATTTGATTCATGTAGGTCAAATGGGTTCAATTGAGCTAAGTCGACCATTTTGACCAAATTGGGTCGAAGTTGGAGTTTTGTTAAGTTTAATTGGTCATTTGGAATGAGTTAGTGTAATTGGATTGGTTCAATTTGGATTATATTTAGATTTGGTTCATATAGTTCAATTTGGGTGAATGGGTCATGTTGACCAATTTAATCAATTTAGTCAAATTAGCTTGAGCATGGGTTAGGACCTGTTCAATTGATCATTAGGGATTGATTGGAAGAGTTGATTTGAATTAATATGGCATTTGGTTCAATTTGGCCTTTTAAGTCAAATTGGGGTAAGTAGGTCAATTTGTGTTGACCAAGTTAGGTCTAATTAAAGGTTGGATCATGTCCAACATCTGATTGGTTTGAACCATAGGTTTCAACCTATTTTATTTAGGATTCGATTTGGACTAATTTGGCCATTTAGGTCACATTGGGTCAACTTTGGTCAAGAGGTATTGGCTTGGTTAGGTTCAATTGATTGGAGTGTTCAATGTGACCTACAATCATCAATTTAAACAAGGTTAATTGATTGGCTTGTGGTCATTGTCATTTATTAGGTTTAAAATTAATTTGATGGGTAGATTTGGTCTTTAGGGTGGTAGAAGCCAACTTGTCTTAAGGTAAGCTCTGGGTAATTCCTACATGTCTCTAGGCCTAGGTTTAGTGTCCCATTAACTACTAGAACTACTAAAACCTAAGTTTCTAGAATCTAGACATATGATGGACGGACCAATCCTCACTAAATTGAGGTCAATACCAGTCATCTTCTTCACACTTGGGAATGAACTAATGTATTGAGATGATTTGAGGTCACATATTTTCACTCCATGAGCTCCATGATATAATTATTTTACTTTGATGATAAAAATATATGATTTGATGATGCTAACTACTTATTTAAAGTTTTAAGGAAATTCACAAGACTCAATTTGTTTAATTAGCTCAGTAAAATCAAAGCTGATTTGACTTGGATAGTTTTAAAATTCTCTTAGAATTGAATAATAAGATAAATAAAAAATACTACTAAAATATTTTTTGTCACACCTATTTTGATTTTGAAATATTTTTGCCAAATTAAATTGCATTATTTTTTTAAAATTTCTTGAAATTATCCATTTTGGAAAATTTGAACACATACATTGATTGAAGTTGTATCATCTAAAATTAAGTTTCTTTATAACTTCACAATAATTTTGAGTATCTCTTGGATGTCCTCATGAACTTAAGGTGCTTAGTACTTGTAGGAGATAGATGAACCTAGATTTTTTATTTGACTTGAATTAATATGAACTTAATGATATAATTTCTCATAATTATTTAGTATTATTTAAATATAATTTGTTGTCCGTATCTTAATGGACCTTTCTTGAACCTATTCTTATGTTATCTATTATAAAAATAAAGCACTTTTGTATTATTTATTTTTTTAAACTTTTTTTTTACTCAATCTATCTGTTTACTAATTTTTTTAACAGAGCCTAAGCTCTTCTAGCTTGTTGTGTCTTGAGGATAAACTGAAGAAGTTAATGGGTCTATAACATTCTAATTTTTAAAAAGGTATTTAGTGATCATTGATATAAAGGCCATACAAAATATCACTTAGGAGGCTTCAGGTAGATAGGAGAGCAAAAATATGCCAAATCATGTCAAAATAAGAGAGGAAAAGAAATTATGATACACGAGCAAAATCCTAAGCCATATTCCATAAAAAATCATTACTTTAAGCCATATATAAATGGCATCTATTTTATTGTGTCTTGAGGATAACCTTTTTTTTCATTTTTTTTTTTTTGGATCGAGCGAGGGGCAGTGTAATTTTTCAACCAAATAAGTAGCTCTTGTGTTTGGATTGAAAAGTAATAAATGCTATGCTATTAAAAATTATTTTTAGCATCATCATCATCATCACAAGATTACTATTAGTATAATAATAATACTAATACTAATAATAATTATTATTATTATTATTTGCATATGAGAGTAAACAGCTTCAATCACTATAAATGGCATCTATTTTAATAGTTGAATTTGGCCAATCAACCAATTTTTGAACTTAATTAATGCATGTAATAAATTTCCTTTTAGAATATCACATGATATAACAAATTCTGTGAGATAAACTTGGAAACCACAAGTATAGATGACAATTTCTTAATATTTGAGCACCTATAAAGAAGAGTTCTT